>CM019226.1:17150411-17173566 GCA_009741485.1 Malurus cyaneus samueli | reverse complement strand
CCAGGTTCATGGAGGCCTCCTCTGAGGGCCACTGGTGTGTCAGCTGCTGGCCCTTGGCCTCCTCTTCCTCCTCGTCGTAGGACTCGTAGGAGCTGCTCATGGCGTCCGAGTCATTGTCTGGGAGGAAGCAGAGCGGTCACTGTCCGAGGTGCCACACACAGCCACACCCTGCCAGAGCTCCTCGTGCCCAGCAGGCTCCAGGCTGAGCTGGGATAGGGGCTGGCATGGATGGGCTCCATGTCATCCTCTGGAAATGGCAGCAGAGTTTGGCCCCAGCCATCTCCATTTCCCCTGGAACCCCAGCAGGATGCTCACGGGCCGTGAGGTGCAGCCATCCATCTGTGATCCATCCATCCATGATCCATCCATCCATCCATCCATCCATCCATCCATTCCTATCCATCCATCCATCATCCATCTCCATCCATCCATCCCTGTCCATCATCCATCCATCCATCCATCCATCCATCCATCCACCATCATCCATCCATCCATCCATCCATCATCCATCCATCATCATCCATCCAATCCATCCATCCATCCATCCATCCATCCATCCATCCATCCATCCATCCATCCCATCCATCCATCCCTGTCCATCCATCCATCCATCCATCCATCCATCCATCCATAGCCATGGGCTGGTTCATTTCTCTGCAAGGCCCAAACTCCAAAATCCTGATTCTCCATCATCAACCCCAGCAGCCCCCAGCTCACTGCTCAAGCCCCATGTCGGGCTGGGCTTTTCCAAAGCTCTCCCCTGCCTGTTGAGGACCCCAGGTACCTACAGGAATTCTTCTGCTCCCGTTGATCCTGGTGACGGGGTAGTTGCTGTCTGCATCCTCGTAGTAGCCGTCCTCGATGGAGTTTGGGGGGCTGGAGCTGTCTGAAGAGGGAGCAGAGAGACCTGGGGCTGCCACACCTGCTTGCCACTCGTGGATGCTCCGTGGGGCAGAGCCAAGCACACCCTCCCAGGGCACCTCAGATATGTTCGGTCCCCCCATGGCTCTGACCTCTCCCCATCATCCCATTCCCATCTGGCTGGAGCAAACCACCCCTTGCAGTAACAAGTGGGATGGATGGGAGCAGGACGGAGCGATGCTGGTGGGGGCAGCGAGGATTCCCTCCCCAGGAGGAGCAGCCAAACCCAGCAGCTGGGGGATGCAGGGGGCAGCTTGTGGGGCAGCAGCACTCACTGCGGGAGGTGATGTACTCGGGGGCCTTGCCGGGGCCCAGGGGCAGCGCCTCCTCGTAGTAATCCTCGGGTGGGGGAGTGGTGGGCAGGGGAGGGGCTGGATCCGCAGGAACCTGTGGCACAAACACCTCCAGCATGAGCCAGGCGAGCAGGACAGGACAGCAGGGCACAGCAGGGCACAGCAGGGTCCCAGCCTGGCCACTGCCACCTCCCCTGCAGGGCACAGCAGGGCTGGCTCAGGGACAGCGGGGCACTCACAGGTTTCTCTGTCTGCTCCAGGCCAGCGCTGTCACTGGGGTCCCCATCCTCGTCCTGCATGTCCTGCAGGTCCCGCAGGTCACAGTCTGCCCGGGGGAAATGGAGGGTGAAGGGAGCAGGAGAGCAGAGCTGGCCATGTGCCATGCCAGCCGTGCCCTCCAGGGATGTCTGTGACCCTTCCCTGCGATGGTGGCATCGCTGCTGTGTGGATTCCCCCGTGGGCACCCCCAAACAGCTGCAGGGGACTGGGAACAAGCCCTGGTGAGGATGCCCACCCTGGACACGAGGATACAGCTGGACCCTCCCTCCAAAGGACTCCAGCGGGCACTCAGGAGCAGAGTGACCCCCGGGGCATGCCCCCAGCTCAGCCACACGTACCAAACTCCTCGAACAGGGACTCCACGAAGCTGGTGCCATTGCCCAGGGACGCCGTGTTGACGTACAAGTAATCCACATCCTTCCCTGCAATGGAGGGGGATGCTCTGAGCCCGGGGCAGGCACTGGCACCGCTTGTCCCCACAAACACCGGCCCGGGGACACAGCTCACCCCACCAGAGCAGTGGAGGAACCCCGGGAATGCCGAGGCTCCCCCAGGAGAGCAGGAAAGGGGAAGGCTGTGAAGCCCCAGGTGCACGGTGCCGGCCTTCCCGCGGAAACCCCTGCGCTCAGCACAAACCCGCGGCAGGAAAAGCTCCGGGAAGCGGCGTTTCCGCAGGGAGCAGCCCTCCTGTGTCCCGCTCCGGGCCAGGGAGGGGATGGGCAGCGCCAGCAGGGAGCCCCCGAGGGGGCTGAGCAGCTGCTGGGCTCATCCCTGCCCTGCAGAAACCCTGCAGAAGCTTTTCCCTGCCCTGCTGGGGACACTCACTGCCCCTGGGAGCTGTCAGTGGCCACCACAGGACAGGGACACGGACCTGCAGGTGGCTGCAGCTTCTGCAGGATGGTGGACACGGCCAGCTTCTTCTCCTGCGTGGTGGTGCTCAGGTACTCGTGGTCCAGCAGCTTGAGCAGGACGCTGAGCTCTGGCAGGAGCTGGTCCAGCACTGGAAAGAGCAGGGAAAAACACGTCAGGGAGGGGGATTGTGGGGTTAGGACAAGGAGAAATGGTCTGGAGGCCCTGGGGTGGCAGAGCCGAGGGTGAGGGGCTGTCCCAGCACGGCTCAGGGGGGTTTGCTGAGTGCTCCTCCTGTGCTGCAGCTCTGCCCCTGCACACAGACCCCAGCATGAGCCTGGAGGGCAACACCAGCTCCACGGGCTGCTGGACCTCGGTCAAAACCTGCACTTGGTCAGCAAGCCCCAGCCATGGTGTCACCAATATCCCCACCCCAGAACACCCCAAAGCTCAGCCATGGTGTCACCAACATCCCCAGAACACCCCAAATCCCAGCCATGGTGTCACCAGCATCCCCACCCCAGAACACCCCAAATCCCAGCCGTGGTGTCACCAGCATCCCCACCCCGTGCCACATACAGGACATGTCCCATCACAGCCCCAGCTCCGTGTCAGGGCTCTGGGCCAGCCTGGTTTCTATTAATAGTGCCCAAGCAGGCGGGAGGGGGGTCGGGGGGGTGAGGGGACCCCTCTGAGTGCCAGAAGCGAGGGTGCTGATAAGGCAGGGCTGAGCTAAGCTGAGCCCCGAGCCCGGCACACTCAGCACCGACACAGCTCTGAAGGCGCCTTTGTTTCCCCCCAGCTGAGCTGTCCCCTCCGTCTCCCTTGTTAAACATCCTCCAAAATACGCGGGGGAGGGAGGGAGGGGGCAGTCAAAGAGCCCTGTGATCCCAGGAGGGCACGCTGAGCACAGCCCGGGGGAGCACAGGGAGGGAAGGAATTAATTTCCTCTGCTCGTTAGGCTTTCAGCCTTAAGGAGGTTAATGGGGTGGCTGCAGGAAGCGAGGGGAGATTGCTCCGGGGGGAAACAGGGGCTGGTGTGACACCCAAAAGTGCCTGGCAGGGAAGGACCAGCTCAGGCACTGATGCAAGAGCCGGTGGGAGTGAGCACAGAGCCTGCAGAACTGGCACAGGGACAGGGGACAGGGGACAGGGGACACGGCTCTTGGGGTGGGTGGGCACTGGTGTCAGTGCCTCTGGGGGTTCTGAGCGCAGGGCAGGGGACAGGACACGGCTCTTGGGGTGACAACTGGTGTCACTGCCTCCAGGGGTTCTGAGCCCAGGGACAGAGGCAGCAGGACACCAAAGAGCCCCTGGGGAGGAGGGGGTGGCACATCAGAGTGGCCACAGGAGAAGGACCCTTTGTCCCCTGCCTGTCCAGCCCATTGCTGGCAAACAGCCCCCACCTGCTGCTCCTGCATCCAAAATCCTGGGGGATCACCCCCCTTTCCTGCACTCAGCCTTTGGACAGATCCCCCAGGAGGAGAGTGACCCCACAAACTCGCTCCTCTGCACGTCTGCAGCCTGTCCCACTGCTGTGATACGATGACACGTGTCACACTCCCATGTGACACGATGGGAGATGTCCGTGAGCTCTGGGAAGGCCAGGACCCGCGGCAGCAGATGGCTTTAGCATTAACTAAAAGACTGACGGGGCTGGGCTGGGGGAGCCAGGGGACAGCACGGGGCACTGCTGCCATGCAGGACATGGGGGACATTGGGGACATTGGAGACATGGGACACATTGGGGACATTGGAGTGGTGTCCCCTGTGCTGCCAGACCCTGCCCTGCGAGCAGAGGAGCTGCGTCCCCTGGGCCATCTCTCCCACCCCACACCAGCTCTATTTTTCCACCCCACGAGCGTTCCCCTCCTCGGGGAGCCTTTTCCCAGCACCGAGAGAAGGGCTGGACAAAGCCTGCAGCTGCAGAGCCACCCCTGCTCCATCACACCACCTCCTGCTCCAGAAACCTGCAGGGAGGAGGAAGAGGAGGAGGAGGAGGAGGAGGAGGAAGAGTCTCTGGCCAAGCCAGAGCAGGAGTTTCCTGCTGTAGAAACCCAGCTTTTGCACGGGGACAGATAAGACAACCCCGTGGCGTTTTCACGCCAAGAAAAGCCCGATGTGCAGCTCGAGAGAGCCCTGGGGAGGGCAGGTGATGGGGGAGAGGCTGAATCACAGCTCTGAAATGCAGTGGGAGGCACGCAGGGACCCCTATCCTGTGGCCACAGCTCTCCTGCCTCCGGCCACGCTTCCTCCCGCACCAGGTGATGCCTGGGGCCGAGGGGGGCCGGGGGAAATCGGATGCTGCGAGAAACGGCCATTGTTTGTAGCTAAAATAAAACCCGAGCACAAATAAACCCTTCCTGTTGGCACGGGCAGGGCCCTCGGACGCGCTGCCCGCCTGCACAGGGCTCCCTGCAGCTGCCACCGGCCACAAACCCACGTTTGGAGCTGCTGGGGTGCCCGAAAAAGGTGGCAGTGACACCCCGAAATAGGTGGGGACAGCCCGCAGTGCCATCCCGAAAAAGGGGGGGACAGCCCCCAGTGACACCCCGAAAAACGGGGGGACAGCTCCCAGTGACACCCCGAAAAAGGGGGGGACAGCCCCCAGTGACAGCCCAGCCCCAGAGGAGCCCTGCAGGGACATCCCTGTGGTTCAAACAGAGCCAAAGGAGCTCTGTGCAGGACACAAACCGTGCTGAGCACTCCACAGGGTGACGGGAGCCACCTGCAAGTGCCACACGGGACTGGGACACGTCCCCATGTCCTGCTGGGTGCCCCAGCACGGGCAAAAGAGATGCACCAGCCCCCTCCAGCCCCAACACTGCTGCTCTTTGATGAAACCCACGGTCTCCGGAGCGCTTTGCCGAGCTCCCGGGGCAGTTCCTGTTCCCTTCGCCGTTCCCGAGGAGGTTTCTTTCCGATTTGGGGGGGAGGAGGCAGGCGAGGAAGTGCCTTGGCGCTCCCAGAATTGTTCCTTTGTGCAGGGGACAGGAGGACAGCGCTGTTCGCGTCCTGCCCGCGGCCGCTGGTGCGACATTGCCCTGCTGAGCGGGCAGCAGCCAGCCCCGAGGGGCTTCAGGGAGAAGCCAGCCATCAATGGGCACCCTGGAGCCCTGGCAGCATCCCCCAGCAGTGGAAGATCGCTGAGGGGCTGCTCGGTGCCCATGAATTATCTCTGCCCTGCACACAAGGGTGCCTTGAACGGGGCCTCGGTCTGCAGCCGACGATCCCAGCAGGAGCCAGGCACTGGGGAGGGGTCCTGTGCCACTGGGACCCTGCTGGGATCGTGCTGGGACCCCACTGCCACCGTCCCTGCCCTGCTGGGACCCTACTAGGACCCTCCCTGCCCAACTGGGACCCTGCAGGGATCCCACTGCCACCTTCCCTGCCCTGCTGGAACCCTGCTGGGACCCCGCTGCCCCCAGTCCTGACTGGCTGGGACCCCACTGCCACCGTCCCTGCCCTGCTGGGACCCTGCTGCCACCATCCCTGTCTGGCTGGGACCTTGCTGGGACCCTCTCTGCCCAGCTGGGACCCTGCAGGGATCCCACTGCTACTGCTCCTGCCCCAGTGTGTCCCCATTGCCACCCTCCGTGCCCTGCTGGGACCCCTCTGGGATCCTCCCTGCAATAACTC
The DNA here is from genome assembly GCA_009741485.1 of Malurus cyaneus samueli. NCBI lineage: Eukaryota > Metazoa > Chordata > Aves > Passeriformes > Maluridae > Malurus > Malurus cyaneus. The sequence goes on along the minus strand of CM019226.1, from coordinate 17,167,585 downwards.
CTGAGATCCTGGGTGCTGCAGCGCCTCTGAGTGCTGAGGAGCACAAGGTGAGCTCCGATCTTTTCCTGTGCTCCCCAAAATCTCAGCGCCTCCCCGCTGCCCCACCAGGCGATGCCAGCTCCTGGGAACCCCGACATTGTGGCCCCACAGCAATCAATATCCTGAGCTGACAGCCTCGGAAAATCAGCCTTGGGAGATGAAGGGGAAACCTGTGAAACCTCAGCCCCTTGCTTGAAGGGGCCCCCACTGGTTCTGCCCCCCAGAGCAGCAGCTCCTGTCCCTACAGGAGGAGGCTGCAGGGTTTGGAGGGCTCCTCTATCCCCTGCTAGCCCTGGGAGAGGGGCAGATGAGCTCCCAGAGGGGTTCAACAGCACAAGGGTGCCCTGGCTGTGCCTGCTGAGCCTCCCCCATCAGTGCCCCATCCTCTCCAGCCATCCCAGTGCTGACAGCAGCTCTGGGGCTCCCGTTCCCAGCACAGCTCGGGTGGCACCAGCTCGACCATCCCCGCCGAGCTCGTGAAGAGCCCTAGCCCAGCCCAGAGCCGCTCCCTGAGCCAGGCTCTTCCCAAAGCCCTGCCTCACCCTGGCCCTATGCACAGGGGGGTTCTGAGGATTCACCATCCCCAAAAAAATGGGAAAAGAGAAAAGGCAGCAAACGTTTGGAGCTCCTGGAATGCCCTGGGACAGCCCCCAGTGCCAGCCCAGCCCCAGAGGAGCCTGCAGGGACACAAACAGAACCAAAGGAGCTCACCCTGCCACAGAGCCACAGCTCTGCCCTGCACAGGGGACTCACACAGAGGGCAGACTCCAAACATCCCCCTGCGAGGGCTTCTCTCATCCTCCTCCAGCCTAAACGGATGAAAACAGGAGCCCTGAATAGAGGGGAGTATAATTACAGGCTGATGGAGTGTGCAGAGGGCAAAGATTATCACCTGCACTGGTGTCCCTGGCAGCTCATACACTGCAGGGGCCATCACTCACTCTGTGGGGATGGGAAACCTCATCCCTCTGGAACGGGGTGAAATGGGACGTGGAGAGCAAGGGATGGGGAATAATGGATGGGGAACAAGGGGGTGGAGAGCAAGGGATGGAGAACAAAGGGATGGAGAATAAGGGGTTGGACAACAAGGGAATGGTGACAGGGCCCTTCCCACCCAGCCTGGCTCCAGAGCACATCCCAGAGGAGGGGTGCTGGCTGCAGCTGGACCCCCAGGTTGGGTGCAGGTTCTCCTGGTGGTGCCACACCCAAAGCACGGCTGTAGGTGGAAAATGTCCCCCTCAGCAGCAGCAGCAGCTCCCCTTAGCACCCCAGTCCTTGGGCAGCACACCCTGGGGTGTCCCTGAAGGGACATGGCTGCTGAAGAACCCCTGGCATGGCCCCTGAGAGGCTGCAGGGAATGTCCTTCCTCCCAGCAGCTTCCCCAGTGCTGCAGGTAATAATTAACAGGCTGATTAAATCACCATCAGGCACCTCGTGAGTGACCCAGGCCGCCAGTGACCCCGTGGTGGGCAGGACCCCTCCTCCAGGGGCTGTCCCCCCTTTCTCTGCCTCCTGGAAATGTCTGTGGCTGTTTGCTTTAACTCCCCCAAAGCAAATTTATCCCCCAGCCCAGGAGGAGGATTCTGTGTCTCCCCTCTCACACAAAGTTTGCTCTCCTCTGAGCAAACGTGAGCAGCCAGGTGAGAGATCTCGGGGTGACCCCGTTGTGTCCCCAAACCCCGCTCCTCACCCCAGCTACGACCAGCCCAGCTCTGGAGAGTCACACAGAGCACTCACACAGATTTAGCACTTCCAGACTTTTCAGAACCCTGTGCCAGGCCCAGACTACATTTCAGGACTTGGTGCCAGGCTCAGCAGGCTCATGGCAGGATGCTCCAGCCTGGGAGCACGGCTCAGAGGCTGCTGGCTGGAAAACACATTTAAATAATGAATGAAAAGGAGAGGTCTGAGATGCCCTTTAAAGGAATAGTCAGGCAGGGGCGAGACCTGCTGAGTAATGTATAAAAAACAAGCTTCAGGCAGAGGAGAGATGTTAGGATTACTCAGAACGCAGAGTAAACTGTGTTTCCTCCAACCAAAATTTTGGTGTCGGCCTTTTCCAAACAAACTCCAGCAACAGGTTGGCTTGGGCCCCTCTCCAGCATGGGGAGAGCCCTGGGCTGGTGGTCCCAGCCTTTGGCCACCCCTGTGCCCACTCTGGTGGCGGGCAGAGCCTCCCTGGGTCACTCCTTCCTGCCAGTGGCTGCTCTGAGGGGACTTGGGGCTGTCACCTCTCTTAGCTCTGGGTCCCCAACAACCCTCAGCCTCCAGGACAGTCAGAATTCCAGCTAATTGCAGGAATTCCAGCTAATTGCAGCCATCCTGGTGGGAAACCCCTGATTGCTACCGATACCCAGGGCTGGATCCAGCCCCACATGCCCCAAATCCCCACGGGTGGGGGTGGAAAGCTCTCTGCACCCCGAGAGAAACTTCTCCATGCCCTGTGCATCCCCCTTGCCAAAAGCCACATCCCAAAACGCCTCGGATGCAATTCCCGACCTGCAGGAGTGAGACACAGGGAGGCCAGCAGGGCTGACACACCTTCCTGCGAGGAAAAGGCACACGGGGAGGCTGTGCCTGGATCCCGAGAGGGAGGGGAGGACCCAAACCTTCACCCAGCAGGGTATGGACAGGGAGGGTGTGGGATTTGCAGCAAGGAGCTGGTGGATCGGCTTTCCCAAATCCCTCTCTGCTTTCCCAAATCTCACTCCGCTTTCCCAAATCTCCCTTCGCTTTCCCAAATCTCACTCCGCTTTCCCCAATCCCCCTCCGCTTTCCCAAATCCCCCTCCACTTTCCCAAATCCCCCTTCCCTTTCCCAAATCTCACTCCACTTTCCCAAATCCCCCTCTGCTTTCCCAATACCCCTTCCCTTTCCCAAATCTACTCCACTTTCCCAATACTTCTCCACTTTCCCCATTCCCACTTCACTTTCCCAAATCTCTCTCTGCTTTCCCAAATGCCTTCAGCAGCACTGCAGGACGTGAATCCTTCTTTAGAGAGGTGTTGAGAGGACAAACCACAAACCCTGTGTGGAAATATCCCAGTGGAGCTGGGGGAGGCGAGGTGCCCAGCACCCATCCCCAACTGTGCCATCCCTGCCTGACCCCGCCGATGCCCAGGAACCCCAGAGCTGTGCCGGACACGAGTCCCCCGTGCCCAGTGAGGGGGTCGGGACCCTGTCAGTGGCCCTGTCCCCATGTCCCCCGCCGAGGGTGTCCCCATGGTGGGGGCTGGGGCCGTGCTGCCCCGCAGGACCCTCGCCGAGCAGGATAAGCGTTATTTCTCAGCCCTTCCCTTTCCTTCCCTTGCCAGGCTCCGCCGGGAGCAGCATCAGGTGCAGCGGCAAGGCCGCCTCATCCGACAGCATTTCCGAGCCGTTTAACCCCTGCAGGGCAGGGCTGCGGGGACAGGAAGGTGACAAGGTGTGACAGATTGCTGTGACCACTGCAGATGGCTCCACCAGCGCTGGGACCGGTTCGCCTGCTGGTAACTCCAGGACACCAAAGCCAGCTCTCAAACCTGTTGCTCCTCAAGTTCTATTCCTGGTTCTGTCCTTCACAACCACGGTTTCCCAAAATTTTGGAGCACATAAAACGAGCAGCTGAACCCTCTGGACATGGGCTGTTCACCCATCACAAACTTGGGTGGGTTTAACGCTCAAAAAAAACCCCCGGAGGAAGCCAAAGCCGTTCTTCAAAGCGCTCCTTACACATCTCCGGCTAATTGCCGACAATCAGAACACACCAGCGGCTCCCAGAGCTCCCTCTTATCACTTCCAGGATCAAATGCACACGAAAACCACCAAAAAAAAAAAAAAAAAAGTATTTTGAGCATGGAAACCCCTCGCAGCAATGTTTTTGTTCCAAACGGTTACGAAATGTCAGTGTTTTCCCTCGCCTGCCAAAGAGCCGGCTTTGATGCCACGGGAGGCATTATCAGGAGCACAGAAAAGGAAGGGGCTGCAGCAGCCGTGGGGGGAGGCTCAGAGAGGTTATTTTATCCTTCCCAGTGCAGATTGTCAGCCCAGAGGGCCCTGAGTCCCCAAATGCCGCTGCTTTCAGCGCCTCGGGGCGATGACAGGCGGCTGCTGCCAGCCGGGGTGCCCTCCCTGCTCTGTCACCTCCTGGGTGCCCTGGCAGGGGTGCCAGCCCCTTGTTTGTGCAGGGAAAGATTTCCAACCCGATTGTCCTGCCCTGCCTCGGGACAGTGACATTTAATAGATCTTTTACAGAACAGAGAGCTGTCATTAGTTTTAAGGTTCCTCACACGCAGGAGGAGATGTGCTCCTCAGGAGGGAGTTTCAGCTGCGCCAGACTGGATAATAGGGAAGGGTTAAGGGGTTGGGACACAAATCTGGGATGCCAGAAACCACTTCAAGCCTTCCACTCTGCTCGACTGTTATCTCCTGTCCCCAGCAAGTGATTTGGCCACTGAACCACAGGCAAAGCTCTCCTCTGAAAAGGTTTCCCGCTGCTTGGGATGAGACAGCTTCTTCAAAACCTTAAACAAAGTTTTCCTGGGCAGGGATAGGAACCTCCCGCAGGCCCATGGGAGCTCTGTAGCAAAGGGCACGGCAGCCTCGCAGCTCTGCACGTTTGCACAGGAAAACGGCATTTCCAGGTCAGGAGCGGGAGAGGGGAAGGTTTTCCAGGCACTGCAGGCAGATAGGACAGTCCCCAGGGCTCCTGGCTGCAGGACGCTATCCCACAGTGTCCTTCCCCTCTCCGGAGCAGCCAGGAGGCTTCACACGGATCCAGGATTGCCCTGCTAAGGCCAGCGCTGCACACCAAAGATATTGGAAAATCCAGAGGGCAAATAACTGCAGCACTTCATCAGCATCCCCGGGACCACCCTCCCACCCTGTTTTACCCAGCACCGAGGGTCTGGGGCAGCCCGAGGGGGGCTCAGCCCCCTTCCCCACATCCCCCCTGGGCTATAAACAGGCGGTGGCCGAGTTTCCAGCGGAAGGAATGGCTGCAATGCGGAGGAGAGCTCGGCACTTGCCCGGCGCTAACAGCTGGCCCTGCTGCGCTCCTCGCCGCCCCAAACCCCTTCCCACCGGCAGGATTCCTGCTGCCAGCAGGGCAGCGATGATCCCGGCTCCCTCCCACCGCTCCTGCAGCCTCCCCATTCCTGCGGGCGAGCTGGAGCCAAGTTTATCCCTGACACATCTCCACCGGCTTTGCTGGATTTAGAGCACAGATAAGTTTGGGGCAGGACCTAAATTCTGGTGGCACAAAAGGTCAGGGAGGAGACACTAATGAGGGAGGGGAAGCTGTGTGTGAGCAAAGATCACCTCCCAAATCCCGCACTGGGAGCTGTGTTCTCTGTCAGCACAACCCAGAACAGGTCTGCCACCAGCCCACAGCACCATTCCTCCCAGTTAGGCACTGGTGTGGAGCTGGAGCCCACACTGGGCACTGCCCAGCCTGCTGGGCAATGAGGAAAGACTGGCAGATCATGAAATCAGAGTACAGCAGGGTCTGAGCAGAGCTGCAGGTGAAGAGAGGGGCTGCCAGGAGCCCAGATGTGCCTGGATCCCGAGAGGGAGGGGAGGACCCAAACCTTCACCCAGCAGGGTATGGACAGGGAGGGTGTGGGATTTGCAGCAAGGAGCTGGTGGCTCCGCTTTCCCAAATCTCCCTTCGCTTTCCCAAATCTCACTCCGCTTTCCCCAATCCCCCTTCGGCTTTCCAAATCCCACTCCACTTTCCCAAATCCCACTCCACTTTCCCAAATCCCCCTCTGCTTTCCCAATTACCCCTTCCCTTTCCCAAATCTCACTCCACTTTCCCAATTACTTCTCCACTTTCCCCATTCCCACTTCACTTTCCCAAATCTCTCTCTGCTTTCCCAAATGCCTTCAGCAGCACTGCAGGACGTGAATCCTTCTTTAGAGAGGTGTTGAGAGGACAAACCACAAACCCCTGTGTGGGAAATATCCCAGTGGAGCTGGGGGAGGCAGAGGTGCCCAGCACCCATCCCCAACTGTGCCATCCCTGCCCTGACCCCGCCGATGCCCAGGAACCCCAGAGCTGTGCCGGACACGAGTCCCCCGTGCCCAGTGAGGGGGTCGGGACCCTGTCAGTGGCCCTGTCCCCATGTCCCCCGGCCGGAGGGTGTCCCCATGGTGGGGGCTGGGGCCGTGCTGCCCCGCAGGACCCTCGCCGAGCAGGATAAGCGTTATTTTCTCAGCCCTTCCCTTTCCTTCCCTTGCCAGGCTCCGCCGGGAGCAGCATCAGGTGCAGCGGCAAGGCCGCCTCATCCGACAGCATTTCCGAGCCGTTTAACCCCTGCAGGGCAGGGCTGCGGGGACAGGAAGGTGACAAGGTGTGACAGACTGCTGTGACCACTGCGGATGGCTCCACCAGCGCTGGGACCGGTTCGCCTGCTGGTAACTCCAGGACACCAAAGCCAGCTCTCAAACCTGTTGCTCCTCAAGTTCTATTCCTGGTTCTGTCCTTCACAACCACGGTTTCCCAAAATTTTGGAGCACATAAAACGAGCAGCTGAACCCTCTGGACATGGGCTGTTCACCCATCACAAACTTGGGTGGGTTTAACGCTCAAAAAAAAACCCCCGGAGGAAGCCAAAGCCGTTCTTCAAAGCGCTCCTTACACATCTCCGGCTAATTGCCGACAATCAGAACACACCAGCGGCTCCCAGAGCTCCCTCTTATCACTTTGAGCATGGAAACCCCTCGCAGCAAAGCTGTTTTTGTTCCAAACGGTTACGAAATGTCAGTGTTTTCCCTCGCCTGCCAAAGAGCCGGCTTTGATGCCACGGGAGGCATTATCAGGAGCACAGAAAAGGAAGGGGCTGCAGCAGCCGTGGGGGGAGGCTCAGAGAGGTTATTTTATCCTTCCCAGTGCAGATTGTCAGCCCAGAGGGCCCTGAGTCCCCAAATGCCGCTGCTTTCAGCGCCTCGGGGCGATGACAGGCGGCTGCTGCCAGCCGGGGTGCCCTCCCTGCTCTGTCACCTCCTGGGTGCCCTGGCAGGGGTGCCAGCCCCTTGTTTGTGCAGGGAAAGATTTCCAACCCGATTGTCCTGCCCTGCCTCGGGACAGTGATATTTAATAGATCTTTTACAGAACAGAGAGCTGTCATTAGTTTTAAGGTTCCTCACACGCAGGAGGAGATGTGCTCCTCAGGAGAGAGTTTCAGCTGCGCCAGACTGGATAATAGGGAAGGGTTAAGGGGTTGGGACACAAATCTGGGATGCCAGAAACCACTTCAAGCCTTCCACTCTGCTCGACTGTTATCTCCTGTCCCCAGCAAGTGATTTGGCCACTGAACCACAGGCAAAGCTCTCCTCTGAAAAGGTTTCCCGCTGCTTGGGATGAGACAGCTTCTTCAAAACCTTAAACAAAGTTTTCCTGGGCAGGGATAGGAACCTCCCGCAGGCCCATGGGAGCTCCGTAGCAAAGGGCACGGCAGCCTCGCAGCTCTGCACGTTTGCACAGGAAAACGGCATTTCCAGGTCAGGAGCGGGAGAGGGGAAGGTTTTCCAGGCACTGCAGGCAGATAGGACAGTCCCCAGGGCTCCTGGCTGCAGGACGCTATCCCACAGTGTCCTTCCCCTCTCCAGAGCAGCCAGGAGGCTTCACACGGATCCAGGATTGCCCTGCTAAGGCCAGCGCTGCACACCAAAGATACTGGAAAATCCAGAGGGCAAATAACTGCAGCACTTCATCAGCATCAGCATCCCCGGGACCACCCTCCCACCCTGTTTTACCCAGCACCGAGGGTCTGGGGCAGCCCCAGGGGGGCTCAGCCCCCTTCCCCACATCCCCCCTGGGCTATAAACAGGCGGTGGCCGAGTTTCCAGCGGAAGGAATGGCTGCAATGCGGAGGAGAGCTCGGCACTTGCCCGGCGCTAACAGCTGGCCCTACTGCGCTCCTCGCCGCCCCAAACCCCTTCCCACCGGCAGGATTCCTGCTGCCAGCAGGGCAGCGATGATCCCGGCTCCCTCCCACCGCTCCTGCAGCCTCCCCATTCCTGCGGGCGAGCTGGAGCCAAGTTTATCCCTGACACATCTCCACCGGCTTTGCTGGATTTAGAGCACAGATAAGTTTGGGGCAGGACCTAAATTCTGGTGGCACAAAAGGTCAGGGAGGAGACACTAATGAGGGAGGGGAAGCCGTGTGTGAGCAAAGATCACCTCCCAAATCCCGCACTGGGAGCTGTGTTCTCTGTCAGCACAACCCAGAACAGGTCTGCCACCAGCCCACAGCACCATTCCTCCCAGTTAGGCACTGGTGTGGAGCTGGAGCCCACACTGGGCACTGCCCAGCCTGCTGGGCAATGAGGAAAGACTGGCAGATCATAAAATCAGGGTACAGCAGGGTCTGAGCAGAGCTGCAGGTGAAGAGAGGGGCTGCCAGGAGCCCAGAAAGGCTGGGAATGGGCACAGAGCTCCTGCCCAACACCAAACCCACCCTTCCACTGGGGAAAGGAACCTTCCCCCTGCGAATCCCGGCCCCCAGGGGACCCAGCAGCTCTGGGTGATGTGCAGGAGGGGCTGGGGGAGGTTTACATTAGCAAAGAGCCATGCAGGTGCCAACAGCAATTCATCACAGGCACTCAAAATAAAGCAGGCGCTGCTGTCGCTGCCACAGCAGGCACCAGCGAGGGGAATAAAACAGCTCTGCCCTGGCAGGGTCAGCCTGGGGAGAGGCCAAACCATGCCCAGGCACGGCTCCCACAGCTGGGCATCCCCTCCTTCCCTGCCATGAGCTCCCAGCTTGGATTTCTGGGGATTTTTGAGCTGAGATGCCAACAGAGGACTTCCCATCAGCTCACACAGCAGGAGAGCGGGGAAGCCGAGACCCTCTGCTGTCCCCTGGACCCTGAAGGACAGTTCTGCCATCCAGTGTCACTCGACAACACTCCCCTCCTACCCAGCACCCTCCTTCGGAGCTGGCAAAGCCACCCTGGCTGGACACAGCCCCGGGATGGCTGTCCCTGTCACCGTCACTGTCACCGTCACTGTCCCCTCCCGGGCTGCTGGCCCCTGGCACTGCTCCCCGAGCACAGACACCGTGCCTGCGTTTCCACCAGTCCCAAACTCCTCACTGCTGCGTTTCCACTGCGGAAACGCCACCCCATCCTCTTACATCGGCAAGGGGAACTCTTGACCCCGGGGTCTTTGTGGTGCTGACCCGGAGCTGCAGACGCAGCACTCCTGAGCCGCCCTGGGAGTTCAGCGTGCTCCCAGCCCGTGGAGCCAGGGACGGGCCCCTGGCCACTGTCCTGTGGTTTTTGGCCAGTGTTTCTGTAGCACCTCCAAGGACAGGTCAAGGGCCAGGACCCCTGTGCTCCATCATGTCACCACCTGCTCCTCCTGCGCAGCCCCGGGCTGCAATCGGCGGCAGCAGCAGCAGCAAGAAGCAATCCCCCTGAAAACCTCCCTCTGCTCCCTCCAGGGACCTGGCAGCCCAGCAAAAGCCAGGACCTTCTCTGTAGAGTTGGCCCCGAGCCCTGGCAGGTTTCTACAGATCCCAGATCAAAGCCCAAGAGCTCCGTGAGCCCGGTGCCACAGGCTGCAGGCGGGAATCGCACACGTGTGGGAAGGCAGCTGCTCCAGCAGGGTGGGGATCCGGCCCTCCGCCGCTTTCCGAGACTCCCGGCACACAGGGAAACCCTCCGAACCCCATCAGCACCATCTGGGAGCGTCACCTCCCTTTCCACCACCACAGTTTCCCCTAACAAGTGCAGAGGAACCTCCCTTGCCGGCTGCCGGTGTTTTACCCATCCGACCAGCAAGGACAAACTGGTTCCAGTTGGTGTCCCAGCCGGCTCTGCTGGGACAGGCGGGGAGCGAAGGCAGGCAGGGATCGGGGGCGCACACGGAGCCGGTTGGATGGGATGGGATGCGCGACCCGGGGGTTCCATGCGCCCGGAACGGGCATCCCCTGTGCCCTCCGCGATCCCTGTGCCCTCCGCGCCGCGCTCCGGGGCGGGGATGCGCCTCCCGTCCTGTCCTGTCCCCTCTGTCCGTCCCGTCCCCTCCCGTCCCATCCCATCTCCTCCGTCCGTCCCGTCCTGTCCCGTCCCGTCCCGTCCCGTCCCCCTTACCGCTGAGCCGGTCCATGGTCCGGAGCTCCGGCCGCCCCGGCTGCTGCGGGCGGGGAATTTGGCGGGCAGGCCGCCCGGCGGGGCCGGCTCTCGCTGCGGGGCGGCCAATCCCTTCACCGCCCCCTCCCTCCCCGCCTCTCTGCACGGCAGCGCGAGCACCGGCCCGGCCCGGCACGGCACGGGACCCCGCGGGGACAGCCCGGGCACCTCCCACCCCTGCATCCCCGCTCACCCCGCCCTGAGCATCCCCAGAGACCCCCGGGGAAGGGTGGGGGTCTTGAGCGGGCCACCTCCACCTGCCTGGGTTGGGCAACTTCGCTTTGGGGAAAAAACCCCGATTCCCAGTCGCAAGCACAGCTCCCCCTCACCCCTCCATCCTTGTTTCCCCCTCCCCAAAACCCCCTCCATCTCTGCTCTTTCCTGGTGTCCGTCCTGTGCCCAGCATCTCCCTGCCCATGGTGCTCATGCCACTGTCACCGTCTGTCCCCAGCACAGAGCTCAAGGCAGGAGGTGGCTCGGGCTGTTTCACAGAGGAAGGGTTGGGTTTGGGGATGGAAAGTGGGTGTTCCAGTACCCTGGCAGGATAAACTGGCTCTGGAGCAACCCACGGTTTGCAGGGAAAGCCCCCAGCCCAGGCCCTCACCTTGGCCCCGTGGGGTCCCCACTTCTGTCCCCTGCCCCAAGCTCTGCATTTCAGGTCCCAAAGGTGCCCCCAGCCCTGGCCATGAAAAGGCAGGGAGGGATTTAAGGAGTGAGATCCCATTTCCCTGCCCTTGTGCCCAAGGCCTTTTTGACCCATAACCCACAGCCCAGCCGAGCAAAGGTAATGGGACACCCCTATCCCACCCCCATCTCAAATTCTGCTCCCTGCCAGCCCCAGACACCGTGCCTGCAGCAGGAAAATCCTCCCCCTCCCCTCGTGTCCCTGTGGGACAGCAGTGACAGACAGCAGTGGCTTTAGCTCCTGGGAGAACCCAGGGATGGGTACAGAAATCAGAAAAGGAAAGGAAACACAGAGCATTGAATGATCTGCGAGACTCCAATTCACTCTCAGGGGTGCAGAGAGGGCCCCTGCGCCCCGTACAGCCCCGAGAATCATACAGAGCTGCAGTGTAGAGATCTCTCTATGTATATATTTATAGGTATGTATATATTTATAGTGCACTGCGATTAAAACAGCCGGGCCTGCTTCTTCAGCTCGTTCCTCTTCCACAGCGCCAGGCGGTCGAACTCGGCGATGGTCATCCCGAAGATCTGGTAGAATTCCTCCTGGGACAGGTGCCTCTGGGGAGAGATGGGAGGCTGGGCCACAGCTGGCCACTCTGGCCACCAGCCAGGGGCAAAGAGGGGGCTGAGGGCATCCCCTGCCCGCTGGGACAATGGGGTGGCACAACGGGGTGACACAACCCCAACACCGCTCCCTTGGGATAGGAGTGTCCTGCCTCCCTCCTGCCCGTGCCAAAGGCACAGGGGACAGCTCTGCCCAGCCAGGGGAGCAGCAGGAGTGTGTGACAGTGCCCTGGCACTCTGAGCTCCTCACACGGCCACCAGCCCCTCACAGCCACATGCTGCCTGCTGCCAGGGCCACCCCACGGGGTCAGGTCCCTCTGTGCCCCGAGGAGATTGTCCCCGGCAGAAAAGGCTCTTCTCACCTCTAACCGAGTCCTGTCCACATCTTTGGGCAGCTGGTTCCTCCCTCTTGTCTTGACCAGGAGCAGCTCGTAGGGGTAAATCTGCACAGGGACAGAGCATGGGGCAGCCACGAGACACGGGGCACGCTTGGGAAGGAGGGCAAGGCCTCCTGCTGCATTTAACAGGGTTTGGGTGGCACAACTGGCTCCAGGGCTTGGATCGGACAAGGAGAGGTGGGAATTGCTCTCAGGGTGACTCTGATCCACCCTGAATCTCCATGGAGGCTCTGGAATAACCTGCTCACGTCTCACCAGAAATGACCCAGGCACCAGCATGAGCAGGAAAGTGCCAACCCCTTGCTCTGCTCCTCACCCAGGGGACAATTCTGCTCAGCTGAGCACTTGGGGCCTGGCAGGAGGGCAGGGACTCGGGTCTGAGCTCCACAGCCCTGGAATGGGGCTGTCAGGTCAGCCATGGAGGGGAACCAAGGCAGAGGGCAAAGCTTCCCCCTGCAGAGCCTGGGGACACGCGGGCACATCCCTGGCACTGCCATCTGTGCAGCAGAAGGTCTTACCTTGTACTCTGTGGGGAGAGAGAAAAGAGAGACATGAGCCACCCTGACCCCTCTGGCCGTCCCCACCGTGCCCCGGGGGCTGCGGGGACCCTGCCTGCCCCATTTTCCAGAGCTGCCCGCGGGGATGTGGCACCCCCACAGCATTTATAGGGTCCCCCCTTACCTCGCATCCCCCAGTTGACGGCGTTGGTGCTGTCGTAGTGGAACAGCTCGGCGCTGGGAGGCTGCGGGAGGGACGGACAGAGCCAGGAGTGAAGGGGAGGATCCTCCGGACACTCCCACATCCCCAGGGCAGGACAGCGGGGTCCCCACCCACCAGCGGGGCACGAGTGACAAGCCCAGGTGACACAGAGGCAGGAGCAGAACTGATCCCGAGCAATCCCCAGCCCGGGATATGAAACAGCAACAGCAGCATGCTCTCCGAAAATCGCCCGTGGGAGTTTGCGGGCAGGCACCGCGTGGTGAGAAACTTTGTACCCCAAAAAGGAGTCATTTTGGATTGGCACAGGGCAGCAGTGAACAGCAGGGATGTGGAGAAGGGGGAAATAGGACATCCCAGTCATGGAACGGGAGCACTGGGGCTTTTGAGGAGTCTGGGAGAATGGAGGGAGTGTTTGGGGAGAAGGAAAGGGATGTTTAGGGAGAAGGAGGGATTCTGGGGAGAGAGAGCGAAGGAGGTATTGTTGGGGAGAAGAAGGGATGCCTGGGGACGATGAGGGATGCCTGGGGAGAAAGAGGGATGTTTGGAGAGAAGGAGGGATGTTTGTGGAGAAAGGGATGCCGGGCAGCAGCAGGAGGCACTCACCCTGTGCAGCCCGTTCCTCCTGTAGGCAGGGAGGGAGGCCGACTTGGAAATGAGGGGATCTGCAAAGAAGCCACCACGGGACGTCACGGGAAGAGCAGGAACGAGCCCCACACCCCGAGCCAGCCCCCTGTGCCACTCCTGTGCCACCCTGTGCCACCCGACCACCCTGTGTCCCAGCTCCACAGCCACCCCGCTCTGGCTCCTTCCAGCTCCAGCTCATTCCCAGCCTGGCTGCCTCCCGTGCTGATGTTCCTCTCCCCAAAATCCCTTTCCCGTGGCAGCCCTGCCACTCCACCCTTCAGGGCAACGCGTTCTCCTCTCAGTTTCTCCCACTCATCTCCCTGCCCTGGTTCAGCTCTACCCCATCCCAGGTTTTCAAGGGCTCCTTCTTGATTTCCCTCATCCCCTCTGGTCCAGCACCTCCTGCAAGCCGGGGCTCTGCAACCCCGGGGAGGCTCGGGGAGCTGGGTCTCGGGGGCTCGGGGAGATGACCCTCACTCACCGCTGTCGGCCAGGTAGTGGGTTCGGGGAGCTGCAAGGAGAGCAGAGCCGGCTGTCAGGGAGGACCAGGCGCCCCATGCCATGCAGAACCGCCCCTTCCCAGCCCCACAGATCCTCCTCGGGGCTCCCAAAAGCCCACAGGGCTGAGAGGCTGCCTGAGCAGCCCTGAACTGCTCCGAGAGGGCGGATGTGCCATGAGGAATGGAAACACGGAGCGGACAGAGCCTGGTCTATACTGGCAGCCTCTGGAGTGCCCCCCAGCCCCACTGCGGCCCCAGGAACAGGGCTGGGGGCTCTGGGGGCTCTGGGACGAGAGCAGGGCAAGCGAGGCAGCCCTGGGGCCACTCAGCAGGTGTGGGGTGGCAGCAGGTCCCTGAGGTGTCATCCCAAAGCGGGTCACAGCAACCCCAGTGTGACAGTGCCACCAGATTCCCCAGGGATCCTTCAGCCACTCCACGAGACCCTTCCATGCTGCTGGGACACCAGGGACAGTGCCCATCCCACTGGGGCACAGGGAATGGACAGAACCTCCAGAGAGGAGGGCACAACTCTCTCTCAGGTGCCAGCACCTCTCATCACCCCTTTCCTCACCCCATTGTTCCCTCTCCACCCCACAGAATTCCCGAGGGGCTGGGGCTGTGCCGGGTGGGACAGAGGAGGGACAGGGACGTCTTACAGCCATTGAGGGAGCCCTCATAGCCCACTGTGTGCAGGGCCTCTCTGCTGCTGGCCGAGCTGCGAGGGGGAGTCCAGGGGTCTGCGTAGGAGTTGGACCGAGCCTTCATCTCCTCCCTCAGGATCAGCCTCCCGATGCCACTCTGGATCTGTCGGGGTGGGGAAAAGGCACTTGTCACCCTTCCATCCCCTGCCCAGCTCTCTCTGGCACCGTGGAAGGGCACAGCATCCCCTGGTGTGGGCTTGGCATCTCCTGAGGATGGGCTGCTGGCCTGGGGTGCCTCGGCAAGGGGGTGCTCTGCCCTGTCCAAACCCACCCCGGGGGTGGCCAGGAGGGGACAGATGGCTGAGGTGGGCAGGGAGGGTGGTGGCACCCTCTTGGTGGCAGAGCTGGGCTGAACCTCCCCCAGATGCAGCTGGGGACAGTTTGGTGCCAGCTCTCACCTTGTGCATGCCCCGGTCGTACCCGTCCTCTTCACCTCCTGACGAGAACCGCCGGGCCCGGGGGGCTGCAGGGAGACACGGGAGGGCTCAGATGGGGACACAGGTGGTGGCAGGCACGGAGGGGACAGTCCTCAACCCCATGGGGACAGCGGAGTCCCAGAGACACGCATTTTGGGGTCACCTTGGCAGGAATCTCAGCCCAACCCCATCTTCAGATCCAGACTCAACTCAGAGTGGGGTTCCCTCCCAGAGAATTTGGGGGCAGGGATGTTTTCCCTTTCTCCCAGCCCCTGTTACCTTTGGGGGAGCTCTGGAAGGACCAGTACTCGGACTCGGAGTGGTAGTAGGGGTCCGGGGAGTAGGCGGGGCTGTACTTGGAGGACTGTGCGATGTCCTCGCTCGTTTTGCTTTTCGTGGCTGCCGAGGGGGGTCTGCAAAAGGAGCCGGGGTGAGGAGCTGCACAGAGCCACCCCAAACGAAGGCAAATCCTCTTCCCCTCCCCAGTGGCTGTCCCTGGTGTGACTGGGAAGGGACCCAAACGGCTGAGAGCCCACAGTGCCACAGGGCTGGCTCCTGCACGGTGCCACCAGTGCCACCAGTGCCACACCGATCCCTGTGCTGCACTGTCACCGGGAGGTGCGAGAGGGGACGGAGGAAGGTTCGATTTCTCTACCTGAGTGCGACGTACAAGGCAGGAGGAGAGCACTCTCATTCCCCTAGGAGGTGCGAGGCGGAGCATGATGTGTCTGGAGCCTCTCATACTGGCAGCCAGTGCCCAGCAGCTCTTGGCTCTGGCCTGTTGGATTTCCAGCTTTCCAACTGGAGCCACTGCTCACCCTACTTGCTGGCCATCCAGCAATGTGGCTAATAACAAAAACCAAGCAAAAAACAAAAAACCAAAACAACCAAATAAAAAGGCACGCAGTAATCAAATGTGTATTAATGTTATCAAGACTACAAGAAAGCAGTAGAACTGGCAACATTGTGCCTCCTTATTCCTACGCCTAGGTAGGTGCAATGAAAACAAAAAATGTGAATTGAAAATGCAAAAAGCAAGAAGAAGAGCTGGTCATGATATTATGTGAGTGCAAAAATTAATATGCCTTAGCTGCTGTACATGCCGTTTGAAATCGTGTGACCTAAATTGAGGAGGCATATCCTTTTTGCAGAAAAGAAAGACAAGATTGCCAAATACAGATTTTGGATTCATCTATGAAAATTAAACAGATTATGTTACTATCAGAGAGAGTACAGTGAAGCATGAGCCCTCCCTTAAACCCAGTTACATACATACATACATAAATAAATCTCTGACCTGCCAAATTTCCTTAGCTGAATGTAAACTGTTTTAAATATTCTTAATGAATAAAGAGTATAATTGGCTCCATATATTTTCTCATCTGAGTGTCGGATTTAAACAGAAGACGGAATCTCATTTTTATTTAGATTCCTGAGGAAAACACCCATCTTCTCACTCCTCCCATGTTTTACAGTGTTACTATTAGTGTATTTCTGTTAACCACTACCATTTATCCTTTATCTTAGGAGGAATATTTATCTTCCAATTATTCTGTCAGAAGGGGGTTTGAAAAAAAGTTTGCAGCAGGGATTAGAACAAAAATGATGGCCAGAAATGAGATATATAACACAGCAAAGGAGCTAAGGTGAGCTCTAACCTGGTGAGTCTAAAACTGATGCTGTGACACCTCTCACACACTGTGACATGGGAACAGACAGAAGAAGTTGCAAAACAAGTAAAATGGGCAAAAGAGCAGTGTGATGCCTGCCTTACTGCATAGTGCTGTGTTTGTTGTCATAATGGTGTTTTTAATAGCTTTGTGGTTGAAGACATCACACTTGCTTGCTCTTTTCCACCTCACATGTGGCATACATGAAAGGTGAAGCCTGGCACTACTTGTAACAGAGGTGCAGTTCCCGGAATGGAAAGATTTGTCTTTGTTGTCACAAACATACCACAAGATCAGAGTTCATGCTCTTTTTTGCAAGAAAATGCTCCTCTAAATTGGGAGAAACCATAAAATAGTGTATTATCAAATCACAATGACTTAAGCCAGCAGAACTGATGGAAAGCCATGTTCACCGACCTTCAAAATACACCTGTAGGGGATGATGCTCTTCAGGGTTCCATGGCAGTGAGACTTCAACATTTTACAACTGTCATGCAGGAATACATGTACACATGGAAGTGTTTCCAACTCCTTGCTATTTAAGCAGGGACTCAACTCAACATTTACAAATGATCCCGTATCACCAGCTTCTACTGACAAAATAACATAATGCACTGTCATATCAATGGTTTTACACAGTTATTTCCAGGAGCTTATAACACAATTTCTGTTATGCTTTTGTTTTCTGTGTTTGGACTTCATTTTCACTCCCCCTCATTTCCAGTGGCAGTGCTGC
>CM019226.1:17098765-17150386 GCA_009741485.1 Malurus cyaneus samueli | reverse complement strand
AGCCGAGGGAGCGAACTGATCCCGAGCAATCCCCAGCTCGGGATATGAAACAGCAACAGCAGCATGGCTCTGAAAATCGCCCCGTGGGAGTTTTGGGGCAGGCACCGCGTGGGTGAGAAACTTTGCACCCCAAAAAGGATCATTTTGGATTGGCACAGGGCAGCAGTGACAGCAGGGATGTGGAGAAGGGGAAAAAGGACATCCAGTCATGGAACGGGGAGCTTGGGGTTTGAGGAGTCTGGGAGAAGGAGGGTTTGGGGAGAAGGAGGGATGTTAGGGAGAAGGAGATTCCTGGGGACGAGGAGGGATGCCTGGGGGAGAAGAGGGATGTTTGTGAGAAAGGGATATGCCTGGGGACGATGAGGGATGCCTGGGGAGAAAGAGGGATGTTTGGAGAGAAGGAGGGATGTTTGTGGAGAAAGGGATGCCGGGCAGCAGCAGGAGGCACTCACCCTGTGCAGCCCGTTCCTCCTGTAGGCAGGGAGGGAGGCCGACTTGGAAATGAGGGGATCTGCAAAGAAGCCACCACGGGACGTCACGGGAAGAGCAGGAACGAGCCCCACCCATCCGAGCCAGCCCCCTGTGCCCTGTGCCACCCTGTGCCACCCTGTGCCACCCCGTGCCACCCAGTGCCCACAGTGCCACCCCAGCCTCTGGCTCCTTCCAGCTCCAGCTCATTCCCAGCCTGGCTGCCTCCCGTGCTGATGTTCCTCTCCCCAAAATCCCTTTCCCGTGGCAGCCCTGCCACTCCACCCTTCAGGGCAACGCGTTCTCCTCTCAGTTTCTCCCACTCATCTCCCTGCCCTGGTTCAGCTCTACCCCATCCCAGGTTTTCAAGGGCTCCTTCTTGATTTCCCTCATCCCCTCCCTGGTCCAGCACCTCCTGCAGCCGGAGGCTCTGCACGCCCGGGGAGGCTCGGGAGGTCGGCTCGGGCTGGGGAGGTGGTCCCCTCACTCACCGCTGTCGGCCAGGTAGTGGGTTCGGGGAGCTGCAAGGAGAGCAGAGCCCAATGTCAGGGAGGACCAGGCACCCCATGCCATGCAGAACCGCCCCTTCCCAGCCCCACAGATCCTCCTCGGGGCTCCCAAAAGCCCACAGGGCTGAGAGGCTCCCTGAGCAGCCCTGAACTGCTCCGAGAGAGCGGATGTGCCATGAGGAATGGAAACATGGAGTGGACAGAGCCTGGTCTGTGCTGGCAGCCTCTGGAGTGCCCCCCAGCCCCACTGCGGCCCCAGGAACAGGGCTGGGGGCTCTGGGGGCTCTGGGACAAGAGCAGGGCAAGAGAGGCAGCCCTGGGGCCGCTCAGCAGGTCTGGGGTGGCAGCAGGTCCCAGAGGTGCCAGCTCAAAGCGGGTCACAACAACCCCAGTGTCACAGTGCCACCAGATTCCCCAGGGATCCTTCAGCCACTCCACGAGACCCTTCCATGCTGCTGGGACACCACGGGACAGTGCCCATCCCAACTGGGGCACAGGGAATGGACAGAACCCTCCAGAGAGGAGGGCACAACTCCTCTCATCAGGTGCCAGCACCTCTCATCACCCCTTTCCTCACCCCATTGTTCCCTCTCCACCCCACAGAATTCCCGAGGGGCTGGGGCTGTGCCGGGTGGGACAGAGGAGGGACAGGGACGTCCTTACAGCCATTGAGGGAGCCCTCATAGCCCACTGTGTGCAGGGCCTCTCTGCTGCTGGCCGAGCTGCGAGGGGGAGTCCAGGGGTCTGCGTAGGAGTTGGACCGAGCCTTCATCTCCTCCCTCAGGATCAGCCTCCCGATGCCACTCTGGATCTGTCGGGGTGGGGAAAAGGCACTTGTCACCCTTCCATCCCCTGCCCAGCTCTCTCTGGCACCGTGGAAGGGCACAGCATCCCCTGGTGTGGGCTTGGCATCTCCTGAGGATGGGCTGCTGGCCTGGGGTGCCTCGGCAAGGGGGTGCTCTGCCCCTGTCCAAACCCCACCCCGGGGGTGGCCAGGAGGGGACAGATGGCTGAGGGTGGCAGGGAGGGTGGTGGCACCTTCTCGGGTGGCAGAGCTGGGCTGAGCCTCCTCCCCAGATCCAGCTGGGGACAGTTTGGTGCCAGCTCTCACCTTGTGCATGCCCCGGTCGTACCCGTCCTCTTCACCTCCTGACGAGAACCGCCGGGCCCCATCTTCAGATCCAGACTCAACTCAGAGCGGGGTTCCCTCCCAGAGAATTTGGGGGCAGGGATGTTTTCCCTTTCTCCCAGCCCCTGTTACCTTTGGGGGAGCTCTGGAAGGACCAGTACTCGGACTCGGAGTGGTAGTAGGGGTCCGGGGAGTAGGCGGGGCTGTACTTGGAGGACTGTGCGATGTCCTCGCTCGTTTTGCTTTTCGTGGCTGCCGAGGGCGGGTCTGCAAAAGGAGCCGGGGTGAGGAGCTGCACAGAGCCACCCCAAACGAAGGCAAATCCTCTTCCCCTCCCCAGTGGCTGTCCCTGGTGTGACTGGGAAGGGACCCAAACGGCTGAGAGCCCACAGTGCCACAGGGCTGGCTCCTGCACGGTGCCACCAGTGCCACCAGTGCCACACCGATCCCTGTGCTGCACTGTCACGGGGAGGTGCGAGAGGGGACGGAGGAAGGTTCAGCACAGCAGGGAAAGGCTCTGCCAGACGGCGAGCTGGCAGCTAGGGGTGTACACAGCAGGGCGGCTCGCGCCAGGGCGTTGGACCCTTGGCAGGCGGCACGACAGAGAGGCGTCAGGCTGGGGAGACAGAGCCTCAAGCCAGCACAGGGGTTGACCCAGGGCGGACATCCTGGCTCGCACCACAGCCTCAGTGTCACCAGGGAGGGAGCACCAGGGACAGCAGGTGGCAGTGCCATCCCTCCGCGGTGCCGGCAGAAGCACCACGGGACCCAGCAGGCGTGCGCTACCTTGCTCACGCATGGCAACGCAAGAGGAGCAGCCAGCAGCAGTGGTGGGAATGGGACAGGAGGGAAGGGAGAGCCGGGGAGAGAGAGAGGAGACACAGTTACTGCCCAGGGGAGCTGCTGTCCCTCCGTGAGCAGGGGCAAGCGGGGACAGGGCAAGCCAGCCCCACCGAGAGCCACCAAACACCGAGAGCCACCAAAGATTGAGGCACCACACACCGAGAGCCACCACACACCGAGAGCCACCACACACCCTCCCCATCCTGCAACACCCCCCGCCTGTTTCACTCCGGAGCACCATCTCAGGATGGGCAGCGATTTTTCTCCAGGGCTGCATGTGAAACTGCAAATTGCTATTTCCATCCCTTTTCTGAGGCTGCTCTGACTCCCTTGTCCCCTGTGCCACCCCACCATGGCCCCGCGCCCCCTCCCACAGCTATCCCTGTGTCACTGCCAGCCTTTGCTCCATCCCTGGGACAGGGACGTGGTTCAAAGTCACATCTGTCCCCCACTGAAGCCTCTCTGCCGCCCGGAGGGGAAGCAGGAGCATCCCACCAAAGCGCAGCACCCAAATCCTGACACCTGCCCCCATCTCCCACCCTGCCCCTGAACACGCCGGTCCCTCCCCGGGGGGACAGGGGACAGGGACACAGAGCCAGACCAGACCGTACCGTGGCGCTTGTAGATGGGGGGCTTCCTGTAGATGTTGCTCTCGCCAGCAGCTGATGGGAGAAGAGAGAGAGGGGAAGAAAGAAAGGGAAAGAGCGATCAGTGTGGGCGTGCTGAGAGCGCACAGGACACGGGTCCTGCAGGAGCCATCACCCCACGCCACACTTCCATCACACGACCGCCTCCGGGCCCCGGGACACCCGGGAGGGCGGCTCCGGGTCCCCGGGACCCCCGGGCGGTGGCTGGGGCAGCAGGAGCGCGGTCCCGGCTGCCCACGGTGTGACAGGACATGCAGTGAGCGCCCAGCGACAGCATGCACCGGGGCGGCGGGCACAGCCTGCCAGCCGGCAGCGAGGCACCCGGGGCGCGTTCTCGGGGTGCCAGCACCTGCAAGAACCGCCTGCGAGCTACCTGGGGCGAGCCAACATCAGCCAAAGCCTCTTTCCGCAGCACAGAGAGAAAAGAGCGAGTCGGGAGGGAAAGCGGACTGCAGCCTGGCGCTGGAGCAGGGGAGCGGGGAGGGGGCCCATCCATAAACACCGGGCGGAGCGGGAGGGGAGGGCAGGAGGAAGGGCAGGAGGGAAAGGGCAGGGCAAGGCTGGAAGGGGCAGGGAGGGCAAGGAGGGCAGGAGGGGAGGAAGGGAAGGGCAGGGAGGGCAGGGAGGGCAGGGAAGGGCAGGGCAGGGAGGGCAGAGCAGGGCAGAGCAGGGTGGGCAGAGAAGGGAGGCAAGGAGGGGAGGGGAGGGGGCAGAGGGGCCGTGCCCCGGCAGGGAATGGAGGGAGACTCTGGGTGTCCTCACGGTGCCCTCCCGGGGCATCAGCGATGCTCTGGGAAAATGCCACCCTTCGGAGGACGGGGCCGGGGGAGATGCCAACAGCTGAGTGGGTGCTCGGGGCTCTGACCCCGCTGAGGGGTGACGGGCAGCTCTGCCTGCTTCCCAACCCTTCTCCCTTCCTGCCCGCTCCGTCCCCGTCCCCGTGGGCTCTGTGTGGCCGGGAGCGGGCGGGTGGGTGGTGGCCCTTACCTGGTGGCCCCCTGCAATCCCTGCAGAAGGGGAGCAGGCATCTGGCAAGCCCAGAAGAGTCTGGGGGGAGGGAGCGGCGGGCCCTAGGGGGAGTATAAAATAGTCATCTGTAGCGGGTGGGTGTGGAAACGCCTCTGGCACACACGCTCCGGCTGGTGGTCCTGGGGGAAGGCAGGGGAGGGGGCAGGATCTCACCAGGGGACTCATCTTGGTGTGGGGAGTGGAGGGAGGGCAGGGAAGAGGAAGAAGAGGGGCTTTGCAAGGATCAAGCAGACTCCGGGCGGCTCTGGGACCTCCGGGCGGTGACGGGGGAGGAAGGAGCGGGGTTCAAGCCGCAGGTCCTGTTTATGGATGGCCTCTACCGGGGGTAGATCCTGCTGCCAGCTGGCTCTAGGCAGGCGGCGGAGCTAGGCATGCGACACAGCGGGGACGGCACATGCGGGCATGCCACGGACACGGCGCTTCCCCCGGCGGCGGGGCGCTCCGGAGCCTACCTGGGATGTGGAAATGCTTGGGCGCTTGGTATGAGGTTGGAGTGGAGGACCTCACATCTAACTGGCTATAGTAGGGGGAGCTGCGCCCGCTCTCGGTGCCTGCGCGGGGCCCAGCACAAGCAGCGTGAGTGACCGAGAGAGAGAACAAGAGGCAGAAGAAAATGGGTGTTAAATGCAGCGGTGTTAGAAGAGCGGGGGTGACCCGTGTGAGGCGGGGGGTGATGGGGTGACGGCCCAGGAGCGGCGGTGATGGAGCGGGGGAGCTTTCCCGTATCTCCGGAGGCGGGCGGGATGCAGAGCAGAGCCCGGGGCAGCCCAGCGCCGACAGCGAAGCCGAGCGCGCTGCGAGCGGTGAGGAGCCCGTGGCGCTGCCGGGGACTCCCGCTGACCTCCGAGTGTCCCAGTCCTTCCTGCACAGCTCCCGAGGATGGGAGACACGGCCCAGGCACGCTCTGCTCCCTGCCATGCTCCAGGGCGTGCGTGTGCAAGAACCTGCCTGTGCACAAGCACTCTCCTGCACGCCCCTCCCAGAGCCACCAGCCCGGCTGAGGGGTCTTCACCAGAGCTGGAGGGCACCTGCCTCCCACCCCAACCTCCACGAGCCACAAATTCCCCTCAGCCTCTGCTTGCTGCTCGCAGGAGTTTGGAGAACCAGAGGATGTGCAGAGCTGGGCACTCCTCCCACCATGGGCCACCCCAGGACTCCTTGCTGGAGAAGGAACCACAGAAGTCCCAGGGATATTTTTGTGATCCTCGCTCCTTTTGGTGGTCTGAGCTCAGCTCAGCTTGGGCTTGCAGCCAGATCCTCACCTGAGCGGTAGAAATGGTGGGGGGACCTGGGGATGGTGGGGGACATGCCCTGGCGGCTGTAGGTGGGGGAGTCGATGTAGCCAGGGCTGGAGGCGCGTCTCTGCCGCGTGTCAAAGCTCTCGTAGATGTCCTGGGGGTGGGGAAGGGCTGCGGTTAGAGCTGCCAGGAGCTGTCCCACGGATGGGGGTCCCCGTGTGGGTGTGTCACTGGGTGTGCCACTCTGTGTCCTCTGAGGCTGGAGGGGTCCCCAGCCTGCCCTGCCCCCCCTACCAGGCACAGGCACCCAAGCTGAGCTTTGGGACTTGGTGACAGTGCCCAGCCAGAGCTTTTCTGCCTGGAGATTGTCCCCTTATCTGGTACTTGCTCCCAGTTCCTGGTGCCATCCTCCACAGGGCAGAAGCTGCACCCTGGGGCCATTCTGCCAGGCCTGCTCTCTTTGGGGCCCGAAGGACGGGATCCTCCTGAATTGGGTCCCCCCCATCTCCCCACAGCCCGGGGGATGTTCAGCAGAGCCCCTGGGCACAGGATGCCCTGTGGCAGCAGCAGGTGACAGAATCCCAGTGCCCACAGGGCTGTTACCTGTGAGTAGGGGGAGAGGGTCCCCAGGGACTGGAGGCAGCAGGAGGCAAAGTGAGGAGGGAAAGAGAGAGGGAGAGAGAGAGACAGGTCACGGTTAAGAGGAGCAGTGACAGACCGGGGTCCCACTGCAGCTGTGGCACACAGGGATCCCGCTGCAGCTCGTTTTCCTCATGTCACCATCACTGAGGGGGACTGGTGTCAGCCAGAGCTGGACTGGGACAGGACACTGGGCAGGAGAGGAGCTGGCAGGAGGAATCAGAGACTCCTCAGAGACCTCTGTGCAGGGGGGAAGGCACAGAAGGCACGGAGGGCCATGGCCACGCTGCCTGCAGTGTCCTGGCTGGGCTGCAGGAAACCAGCTTGGGACAAAACCTGGGGATGGGGATGTAAGAGATGCTGCTGCTGGGGCTGCCAGTCCTGTTCCAGCACCGCCTCAGGTCCCCTGTGTGTGTGTGAGCTGCTCAGACCCTCCTCTTCCATGAGCCCTGAACTCACCCAGCAGCCCCAGCTATACCGTGTGCTGCTGGAACATCCTCTCATCACACCCTGGGGGAAATGCCCTGCCCAAGCCCCTTCCCGGGCTGCAGAGCTGGCACCAACAGGGCAGCCAGAGGTGTTCCAGATGTGCTGTGCTGGATGGGCTGCAGGACTGTGTGCTGGGCGAATTCCCTGCCCATCACTCCTCTCACAGCTCTGTCTGCCCCTGCACATGCTGTAGAGTTCCTTTCTAACTCTAAAGCAGCAGCATCACTGCTTTACCTCCATCCCAAATCCTTCCAGCGGCCCCAAAGCCTCCAGGAGAGGTCCTGCCCCACTCCTGCCTCCCTGCACTATTCCCCCGGCTTCTCCCCACTATTCCCACTGGGTTCTTCCCCAAACTGGGCCCGTTCCTGCACATCCCAGCACGGGATTTACGGAGACTCAGTACCTCCCCATAGCTATATCTCTCCAGCGTCTCATCCGACGTGTATCTGTGATAGGGCTCGTAGGAAATGAGGTCAGGACGCTGCACTTCATAGATGGCTTTAATCTTGGGAAGAGCTGCCAGGTCTTTGTAATTAAGGATCTCATTATCCACTTTAGCCTAGGGAGAGGGAGAGACGGAGACAGAGAGACGGAGAGGAAGAGGAGGAGAGAAGGAAGGGAGGCTGGAGCGCACAGAGTGGAGCCAGCACAGGGCAGACAGAGCCTGCTGCCACCCCAGCAGCAGGGACAGCCGAGAGGAGAGGCCTGAGGGGCAGCAGGGGGAGGGCAGAGGAGCTGGCAGGGCAGGACTGTGCCCCTCTGAGCGCTCCTGAGCTGTGCCACTGGTGGCACATCATGCTGCTGGGACGAGGGGACTTGTCTGTGCTGTCCCCAGATTCTGGGCTCGTCCCCTGAAGAACAGCACTGCTCCCACCCCGGGGCCCTGGGCGAGGGGCAGGGCTGCACTTACGCAGATGACTCGGTTCGGGGAGCCGATGCTGGAGCCAGGGGGCGAGATGGAGGTTTCTGACGTCCTTCTGTGCTGTGGAGGCACAAAGGGGAGGGAGGT
Source organism: Malurus cyaneus samueli (assembly GCA_009741485.1). Lineage (NCBI taxonomy): Eukaryota > Metazoa > Chordata > Aves > Passeriformes > Maluridae > Malurus > Malurus cyaneus. The sequence continues at coordinate 17,142,386 of CM019226.1, read as the reverse complement.
GAAAGCACGGCAAGGAGGGACCCTGACAAGGTGAACTGCTGCTTTGGGGGCTGCACTTTCCCACCCTTCAGCCTCGGGAAGCCCCTCCAGGTTTGGGCACTGCCCCAATAGTTCAGCTCCAGGAGGCACTCGGGGACAATGCCACCCCTGGGAAGTGCCACCTCTGAAGATGCCCCTCACCCTGCTGCCTACCTTCAGCTTCTTCTCTGCTCTGGCTGCCTGCTTGCAGATGGGGTGCCACACCTCCGAGCCTGCAGGGCAGCAAAGGGACAGTGTTTGACCCCAAATCCCACTGCCGTGGGACAGCCCCAGCCTGTCCCTGCCACCTGCAGCAGTGCCACGGGAATGTGCAGGGCACTGGGGACAGTGTGACAAGGAATGGGACAGCCCCTGAGCACTGGGGACAGTGGCCAAACCTCAGCTGAGTGGATTTGGGGGGGCCCAACCAGTTCCTGCTGGTTAAAGTGGGATAATGTTGAGCTTGGGGCATCACAGCATCTCTGTCCTTTGGGCTGGGATGGGCAAAAATTGGGCTTTGCCCAGGTGTGCAGGGCCACTAAAATCTCTTGGCAGAGAACAATCTCCTCCAGCTCAGTGGCACAGAGAGTTTCATGGAGAGAAATGATTTTGGCACCCAGGAGTTGGAGAGCAGTGGATGGGAGGGTCTCTGGCACTGCTGCACAAAGAGGCCCAAACGCCATAAGAACCCAAACCCCAAATTCCCCCCAGCAGGACCCCCCAGCCCCGCTGGTCACAGCCCCACCTGTCAGGTACATCTCCTCTCCCTCGGTGAACATCTGGTGGCAGCGCACACATCTGGCACACGTGGGGTGGTAGTGCTTCCCTCCTGCCTGCACGGGGGAGCAGAGAGGAGCCCTGAGCGGGGCAGGACACGGTCACCTGTCCCTGATCATGACAGGACAATGTCACCTGTCCCTGGGTATCGCAGGACAATGTCACCTGCCCCTGAGCAGAGCAGGACAATGTCACCTGTCCCTGAGCAGAGCAGGACAATATCACCTGTCCCTGTCCCTGGGTATCGCAGGACAATGTCACCTGCCGCTGTCCAGAGTGACCCTGACAGCCCTGGCTGCTGTGGACGGTGACAAGCTCAGCAAACTCTCTGGGGTGGCCTTGGACACCTCCACGTCCCTTGGAGAGAACCAGACACCACTTCAGCGCAGTTTTCAACCTCTGAGCAGGAACCTTCTGCTCTCCTCGAAATGCTCGACACCAAGCAGAGCCAGAAGGCCCCAAACCCTCAAGGACAGTGTCCCTACAAAGCTGAGGGATTCCTCCCTACATTCCCTACCCTGGGAATGGCCAAGACCCTCCACAGCCATGATTTGCACCAGCTCCTTCTCTACAGGTTTGAAGAGAATCAGCAAATTTGGCCCCAAATGCCACAGCAGGGAAGCAGTAAAGGGAGAAGAAGGACCCCAAAGACCACCCTGTTCTCTCCCTAGAGGAACTTTTCTCCTTCTCTGCTCCAATTTCCATGCTAGGGCCAGGCTCTTCCCCAGCTGAGAGGAAGCTGGGCTGCTCCTTTGGCTCTTTGGAAAGGGCTAAGAGCTGAAATTGGGAGCTTGCTCCCCCTCAAAGTGTCTGTTAGCATTTCAATTATGGGCTGGGAGCTGGGAGCCAGCTCAGGGCAGAGGAATCTGGGCTGTTACAGCTCAACCCTAAAGAACTTTTTACTCCCAGAATAATCCCGGAGAAGAGGGAGGAAAATTGAAGGTGGCAGAGGGAAGACGAGGCTTTTGCTTAAAAGGAAGAGGGTTATGATAGAGGGGGCTGCAAATAGGAGGATCAGCAGGGAAATTTGCTGCGAGGATAACTGAGAACCTGCTGGGGGGTTGTCCATAAGAATTAACCTGGAATTCAGTGTCCTTGGGCTGCAGATGGCAGCCAGTCCCTCCAGTTTATGCCAAAAATGAGTGGAAGGTTTTAGGACAGGCAGGGGAATGAATTTGGAGAGTTTGGACCCCTCTTCCTTTCCCTGCAGTGTGGGAGGGGACAGCCCTGTGCCACCCAAACCATTCTGTGTGGAGGGGATCGGCTGCTCCCCCAGGAATGTGTCCCAGCCCATTCCCAACTTCCATTTCATCACACACCTTCTCCAAAAGCTATCCCACCCCCTGGAGCAGCAGCTCTCCAAACCATGTGCTTCTCCCTTTTATTCTGGTTATTATTGCAGCTCGTACCAGGCTGGTGGAGGCTCTGAGGGAAGGGACCAGCTCATTATCACTCGGGTCCCTTAAAGGCTCATTAATCATCCCAGCCTGGCTGGGCAGCTCCGAGCAGTAGGGAACGCCTGGAGGCTGCTGGGACAGCACCAGGAGGCTCCTTAATGCCTAAAATTATTTAAAGGAGCCCTTTCCGTTTCACACACTGCCAGAGAGGACAATCAAAGCCTCTGGATTGACAGATGGGTCAATATTGGGAGCAGTGAGGGTGGGGAGCTCGGGCTTCCATCCCTGGCAGTGTCCAAGGCCAGGCTGGATGGGATTTGGGGCAGCCTGGGCCAGTGGAAGGTGGACAGTGGGGTGGAATGAGATGATCTTTGAGGTCCTTTCCAGCCCAGCCCATTCCATGTGTTTTTTACAGGAATCCCAGGTCCCCTCTGGCTCCTGTCCCCACCACCCTGCTCACACCCGCGGCTGCCTGGGGATGCTCCACCCTGGCCCGGGGCTGTTGGGGGCTGGCACTGCCCAGGGGAGGAGCAGCAGAGGGGATTCCATGGCTTTGTCCTGCCCCGTTCAGATTTGCTGATCCATGAGCTCACTGGGGCAGCTGCTGCGGCGCTGAGATGATGCTCCCGGCAGTGCTGGCGCTGCTGCCAGAGCCTGGAGTCAGCAGAAAAAAAACCTTCCCAGGCACACAGAGCCCCCAGACTGGGCAGAGATGCTGGGAGGCTCCTGGCAGCCGGGTCCAGCTTTAGCAGAGGTTCCTTGGCCAGGCTGGTGCTCCCAGGCCAGCCCAGCCAGCAGGAACAGGGAGGGTGATCCCTTCTTGGGGACTGTGAGTGACACAGGCTGGGGACATCCTGGGACAGCTCTGAGCAGCCTGGAGACCCCCACAGGCACTGCCACCCCAGCCCACAGCCCCCTGAGGATGGTCCCTCTGAGGTTGGGATGCAGTTCCTGCAGCCACAGACGGCTCAGCCGTGTGGAGGGGGAGGTCTCAGGAGTGATTGAGCACAATTCCAGCATTGCTGCCTCTCTGCGCCATCACAGGGTCTAAAAACCCCACCGGGCTTCCTCCTCTGTGCCTCCTGAGACTTTAAATTATCCTCACACTGGATTTGCTGCCCTTTTAAAAATTTTGTTGCAAACGCTGGGGTAGAAGAGAAAGAATCAGAGAACACATCACGTCCAGGAGCCACAGGCAGGCAGTGGCCACCTGACAGAGAGGAGCAGCTCTGTCCGTCCCCAAAACCATCCCTCACTCCCCTCACCAGCTGAGCAGCCCCACCACTGCCCAAAACACATCCCCCAGCCCCCTGCATCCGCAGTGGGGTCTCTGGGGAATCCCTTCACCCCACTGTGGCTCTGCCAGGACAGCTCCTGCTCCCCAGCAAAGCCTCCCCCTGCTCCAGTGAGATAAAGGGCACCCCCTGCTCCAGTCCCTGCCCTGCCCAGGGGTGTCTCACGGTACCACCGCCCGTGGGAAGGGTATCGCAGCCTCACCCGGCTCGGAGCGGGCAGCAGCGCTGGCTGTGTTCCCACGGCAACAGGCAGCCTGCCGGCTTGGGGATGCGCTCCGAGGCGCTGGGGACACCCCGAGCCGGGCACGGCGACAGCTGCTTAGGGCCGGTGTCCCCACAGCCTCCGACATGTCCCAGCACCCCCAGGTCACCGCCACTCCGGCTGTTTCCCGAGCTCCGGTATCCACGGTGCTGCTTCCCCCTCTCCCACCCTCCGGACCAGGCAGCCAGGCTGTGACATGGAACCGCTGCAGGAAGAGCCACGGCCCCCGGAGATGGAGGGTGGCACCGTGTGGCACCTCCCCGGGCCATGTCGCTGTCGCAGAGCCCGGGACGGACGCGGGCTCACCTCCAGGACACGGCCGCTGATGTAGCGGTCACAGGTCTCGCACTTGATGCCGAACTGGGCGTGGTAGTCGGACTCACAGTACGGGATGCCATCCCTGGGGAGAGGGACAGGGTGAGCGGCAGGTCACAGCCCCGGCCCCGGGGAATGTCGCAGGAGGGAGGGTGGCACTCACTTGCTGATGTACTCGCCGGTGAGGATGATCCCGCACGTTTGGCACTTGAAGCAGCTGACGTGCCACTGCTTCTCCAGAGCCAGCAGCGACTGGCCCTGCTTGATCTCCTCCTTGCAGCCGGCGCAGTCTGGGGGACAGGAGGATTTGTGGGACACGGCAGGGACAGCCCCGGCTGCTGGAGCACCCCACGGCACCCCGGCTGTCCCACAGCCAGAGGAAAGCCCTGCCCCGGGGCCCTTTCCAGGGCTGATGCTGATATAAACACCACCCTGCTCCCCTCGTGGGGATCGTCTCATGATGGAAATTTGTCACCTCTGCTAGTTCCCAGCACAGGAAGCACGAGGAGAGCTGGGGCTGGCACTGCTGGGGCTGGCACCCAGCCACAGCTCAGAGCTGTCCCTCGGGGTGACGAGGGTGAGCCAGGCCGGTGGATGGGCTGTGAGGGGGCCACGCTGGCCTGGCAGGTCCCCAAGGGTGGGAAGTGTCCGGCAGTGAGTGCTCAGAGGAAGGGCAGTGCTGTCCGGCAGCCGCGTCCGGCCGTGCTCACTATTTACCAGACTCCCTTCCTTCCCCGCTTCCCCCGGCTCCATCCAGGCGTGGAGCAGGAAGCACATGGGCCTCGGACCCCTGGCCTTGACTCCTCCGTGTCCTCTCCTCCCCCTGGGCACCAGCTCTGCCTGCAGAGGGGTTTTCCTTAACCCTGTCCCTGCCACAGCCCCACAGGGCAGCAGGAGTGGACAGACCCATCCCAAATCCCTGCCTGCCGGGCTGAGGGGGGAAGAAGATTCCTGACCCCTGGGAAAAAGCAGGGTCTGTTCCTTCACTCAGGTTTGGGGTTTTTTTTGCGGGGCTGGGGCTGCAGGGAGAGGCTCCATCCTCCTCCTAGGGATGCCTTCCCCATGGAATGCCCAGCAGCCCGCCCAGCTCCCCTGTCACCCCGCTGGTGGCACTGCCAGGGCCAGGGGGTGGCGAGGGACGCGTGCAGGAGGGGCAGGCTCTGTCTGCCTGCAGCTGCCATGAATAAGGCATGGTGTCCTCAGGTGACCCCGCTGCAGGGCCGGGAGGAGCTCCAGGAAGGGGATGGAAGGGAGAGGAAGGCAGGAGAGAGGCAGAGCCTGGCTCTGGGCAGCTCCAGGAGCCTGATGGGGCATTCCTGTCCCTTGGCTCATTCCAACCCTCCTATGTGCCCTCCATCGAGGCCATGGTGAGGGCTGGGGGGAGGGAGGCAGCTTTGGGGGGCTCCCAGGGGACCCCCAGCACCATCTCTGCCACCAGCACTGCCACCATGGCGACTGGGTGATGAGGACATGGGTGACAGCACGGTCCCAGTGCTGGCCTGGCTGCAGGACTCTGCTCCAGGCACTGATCTCAGGGCTGCTGAGCATGGCAGGAAGGGAAGCTCCTCCCAACCTGCGGTCAAGCAAGGCCAAATCCCCCCAAAAGAGCTCATGCACTGCTCCAGCTGAGTTTTAGGGGTTCACCAGAGGTTCACCAGGACAAAGGGATAAGAACAAAAGCCTTTCAGGGCCTGCAGACACAGTGAGGGATGACAGTGCTGGGACAGTCCTGTGAGCAGAGACACCAAAACAACTGAATCTGAGCAAAGCCAACTCCAGAACCTCCCATGAGCTCAGACAGCGCCTGCCAGGGTGGTGGCACCTGCCCAGGTCACACAAACAGGCCAGGGGAGTTTCTGAAACCAGCAGTGTCCTGCAATCCCGGGTGGAGCCGCAGAACTGCCCTGTTCCCAAAGCCCTGTGACACCCTGGAGGGCTGCACAGGGACCCCAGAGCTGGCCTGTCACCCTCTCCTGGGGCACAGATGCCCTCACCTTGTACCCATCACAGCACAGCAATCAACTTACGGCTGGGCCCGTGGATCTTGATGGGCTTGGTGCTGAGCAGCGACTGGGAGCAGTTTTGGCAGACACAGTCCTTGCCGCTGAACGTGACTTTATCTCCGATGGGGAACGGCTTCCTGCGGCCAGGGAGGGACGGGTGGGCAGGGTGAGCTGCTCATCTGCCCCCGGGCACCGCTGGGGCTGTGGAGCTCCTTCACTGAGGGATTTCGGGCAGTCACAAACCTTTGGGGACAACTCGCACTCACCTGCAGGTGCTGCACACAAAGCACTTGGGGTGGTAGGTCCTGCCCAGCGCAGAGATGACCTCGCCGGTGATAAAGTCGCCGCAGCTGTCGCAGCGGGTCCCGTAGAGCTGCTGGTAGTCGTGGGTGCAGATGTACTCCTGGTTCTTGAAGAAGAAACCCGACTGCGCCAGGTCGCAGCCGCACACTGGGGACAAGGACACGCGGCCGTCACGGCAGCGCCGGGAGCCCCGAGCCGCCTCCCCAGCTCCCTGCGGGTGTCTCCGAGGTTTTCCCGTGCCAGCCGGGCTCCGGGGCTCCCCCAGCACCACAAGATGTCAGTGTCGGGCTGCGGCGGGGGCGGGATGGGGCCGCTCCCGCAGGAATCCCGGTGCCGCTCAGCATCGCTCAGCACGGCACGGCACGGCTCGCCATCCCCTCCCGCACCCGCCGCACCCGGCACGGCTCAGCCCCTCCGCTGGGCACTCCCGTGGTGGCAGAAAGCTGAGGAGCTGGGAATGCCCCAGATCCAGCTGGGGGCTCGTCCCTGCCCCGGGGCACCGCTGGCCGTGTGACGAGCCACCGCCACTGCCCGGACACGGAGCCCCGGCGGGAGCAGCCCCGGGAGCAGCGGGATCGGAGCTCTCATTGTTTGTGTTCCCATCGGTGCCCAGCCCGGCCTCGCCTCCCTCCCCGCCGTGGGAAGGGCGGGTGGTGCTCAGCCCATCACAGCATTGCGAGCAGACGTGGCCAGCACTGGCCCCTGCATCATTGCCCTCCCCGGCTTCTCCGAGACCTGGAGAGCAGCAGAGCCTGGGTGTGGAGCGGCACAGGGCACTCCTGGGGGCTTTGCACCATGCCCATCCCCTGCTCTGCAAGGTGACAGGGTGACAGGGGACCACAGAGTGACTGAGCACCCGCTGGCACCACCACAGCCCGCCTGGGTCTGTGCTTCATCCTTCAGCTCCCTCTGTCCTGTCCCTGCACCTGTGGGCAGCCCCATGGTGCCACCCTGCCCAGGTGCCACCCTGCCCAGGGTGACAGGGACAGCTGGACAGAGGGCACAGAGATGCAGCTCTGTCCTGTGGAGCATCCCCTGGCCGAGCTGCTCCCCAGCCAGGGGAATTTGGGTCTCTCAAACATCCTGTCAGCAAGGAGGGACAGGGCAGCAGCTCTAGGGCAGTCTCAGGAAGCACAAACCCGATAAAATGGGGCTGCTCTGTGCCCGTTTGCAGTGGGACCCACAGCTCATCCCATGGCTTCGCTCCTGTGCCAGCTCCTGGGGCCACGTCAGGGACAGGCAGGGGGGCTGGAGCCAGCCAGAGGTGGCAGGAGGTGAGAGCTGCGAGCGAAGGTGAGACAGGAGGATTTCCTCTCATTATTTATTCCCTTTCACTTGGAAATCGGGCAGCGAGCGCTGCCAGGCTGTCCCCGCTGGCTGCCGGGCCCTTTGAAGCCGCGGCTGTCTGAGGCTTTGTCTGGATGCTCAGCTCCTGCTGGATCCTCCACGGCCCAGCTGGGAGAGGGCAGCGTGGGCAGCAGGGGCTCTGCAGGGGCAGCTCAGCCCTCAGGGCATCCCGGGACAGATCCCCCTTCCCAAAAATCCAGGGCTGCAGCAGGGTGGGGACAGCCCGGGGAAGTGTCACCTCTGGCCATTCGCTGTTCCTTCCCTGGAGAGGAGCAGCAAAGTGTGGCCAAGGGGTGGGGATTATGTCCTGCTCAGCACGAGGTGCTGGGAGCTTGGAAAGCTTCAAAAAGCCCTGGGGTGGGAGATTTTACAGCCTGCAGAAGCTGGGTGAGAGCAGCTGCTCCAATAAAGGTGCTGAGGAGCCCTTCAGCAGCAGCAGCAGCAGCTCTGCACCGTGAGCTTTACAGCCCTGCAGATCTCTGGTGCTCCAGGAGGATCCAAACAACCTCGCTGCTCCATTCCTGCCAGCCCTGGGGGCCACCCAGTCCCATCCTGTGACATCCCATGGCATCCTGGTGGCATCCCCCAGCCCCTGGTGCTGGCATTACACCTGCCCTGTGCCAGCCCTGTGCCATGCCACTTCCCCCTGGCACCTCAGTGTGCCAGGTACATCTGTCCCCAGCCTTTTGCTTTGCCCCCAGGGCTGTGGGGCCACCTGGCCAGCAGCGTTTTGGGCAGCCCCACGTTTTGGGTACCTTGGCAGGTGAAGCAGCGGATGTGGAAGTGGTTGCTCTGCACTCGCACGACCTCGCCCTTGCAGGTGTCCCCGCAGCGGTAGCATTGGATGACAGAGGAGCTGCTCCCGGAGCTGTAGGGGTTCTGCTGGTAGGGAACTGCTGGCAGAAAGGAGGGAGGGCAGGAGGAGAGAGGGGAAGGGTCTGTTAGAGTTTGGGGCACAGCCGGGTGTCTGCACTGAGCTCAGACCGGTGGCTGCAGCATGGCCACGGGACATCAGGCCAGCACCAAGGGCAAGGAACAGCCACCAATGCCTGGGATGGGAACCCAACCCTGCCTGGATTTGGGATTTCCCTGCCCCACAAAAGAGCCCCTCCCCATGCCTGGCTGAGTGGTTTGCAATCCCCAGCTCTGTGCAGTGCCCGTAGCTGGGAACTGCTCCCTGTCCCTCACAGCATCACCCCAAAGCCCCGCAGAGCTCCCTGGGTGCTCTCCTGTCCCACAGCAGGTGCAGGAGGACCCTGCAGGGTCCAGCCCCACTGCTCTGCTGACCCACCCCGAGACAGCCCCACCAGCTCTGCCTTGGCAGCAGCGCAGGAAGGAACTGCTGAGTTTTTGGAGCTCCAACTTGTTTGCTCAGGAACTGGAAGAAGAAGTCATTTGTCAAGGAGCTTTCAAACATCACAGCAATCGAGCGCTTGGCCCTGGTGGGACCGTCACCTCCTCGGCAAGGAGCAGCATCCCAATCCCACGGCTCCTTCCGGAGTGGCCCCGCGGCGCGTGGAGGGTCTGGAAGGAGCTGGGGCTGCAGGGGAGCACAAGAGATGGATTTTTCCTGCTGCAGGCAGTCCTGGGATTCACCTGCACTCCTCAGCCCATCGGGGAACAGCACAGATGAATCCCAGCAGCCTCACCCCCTGCTCCATGGTGAGACCCCTGCTCCATACAAATCCTTCCTTCCCAAACCCACGGAGAACACCCGGAGCAGCTCCTGCTTCAGGAGCTCCAGCCAGGCTGACACCACTCCAACCACTGCAGGCAGGGGCCAAGCAGCACAGGACTTATTTGCTGTGAGATTTCCGAGAGAGAGTCACGCTTTGGGCAACTCGAGCAGCAAAAAGCAGGATTTCAATGGGCCAGAGCTTTTCTGACCCAGGGCTGAACTGAATTCCCAGGAACAAGAGAAGCAGCTGATTGAAAGGCAGCCTGTGAAATCCCTCCAGAGCAGGGAAGAAGGGGCACAGGACACAGGAGATCACTCATCAGAGGCTCCTCGCTCACCAAGGGGCAGATCAAGTGACAGGGAACAGAAACAGCCCATTATTGGCTTCAAAAGCCAAGCAAGAGAAGTCAAAATGACATTGAGACTGTGTCACAGTAAAATCCCATTCCCCGTGCCAAGTGCCCGGAGACAGAGCCCCGCTTCCCTCCGGGAAATGGGCTGACCCTCCCTGGGCACGGCTGTGTCCCTGGAGCTGCTGGGAATGGGCTGCCAGGAAAGCTCCAAGTGCCCTCCTGCAAAGCTCAGGCTCCAGCCTTGACTTCCAAGAACTTGCAAGAGCTGCTGGAACTTCCCTTCCCTGCAAGCCAGGAGCTCTCAGAGGTACCTGAGAGACTAAAGGATGCCAAATGCCAGCAGAGGAGTGACAAAACGGGAGCCAGGCTTGGCAGAGACACTAATTAGTCTCAACCTAAATCACTCTGAGGTCCCAAACACACCAAGGGAACAAGGAATCCCCACCCAAGCCATGGGAACGGGAGTCCAGCACCTCCTGTGATGGCTGTTGGTGTGAGGGGTGCCCAGGAGCTGTCCCAAGTCTGGAATAAACGGGGGATCCCCTCTGTAGGGGTGTCCAGCAGAGCAAGAGTTACAGAGCTGAAACTGCCTCCCACGCACCCACTGCTCACACCCTGGCCCAGAATGAAGGCCAAGCCAAGCCCTGGGTCACAGCCATGGAAATCCACACAGCTGGGGGAGGAAAACAGGACAGAGGTAGGGGGGGGAAATCCAGGGATTCATTCGCAATAAAGGAAGGGAGAATACAAAAATAATAATCTGTGTCAGAAAATGCAGGCAGCACTTAGTGCCGGCTGCTGGTCTCCAGGGAAAAACTTCCCGGTGTCCATAGCAACACATCGCCAAGCCCTTGCTCGGTCTGACGGGAGGAAGGCAGAGGGAGAGGAGCTGAGCATGGAGGGGATGCCTTTATCTGTGCCCCACCACGGGCAGGGATGGATGTGATTAGCCCCTGCCGGCTGTGCCCGTGGGCACGGGGCACCAGCGCTGCACCCAAATCTCCCTGATTCGCGCTTAACCCCCAGGCCGGGCTGGAATTCCGTGCGGGAACATTGCTGCATTGTGTGCCTGAGTTCCAGGCAGCAGCTGCCCGCCTCGTGGCCCCGTGCAGGAAGTATTACACATCGCACAGCCCCGAGCACAGGGCCAGCTGAGCGGGGCAAAGCTCATTACACCCAAATAATCCACTAATAATGTAAGTAGCATTAGTGGCCTCGCAGGCTGGGAGGCAGCGGGCAGTGAGAGGGGGTTGGGAGCTGCCCAAAGAATGCCTTAATCTGCCCCCAGCGCGCTCCTGTTTTGCTCGGAGCTGGTTTGACTGACAATCTGTGCGTTTGTGCTCCACTCTCAGCGCTAAATTTGCCCGGGGCCGGGCTCCTGCGGGGCTGTGCCCGTGTCCCGGCTGGTTCTCCATGGGCTGCGGGCACAGCCGGGTTGGGAACCGCCACGGGGCTGCGTGGGCATTGACAGATTTCCCCTGATCCGGATTAAGGTGGCACCTCCGGTCAGGGATTGGTGCCCTGCGCGGCCCCAGGGTCAGGCAGCGGTGGCCGTGAACAGGGAGGGTGTGACCGGGGCAGGGGGACAAACCCCAAACAGCCCCACAGAGGGGCTCTGCCAGCCAGGAGTGCACGGGATCTCTGCCCACGGGCTGCTCCAATCTGCAATTCCCCCGTGCACCCCCGGGCAATCCCCCTCCTTCGTTTCGGGAGGGTCAATGACCTTGTTTGTCTTCCTGTGCTCTTCCTGCACGCTGTCCAGCGCTCCAGCAGGATGGGGAAATGCTGACCCTCGGGAACACTGCGAGCCCGTCAGGAGTGCAGGGATGACGGGATAATTTCCATCTTGCCTTGGGGGTTTGCTGCTCACCAGCACCACCACAAACAACAGTGCACAGCCCCAAGGGGGCTCCAAACAAACTCCACCAGCTGGATTCCCCCCAGGCCACCCCACACACCCCAGCAGCAGCAAACCAGGAGCACCCTGAGACATTTCTGGAGATCCATTTTTCCTTCCTTACTGGGCCTAGAGCAGATGCTGCTTTTTTCCCCCAGTTCTCTCCCTCGCCCAGCTCCAGGAAGGGAGAAGCTGCTCCCGGTGGGGTTTGGATCCGGGCGGGATTTGGGTCCATTTGGGGTTTGGGTCCAGGTGGGGTTTGAGTCCAGGTGTGGTTTTTGGATCCAGTTGGGATCCAGGTAGGGTTTGGATCCAGGTAGGGTTTGGATCCAAGTGGGCTTTGGGTCCAGTTGGGGTTTGGATCCATTTGGAGTTTTTGGATCCTGGTGGGGTTTTTGGATCATTATCCACCGGCACCTGGGTGGTCCCACCCAGCTCACCCCCATTCACATGTTTGTGACACAGCATCTCCACAGGAGGATGGGCACGCCTGGCTTAATTAACTGCCAGTAATTAATATTTGCACAGTGCTGGGAGAGCCACAGGTGAAGGGCACTGTGGAAAAGCAAAACACTCACCCTGAAATGGATGGAGAGGCAGTGCCACTGTGGGATGCTCGGGTTGGTGGGTGCCAGGGGTGGTGTAGGGACTGAGAGCTGGCACCTGCAGCAAGGGGTGAACAAGGGGGTGCCAGAAGGGGACCCAGCTCCTGGAATTTGTAGGGATATGGGGTTATTAGTATAGGATCCAGCTTCTGGAATTTGTAGGGAGATGTGGGTGCCAGAAGAGGATCCAGCTCCTGGAATTTGTCGGGATATGGGGTTGTCAGCATGCGATCCAGCCCCCGGAATTTGCAGGGATGTGTGGGTGCCCGCAGGGGATGGATCCAGCCCCCGGAGTGCTGGATGTCATTTGGATGCTCGGGGAGCCGGGCAGATGATGCCGGGAGGAATATTCACACCTCCCCGGGGCTGAATTCCTTCCAGCAGCTTCCCACTGCTCCCTGCTAGCGAGGAATTCCCCACCCCATCCCCTGCGCGGGCCCTGGGGCTGGAAATCCTCCTGTCACCCTGCGGGCGGTGGCACCGGCGTGGCACCGGTGGGGTGTGGGATGCATCGGGTGAGGAGAGCTGGGCATTCCCGTGGCATTCCCGTGGGCATTCCCTTTGGCATTCCCATGGCATTCCCGTGGGCATTCCCGTGGTATTCCCATGGACATTCCCGTGGGCATTCCCGTGGCATTCCCATGGCATTCCCGTGGCATTCCCATGGCATTCCCATGGGTATTCCCGTGGCATTCCCATGGAGATTCCCGTGGGCATTCCCGTGGCATTCCCGTAGCATTCCCGTGGGCATTCCCGTGGCATTCCCATGGCATTCCCATGGCATTCCCTGGCATTCCCATGGCATTCCCTGGGCATTCCCGTGGCATTCCCGTGGCATTCCCATGGCATTCCCGTGGCATTCCCATGGCATTCCCATGGCATTCCCGTGGGCATTCCCGTGGCATTCCCATGGCATTCCCGTGGCATTCCCTGGCATTCCCATGGGATTCCCGTGGGCATTCCCGTGGATTCCCATGGAATTCCCTGGCATTCCCGTGGCATTCCCATGGATTCCCTGCATTCCCTGGCATTCCCTGGGCATTCCCTGGGCATTCCCTGGACATTCCCTGGGCCATTCCCGTGGCATTCCCGTGGCATTCCCTTGGCCATTCCTGTGCACATTCGGGAAGGGCCGGTCCCACGGCGCTGGGGCGAGGAGAGGGTCGGCAGCGGGGCTGGGGAGGCTCAGGAAGAGGAAGCCCAGCCCTGGCAGTGACTGGCCAGGAAGGAATTTTGCTGGAAGCGCTGGAGGCAGAGGGAGAGGCCGGGGTGAAGCAGCGGGGATGGGACACGGGGGCAGAGAGAGACCTGCAGGAACCCCACGGGGATATGGGGTCAGCGAGGTGCCCGCACCCCAAATCCTCCCGGTGCTGCTCCTGTAGGGTTCCAGGGGGATCTGGCTGCTCCGGAGGGGACTGAATGAGGGCGAGGGGGAGGATTTCCCCTCCAGCCGTGTCCCAGGGGCGGCCGGGGAGGAAGGGTGGGAACTCCAGGGCCACGGGATATGGGTTTCTCATCAGCAGCGGGGCCAAAGGCTCCTGCCTGCTGTCCTACAGCGGTCAGAGCTTGGCTGCAGCCCTAAAACGCCTTGGGAAGGAAGGGAAGGATGGGATTGGAGCCAGATGGTGCTGGTGCCTCGGGCAGGCACGGGAGAGCCTCAGCCGTGTCCTGTGGGGTTGTTTCGAACCCAGTGTGTGGGAATGTGCCTGGTCCAGACACAATCACAGAATGAACCAGGCTGGAAAGGACCTTTGGCATTGTCCCTGCTGGGGAGGTGACACTGGGACAGGGACCCAGGGGAAGGATCAGCCAGATTCCCCCTGAAATAAAGGAGGGGACCAGCAGGTGAATTCCTGGGGGTGAATCTGAGCCCTGCACGGCCATCTCAGTGCTCAGCTCACTGCTTTGCTGGAGCTCCCGCAGATAAAAAACCATTTCCATCAAGGAGAAAATGCTGGATTTACCTTGGCACAAAAGATTTTCCCTCCTGATCCTTCCCCTCCGTAAAACCCAGAAACATCACGCGGTTCTTTATTTAATATTTACATTTTTGATCTGGGGCGGGGCGAGTGCTCCTGATGGGCTGATGAGGACAGGAAGCAGGGATCTGCCGTGGGATGGTCTGAGCCTGGAGCAGCTCGGGGTGCCTCTCCCGTTGCTGGGACGGGCACTGGGACAGCGATGGGAGGCACTGGGGATCACCCAGCTCCTCCAGAGCGGGCACTGAGCTATCCCCAAACCATCCGTGTGCATTCCAGGTGGGACTGTGAACCCCCTCAATTCCACGCCAGCCTCTCCTGGCTCCCAGGCAAAGCCATCTGTGGCTTATGGCTCAAACCCCGCCCTGTCACCGCTCCTAATCCCGCCCTAGGCTTCCCTAATTAGATCAGGAATAATTAATGCTCCCACCTGCCTCATGCTGGCCCTTGGCACCGCTGTCACTCCCTCGGTGCCACACAGGGCACGAACAAACCGTGGGTGCCCTGAGGATGGCACCAGGGAGCTGGAGTGGCAGATGCCACCAGGACAGAGGACAGCCCTGGCATCACATGAGGGAGGGGACACCTTTTAGCTGGGAGGACTGCAGGGAGCGTGGCTGGGTGGCACAGGTGCCCAAATGGGTGCCAAAGCACCCTGAGGGCACGGCAGGACACGGTGCCAGGGTGGGAGCTGGGTCACACGCTGCAAAAACAGAGAGGAGAGAGGTCCAAAACACCCAGAGGAGGAGGGTAAAGAGCAAGGAGGAAGGAGATGAGGAGAAAAATCAAGAGGATGAAAGCAAAAACAAAAATAAAGATGGAGCAGCGAACAGCCAGGGCTCTGCCTGCACAGCAGAATTTGTTTCTGGCTGCGATTGTGGAAATTATTCTCCAAATGAGCGTGGAGGAAGCTGTGATTGTCTTCCCAGGCTGACCTGGCTGCAGGCAGCTGCCCGTGCCTCCCTGCAGGATGTTTACTTCCCACACAGGCAGGGCTGGAATGGGCCAGGGAAACCCAAAAACCAGGAGGTTTTACCTCCTGCCCCATTCCAGCAGCAGCCTGGGGTGTCCTGAGCAGGGGTCTGGGATCAGGATTTCTGGAAGCTCTGGCTGCTGCTGCTGCCGTGATTTTCCCTGATTCCCAACAAAAAAAGGAAAAGGTTGCTTTTCTTGTTCTCAGA
Organism: Malurus cyaneus samueli; assembly: GCA_009741485.1. Lineage (NCBI taxonomy): Eukaryota > Metazoa > Chordata > Aves > Passeriformes > Maluridae > Malurus > Malurus cyaneus. Next base: position 17,126,976 of record CM019226.1, on the reverse strand, counting down.
GCTGCCGGGAAATTTGATGACCTGAGTGCAGAGAACAGAAATGCACCACGGTGCTGGTGAGCTTCCCCACCTGACAGTGACACCCCGGGCCAGGGAACACTCTGTGTCACAGGAATTCCACTGTGTCCCAACAATTCCACCGTATCCCAGTTCCAATGTGTCCCAACAATTCCACTGTGTCCCAACAATTCCACCATATCCAAAGAATTACACTGTGTCCCAAGAATTTCACTGTGTCCCAAGAATTCCACTGTATCCCAACAATTCCAATGTGTCCCAAGAATTCCACCATATCCCAATAATTCCACTGTGTCACAAGAATTCCACTGTGTCACAATTCCACCATATCCAAAGAATTACACTATGTCCCAACAATTCCACTGTGTCCCAACAATTCCAATATATCCCAACAATTCCACTGTGTCCCAATAATTCCAATATATCCCAGCAATTCCACCATGTCCCAACAATTCCAATATATCCCAACAGTTCCATCATGTCCCCATAATTCCCCCCCTGGCAGCAGGAATTCCTGTGTGTTTCACCCTCCCTTCAGTGATGCTCCCAGGCCGTTCCTGCAGGGAAGGAGATCCTTTCTCTCTGCCCAGGCAAAGGAGGAGGGTGAGTGTCCCCTGCAGCATTCCCACCGCCTCCCTGGGCACTTCCAAGGCCTGACCCCTTTTTCCATGGATGAATTCCTCCCCTGGGCTCACCTTGAGGCTGTTCTCTCTCATGGGAGAGCTGACACCTTCCCTTGTGTGAAAGGGCCCTGCAGGGCGGCTGCTGGGGGCTGGAGGAGGGTGAGGGGCAGGATGCACCCCTGGGTGTGGGGATTTGGGGGGCACAGCGCTCAGGAAGGGGCTGGAGCAGGGGAGAAAGCACTGGGGTGTAACCCTGGATGATCAGTGAGTGCAGAACACCCCCACAGCAGTGAGGGGCTCCCTGGGGTCCCCGTGCCCCCCACCCTGCTGCTCCCTCCCCTCTGCAGCGGGATCCTTTTCCTGGATAACACTGGTGCAGCTCGTCATGGCAACCAGATCTGCCAGAGCTGCAGCTGCAGCCGGGGCTCACACCTTGGAGTCTCTGCAGACACCTCAGAGCCCCTCCCAGCACAGCTCGGGGCTCCACAGACCCCAAACTGGGAGGGACTGGGACCCCCAAAGAGGGGAGGCTGCTGCCTGTCTGCTCTCAACCGGGATGGAACCGGGATTTGGGGAAAATCCTCCTGGCTGCTGCCCAGCTCTGCTCCCGACACCGTGTTGGCACTGGGAGCTGCCCTTCATGAGGAATGTCCACAAAATCCCGGAATTATTTCAGTTGGGAAATCCCTCCCAGCCCATCGAGTCCATCCTGTGCCCATCCCCACCGTGTCCCCAGCCCAGGGCACTCAGTGCCACCTCCAGGTGCCACCTCCAGGGATGGGCACGCCAAACCTCCCTGGGCAGCCCCTGCCAATCCTGAGCACCCTTTCCATGGGCAAATTCCTGCTGATGTCCCCCTGCCCCTCCCCAGCCCAGCCTGAGGCCGTTCCCTCTCCTCCTGTCCCTGTTCCCTGGAGCAGAGCCCGACCCCCTCGGCTGTCCCCTCCTGTCAGGGAGTTGTGCAGAGCCCCAAATCCCCCCTGATCCTCCTTTGCTCCAGGCTGAGCCCCCACATCCCTCTGGGGACACCCAAATCCTCATCCTCACACTGAACATCACACCCAGAGTGCTTTTCCCTGTATTCCCAACAGGTCTGGCATTTCCAGAGTGTGGAGCTGCAGATGTGGAGCCCGACAGGGAATCTCAGGCTCCAGGAATGGCCATAAATCTCCAAAAGACACTGCTCACATTTCCCAGGAACTGCTTCATTCCCCTCCCTATTATCCCCGAGAATATTTTAGCAGCTCTTGCTGTCCTGGGGCCGAGAGAGGATGAGAAAAGGTAGATTATATTTTAATTAATAATTGCTGAAACGCATGGCTGCCCAGGGCAGGAGCTGTGGTGAGCCTGGAGCGGGGAGTTGTGCCCAACAGGAGGGGACAGCCCAGATGTGCCCAACAGGAGGGGACAACCCAGATGTGCCCAACAGGAGGGGACAGCCCAGATGTGCCCAGGGCTCACAGGGCTGGTGGCAGGTCCTGAGCTGGGGTGGGACCCAGGACAGCTCTGAGCAGCCCCTCTGCTCCTTTCCCAGGCAGGAGCAGGGATGCTCAGCACCTTTGCAACCTGAGACCCCGCTCTGGAGGACCCCACACTCCCAGCCAAGTCCTTGGGAGCAGCTTCCCCGTGTCCTGTTGCTGTATTCAAACCCACAGCCCCAAATCTCCAGAGCTGCAGAGCAAGAGCACCTCTGACAGGCTTCTGCACAGCCCCTGCTGCTCTGTGGCCATCCCGTGGCCAGGTTGATGAGGTTTGGAGCACCCTGGACCAGTGGCAGAGGTGGAATGAGTTAATTTTTATGTCCTTTCCGAGCCAAACCAGTCTAGGATTCTGTGACATTCCCCACTCCATCCCTCCCACCCTTGGAGCGTGGGGCCAAACCGGAGCTGTCACAGCCAGCAGGAGCTTTGGGCCACCCCAGCCTGTGTCCTGCTGCCCTGGCAGGGTGGTCTGGAGGGACACAGCCCGCCCTGGCAGCCTGGCAGCGGCCAAAGCCCCTCTCCTGCCCTGGGTTTGATTGCTGAGGCGTGATGAGCCGGGAGCTCCAGCCAGGCAGAGCAGGAGGGGCAGCCTTGGCTCAGGCAGCCCCAGCCCCAACCCCAGCCCTCTGGATGCTATTTTCAGCTCCAGCTGGGCTGGACAGGGTTTGGGGGGTCCATGCAAGGGGCTGCACTTGGGTCCTCGAGTTGAGGAATGTGCGCAACAAAGAATCTGAACTCGACGTCCCGGCCAAAAGACCAAAAGCCTGAGCTCATCATTTTGCTGAGGCCAGATTTCCTGCTGAAGAGAGGCTGTTTAGTGCTGGGAGCCAGTGCTGGCTGTGTGGGAGGGCAGGGAGCCCGGGGGGACTGTCCCCACTGTCCCCTGGCTGCCAAAGCCCACCCACGGCCACCCCAAGCCAGGGCTGCAGCAGCCCGGGCGAGCTGGAGCACCAGGGATCCGTCCCAGCTGGAAAAAAACCCCAAAATCTCCAAAAAGAAAGCAGCAAAGGGGCTTTCCAAGGAAGGGAAAGGGCGAAGGAGCTGTCAGACAGTGGCATCTCCCGCTGGGCACTGGAGGGGCTGCGGGGACAGTGCCAGGGTGGCACTCCCAGGACGGGAGGTGACACAATGGAAACATTCAGGCTCCTTCCCCGCACCGACAGCCGGAGACAGGCAGGACAGAAAGGAGCTTATTCCTGCCTGCTGCAGGAGGGATTTGCTGTTTGCTGCTGTGTTTTGTGTTCGCAGCTTCCCGTATGGAAATGCTTTTTCACTTTAACCCCCGCCCACCAGCCCGCTGGATTTCGGTGCCGCTTCCCAAACATATGGCGCATCCATCAAAAACATAAAGGCTGCTATATTTAAAATATTACAAAAGAAAAGCCAGGAGCTGACATTTTTAAACTAGGGCAGCGCCCGAGAGGGAGAAGTGTGGGGATTTAGGATTTTCTCTGCCAGATCAGAGAAGCGGCCCCGTGGGATGAGGCAGAGCCAGGCTGGCACCTCGCCACCTTGCAGCAGACTGTTGCTTCCATAGTCTGGGAGCGCTTTTGGGAGAGGATCCGCCTGCTCTGTCCCTGCCTGCACCCTGGAGGAGCTCGCTGCTGCTCGGTCCAGCCCATCCCTGCCCCGCTGGCTGTGTTTAGTGTCCGGTTCTGCACGTGGTGCTCCCAAACCGAGCTCATTCTGAGCTCATTCCTCCCCGCAGGTTTCTCCTGTGGATTCCCTGAAAACCTCCCGAATCCTGCGCTCATCTCTCTGAGAGTGCAGCATCGCTGAGCGCTGCCAGAGACTCAAACTCTCGCCCGGTTTGTGAAACCAGAGGCTCCTCCGTGTCCTCTCTCCCGTCGCGCTGAACACTCCCTTGTTTTATTTTAAACCCTATTCCTGTCGGCATTGTAACTCCAACCTGGGAGGCTGCGTCATAGCCAGGGAATGAGGGGTGTTGGATTTGCTATTTTTAACTCTTTCTCCTCCGGGGAGCCAGCTGAAATCAAATCCCCGTCCAGAGGCGCTGCGTGGATATTAATGCAGCGAAACGGGCATTTGGGCTGGGGGTGACAGCTGGCAAAGCGGGCCCTGGCGTCACAGAGGGGACAATGTCCCCAGAAATAGGCTGCAGGGTGGGATATTTGTTACAGAGCCCTCTCAGTGCCACCAGCACGTGCTCAGGGGGACGGGAGGATCGGCAGCAGCAGCCCCACAGCCATTCCCATTCCAGGGGATGAATTACAGCCCAGGCTGGGGGCAAAACTCCAGCAGGAGCTTCCCTGGCGGGCTCCAAATTCCTGCCTCTGCTCTCATCTCCCGGGAAGGTGCTTTCTAAAACAACTGGCACCTCTTTCAGACCCAGGGCTGCAGCCACATCCCCTCGGAGCCCTGCTCAACCAAACTTCCTGCAAATTATGGGGTTGGAAGAGATGAAATCCACTCCTGCAGCACTCTAACACAGAGCATCCCCCCAAAAAATGTGCAGAGCCCCTTCCAGGGCAGAGCAGAGGGCCCTGCACAGAGGGTGTTGACTTCTTTTCTTAATCTGTTGTGATCCCCGCTGTAATTCTGTTAAAGGCAGCAAATGGAGCCTTTAAGTGGCCCTAAAAAGATTGTCCCCACCCCGCGGGGAGGTGGTGTGAGACACCTGGCATTGCATATGGGGGGCAGAGAGGGGAATGCAGCCATGGGGGGAGCAGAGGGCACAGCCCCGTGCCAGGGACAGCCCCATGGCACCAGAGATGCCATTCAGAGAATCGTTGGGGTTGGAAAAGCCCTCCAAGAGCATCAAGTCCAAGCTGTGCCCCATCCCCACCCTGCCCCCAGCCCTTCCTTGGGCACCTGCAGGGATGGGCACTGCACCTGTGGTGTCTCAGGCATCACAAACCCTCAGGACAGGCTCTCTGAGCCACAGAATCCTCGGGAAAATGCTGGAAAACACGACATTCCCAGCCCGTTCCCTCTTTCCAGAACCATCCTTGACTCTGGGGTAAAATCCCACGGGACAGAGCTTTCCCACGAGCTCAGAGGATCCCCCACAGCCCCTTAGCACTGCCAGGAGCAGCAGAAGGGGACCCGGGGGTGCAGCAGTGCCCGGGTAAGGCGATGCCAGCCCGGTGACAAACGGCAGTGACAGAGACCCCTCTGTGTGCCACCGCCCCGGCTGGCAGAGGTGCCAGGAGGGTTCAGGGAGGAAATGCCAGGCAGTGGCAGGGACAGAGCAGGCTGGAGCGGTCACAGACCATCCCTGGAGCCAGCCTGGGGCTCGTGGCACCTGCCAACCCTGCCTGTGGCTGTCACTGGGCACCGCTGGGCACAGCTGGGCACTGCTGGCACTCCCGCTCCTGCCCAGGCTCAGATCCATCCTGGAGAGGCTGAGCCCCCCGGGCTGGGCTCTGAGAGCTCCACAGAGCTGCTCTCACCCACAGCCATTCAGGTTCAGCTCTGCAGTTGGTCAGGGATGAAGCTCTGCCCATTAAAAGGCAGTGGGTTTTGCTCTCCCTGCCATCTGCGTGTTTGTGCATTTCCCCCACCACCACAATCAGCAGCCTGGGCTCCAGCCAGGCTCAGGAGGAGCTCTCAGACATCTTCCCAGCAACCTGAACAGCTTCCTAATTTCTTTTATGGTTCCCCCAGCGCAGTCCCCATCACTGGGATCATCACAGGCTGAACTGACACTCCTGACACCCACAGAGGCAGCAGGGATGCTGGGCTGCATTCCAAAAACCTCCAAAAATGTCCAAAAATATCCAGCCCCACCCTCACCTGTGGTTTTGGGGTCCAGCAGCTCAGGTGAGGCCCAAATCCCACACCCTGGAAGGCAGCAGGAGGTTTTCATGCCCTCAGCATGGAACATGTCACCAGAGCTGTGCCCCAGCCCCCAGCTCTGCCCTCCCTGAGGGACATTAATTGTACAAAATAATACAAAAACAAGATGATCAAATAAATCAGCCTGGCCCCAACAGCAAGCAGAGCCCAGTTAACGCCTGGAATCTCCCTCCATGTCTGAAGGAAGCTGGGAGCACCTTGTCCTGCTGTCACCTCCCCCTGCAGGATGTCCCCACCCTCTGACCCCTCCACCAGCACTGAGGCTGCAAAAGTCACTTCAGCGACCCAAGGGTGGCCAGGACTCCACCAAGATGATCCCAGCTAAAAAAAAAAAAAAAACCCTAAAACTCCCAAAGCCAATCTCAGTTTCCACTCCAGGCATGCGCTGGTGAAAGCCCTCCATGGATTTTGGCAATTCCATCTCCCCTCCCTGGAGGAGGCACGGTCTGCTCCTACTGCTCTCACACCAACCCCAGCACCCGGACAGGGCTGGGAAGAGTGGGCACAGCCACGCTGGAGCAGCAGCAGGACCCTGGGATGTGCTGGATTCTCCACAGGAGACGAGTGATGCTGCTCCTGGGGCTGCTCTGCCTTGCCAAACTCATTTGGGTTTCAGGCTGTCTGAAAAACAGACGGGAGCTCGCACATCCCCAGACATCTGCCCCAGGCAAGCAGCAGGACTCACATCTACAAGCAAATTTGGCAACTTGATGCGAGTTAAATGTGCATTTAATTGAGATTTATAGGGGAACTTGCAATAGCAATTGATTATCAAAATCAGATTATTTATGGGGGTTTAGCAGCTATACAGGAGATTAATGCTGGTTGCAGAATAAATCCTCAGTAAATGTATGTTTCCCCAGTAATCAGCTAATAACACGTCATCCTAATTATCTCCTGAAAGGGGCCCAGCAATCGTGGCACGCGCTGCAAGGAGATATTGTCATCTGCAAATCGCCACCAGAAGGCCACGGGCAGCTCTGCCTCCACACCCAGAGGGACTCCCTGTGCTGCAGCAGCTCCTCTGTTTTCCTCTAGAAGGGTTTGTTCATTAAAAAATATTTATTGAACGTTTTAGTGGAATGTTCCTGGCAGCAATAAAGCTGTGCCATGCAGCCAGCCCCGCACCCCAGCCCCATCCTGAGCTGCTCAGGGCCACCCCACGCTGTCCCCTCCTCTCCCCAGACACCAGGATGTGTCACAGGGATGTCCCCAAGGAATTCCATCCCTGGCAGGAGGTGGCAGATGTCCCCTGGGAGGGGCGGGAGGGTGCCCTGGTACTCGCCACAGCCAGGGCAGGCGCAGGACCACTCCTGTGGGATGCAGAGATGCTCTGGCAGTCACCATGGCAACCCCAGTACACAGCCAGGAGAACAAAGCTGCCAGGAGAGAGACAGGGAAAGAGAAAAGGAAGGTGGGGTGGAAGGGAAAAAAGGAGGAAAGGCAAACAGTCATGGAGCAAAGCTGGGGCAGGAGGGAGCGATGGGGAGGGAAAACAGCTGAGGTGGGAGATGGAGCTGCCTCGAGGCTGCTCACCTTGGGGTGACCTTCAGCAAAAAACCTGCTGAGTGCACCACTGAGGCATTTTCTGTCTCCTTCCGCTGTCCCTGCAGAGGATCCCTCCAGGACATGGCCTGTCCTGCTGCCAGCGTGAATGTCCCACTGTGCTGAGGGAGTGGCACCTGCCAGAGCCCCAGCAGGAGCCCCTCCACCCCCGGGGGCAGCTCTGAGACCTCCGAGACCCTCAGGGGATGGAGGGAGGGATGGATGGATGGATGGATGGATGGATGGATGGATGGATGGATGGATGGATGGACGGACGGACGGACGGCGACGGACGGACGGATGTACGTATGGGATGGATGATGGATGGATGGAATGGATGGAGGATGGATGGAGATGGGATGGATGGATGGAGATGGATGGATGGATGGATGATTGGGGATGGATGGATGGATGGACATGGGATGGATGGATGGTGGATGGATGGATGGATCAGGGATGGATGGATGGATGGATGGATGGATGGATGGATCAGGGATGGATGGATGGATGGATGGATGGATGGATGGATGGATGGATGGATCAGGGATGGATGGGTGAGGTTATTCAGCACCTTCCCCTTCCCCAGCACAGATGGGCTGCTCAGCTTTTGGGTCACAGCACACACATCTCACCAGCTCAGGGCTCTCCCACTCCACCCCAGTTTCAGGGTCTGGGTGCATTTCTCAGCCCAGCTGTGCCAGCTCTTTGTCCTGCTGCTTGCAGGGCTGCCCGAGCCCCCAAAAAGATATTTCAGGGCTCAGAATACCAAAACCAGCCAGCTCAGACTCCACAGCCATGTCTGGAGCCTGGAATCTGTGAAGACCAAGTACAAAACACTTCATTGCATGGTTTGGGGCTCACCTGAACCCCAAAGCAGGGCCAGAGGAGGAGGAGGAGGAGGCAGAGCTACAACCCCCAAGCCCTGGACATCAGCCCTTGTACTGCAAAAACATGAGCAGCATCCACAGCCCCACTCTCGCTTCTCCTCCCCACTTCAAAGGCAGAGAATTCAAAACCAGACATCAGAGTTTGGGTCAGAAAACAGCAACTCCAACCTCTCTCAGCTAGAATGGAAGAGAACATCCCACCTGGCTGTTTATCTAATGAAATAACAGATCCCAGAAGGAAGATCCCCGGGAAGCACAGACACAGCCTCCTGCAGGTCCTGGCTGGGCTGGTGCCGCACCCACCAGCTGTGAGGACAAAAACGAGTACCCAGGGGGCAGGAGGAGGTCACAGCTACACGGAAACCTGGCAGGAATGGGAGAAAACTGAGAAAAATCCCAGGAAAAGCGGTGGTGAAGCAGCTCAGCCATTTTAGCAAAGGGGAGATAAAAGGGGGTGAGTGAGGTGAGTGGCACGGATGCCACAGGAGCTGCTGGAGCAGGGGATGGGCACGCAGGAAGCTGCTGCGGTGGGAGAGGAGTCTCCAGAAATAAAAACGCACCTCTTCATCAGTGCGAGCCCCAAAAGGGCTCAAATATCCCCCTCAACCAGGGGATGTGGGGCTGCCCAGCAAGAGGTGCCAGGCAGGGCAGGGCCAAAGCAGCTGGGGATGGTGGGGACAGGGCAGGACCAGGCACACCTCACATCGAACTCCCCTGGGCACACGAGGGGCTCGGCACGGACTGATCCCCTCCCTCCTCCTCCTGCCCGCACTCGTGCTCTCCTTGGCTCCGCGGATGCCCAGAATGCCGAGTTCAAAAGCGGGGGGAGCTGCAGGCAGGCAGACACGGCTGGCTCCTGCTAAAAGCCTTTGGTGCCTTTCATCGGGGTTGGGGAATAAAAAAGCCTCGGACCGGCGAGCTGGAGGCGATGGCCAAAGCCTGGCACCGGAGATGGGGTCCTCCCTCCCGGCCAGGGTGAGTTTAGCCCCCTCCATCCCATCTCCCCGGCTCTCCACGTGGACATAAACCCATCTGTGCGCACAGGAAAGCCGCAGCGATCCTCTTAACCCCGGCGGCCGCCGAGTCGGGGCGCAGCGCTGCCCTCCCGTGCGGCGGGCGCAGCAATCGGAGCATTCCTCGTTAACAAACCCATTCATGCAGCTCGGCTCACCCACGCCGAGGTCACGGCTCCCTTCCCCGCTGAGATGTCCCCCCCGAGCCGAAGCGACAGGCTGTCCCCAGCAGCCTCTGCAAGCCACTTCGCCCAGCTCCTCATTAGCGACAATTAACAGGCAATCAATGGGCTCGGCAGAGCTGGCACTTTGCAGGGAACAAGTCCCCTTTCAGCGGGGGAAAAAATGAACATGTGCTTTGTTGTGCTTTTGGTGAAGCGAGCCAAAAACTTGCCTGCCAGGCAACAGAGCTGTGTCCCAAACTGGACCCTCCGGCCACCTGAGCGGCCGGGCAGGCAGAGAGGGCTGGGCCAGCTGCAGGTGTCCCCTCCTGGCCAGTCCTTGCTCTCGACACCCCAGGGCGCTCCCAGCCCAGGGAGCAGGAACCAGGAGAGAATCATGGAAGGGTTGGGGTTGGATGGGACATTAAAGATCATCTCTTTTCAATCATCTCTTCCACTGTCCCAGGGTGCTCCAAGCCCTGTCCAGCCTGGCTTTGGACACTCCCAGGGATCCAGGGGCAGCCACAGCTTCTCTGGGCACCCTGTGCCAGGGCTCCCCACCCTCACAGGGAACAATTCCTGCCCAATATCCCATCCATCCCTGCCCTCTGTCAGTTTGAAGCCATTCCCTGTATCCTGTCAGTCCATCCCTTGTAAAGAGCTTCTCTCCACATTTCTTGCAGGCTCCCTTCAGGCACTGCAGGGCCACAGTGAGGTGATCCCGAAGCTTTTCCTCTCCTGGCTGAACAATCCAAACTCTCCCAGCTTTTCCGTGCTCGATCCCACGGCAGGATGCAGCAGTCCAGGTGGGGATGGTGATGGACATCTCCATCCATTCTCCAGCCAGGACGGTTCTGCTGGCTCAGAACCAGCCAGGGTCTCTCCAGCCTCACTATTCCTGGAGCTGGGCAGGACTAACCCACCAGCCTCTGCTTCCCTGGGCTCCTGTCTAGCTGAGCGAGGAAAAAAACCATAAAAAAAGACGAGAAAGCAAGAGGGAGATGGCCTGGATGTGACAAGCTGGCGGGTGTGACCGAGGAGCCTTGTTAGCAGCATTTTTTCCCTGCAGTTCAAGCAGGGGCCAAAGCCAAGGAATGTTTCCCAGCTGCCTGCACCATACACAGCCACCTGCATGGGGCTTTTCTGGCCAGAGCTGGGGTGGGCAGCAGCACCCCAGGAATGCAGGAGGGCACATAGGGCACCTCTGATGGGCACAGCACGAGCTCCATCCTCGCTCCCAGGATGGGAAACTCTTGTTATCCCTCCAGCCACTCTTTCTGCATCTGACTCCACGCTGTGCCTGCCAGGGGCTGAATTTGGGGGGGGCTTCACGTCCCAAAGAGTGTTCACAGCGCTGGATGTTGGGATTACAGGTCTGTTCAGCCTGGGGACACGATGGGACCCAGGGATGTGGGGATGAGCAGCGGTCACAGCAGGCTGCCCCAACTCTCCGGGGGACCCAGAGGAAGGATCTGGCAGATCTCTCCGCTGACTAAGAGCCCTTTGTGCCCAGTGGCTCTGCTGTACCGAGGGAAGCCAAAGCAATTAGCATTTCTTGGAGACACTGTGGGTAATCTCCCCTGAGCGATGGGAGGGCACAGCGAGAGCCGGGAGCCACTCCCCGACTCTGGGTGACACTGGGCTGGCAGTGCCACACGGCAGAGCAGGACTGTCCCACGGCAGGGCACGCCTGCCAGCAGCTCTGGGAATGCTGCTCTCAGGAGCTGAGCCCCCACTGAGCCCCAGCCCTTCCCCCTACCCCCAGATGTCACCCCTGGCATTACAAACTGCAGGCAGCACAAAGCCGGGGCACAGGCAGCTCCCAGCACCTTTCCCGGAGCGCAGCCAGGTGGGAAAGGCCACCTTGGGGAGCTCAGCCCGAGGCTGGAGGCAGGGAAGGAGCAGGGATGAGCCGGGACCAGTTTGGGAATCACGCAGGAGCAGCAGCTGCGCCCGGCCGAGAGCCGCGGATTATTTTTAACGGCGACTTGTAGAATGCAGCGAGCGCCTGCAGGGGCCACAGCCCGAGCTGCTGCTCACCCCATGGCCCTCCCCAGCACGTGCGAGGCACATATCTCCCAGGCAGGCTTTTTATAGGGTTTCCTGCTCCCGCTGGGCACGCAGCTCAGCGGCTCGGTATGGCCACACCACCCCCTCCCTCAGCAATCACTCACATGCCGCTCACCAAAGTCTTTCCATTCCCTCTTCGAGCTGTTTCCTCTTCTCTCCTTATTAGGGATCCACCTACCTATCCATCTTCTCATTCTCTCCCCCTCTGTGGCTATTTTTAAGATGCCATAAAAGCTTTCAACGGGGAGCATCCTCAGGGAGGCAGGGGATTTTATATGTAGCCCATCAGAAGGAGTCATCACCACATAACTCACCGTGCAGGCAGTGACTTTCATTTTTTTTTTTTTTTTCAAAAGCAGGGGAGGGGAGAACATCCACACTCAATGTCTCAGCTCTCCCTGGCCAGCTCATCCACGGCACCTCCTTCTCCAGAGGGGAAGGATCAGATCCAGCCCACTCCTCTCGCGGTGGGGCAGCAGATGGTGGGACACCAGTGCAAGTTCTCTCCAGTCGCATCTGGGGGTGGATGAACGCGTGGTTTTGCTCCCTGATAAAAGGCTCCAAGCTGGGATCATCCAGCTTCGTGCCTTGGCAGCTGCCAGCAGATGAAGGAATCCTCCTTGCTGAGAGTAGGCTGTGGTTCTCCCTGTGTGCCCACGCACCTGGAAGCTGCTTTGCAGCTCGGTTCATGGTCAAAATGTGGGGGAAATGCCAGCAAAACTGGACAGACAGGACCCAGATTTTCCTGACCCACAGTCAACTCCATAAGCCCCTCTTTTCCCTCCTCAAACTGGTTATTCCCTGTGGAATAGCTGCCATCCCCTTCTGTCCCAAAACCTGGCCACAAACCTGGCACACACCCTACAGACACCCCACCCGTGCCACCTGCACCCCGGCACAGCCCGGCAGGAGCCAAAAACAGGCTGTGCCCCTCCTGGCCACGGTGCCGGCTGTCCCTGGCAGCGAGGTGCGGGCACTGTGACCCCGCTGTCATTGCCAGCGAGGTGCGGGCACGGTGACCCGGCTGTCATTGCCAGCGAGGTGCGGGCACTGTGACCCCGCTGTCCCTGGCAGCGAGGTGCGGGCACTGTGACCCCGGCTGTCATTGCCAGCGAGGTGCGGGCACTGTGACCCCGGCTGTCATTGCCAGCGAGGTGCGGGCACTGTGACCCCGCTGTCATTGCCAGCGAGGTGCGGGCACGGTGACCCCGCTGTCATTGCCAGCGAGGTGCGGGCACTGTGACCCCGCTGTCATTGCCAGCGAGGTGCGGGCACTGTGACCCCCGCTGTCTGCCAGCGAGGTGCGGCACTGTGACCCCGCTGTCTGCCAGCGAGGTGCGGGCACTGTGACCCCGCTGTCCTGCCAGCGAGGTGCGGGCACTGTGACCCCGCTGTCCTGCAGCGAGGTGCGGGCACTGTGACCCCGCTGTCTGCAGCGAGGTGCGGCACTGTGACCCCGCTGTCATTGCCAGCGAGGTGCGGGCACTGTGACCCCGGCTGTCATTGCCAGCGAGGTGCGGGCACTGTGACCCCGTTGTCATTGCCAGCGAGGTGCGGGCACTGTGACCCCGTTGTCATTGCCAGCGAGGTGCGGGCACTGTGACCCCGCTGTCATTGCCAGCGAGGTGCGGGCACTGTGACCCCCGCTGTCATTGCCAGCGAGGTGCGGGCACTGTGACCCCGGCTGTCATTGCCAGCGAGGTGCGGGCACTGTGACCCCGCTGCGGGATCGGGCTGGTGGCAGCTGAGCGGTGTCCCCGCAGCACGCTGGTGTCGTGTCACCCGCAGCGCTGCTCGGACGGGGAGCCCGGGCTCGGTCCCCTCCCGCTCAGCCGGTTATGGACAGGAGCTGGGAGCGAGCTCATCTTTCCTCGCTCCACCTTCTCCATCCTCCGAGCAGCCGGAGCTGGTGCGGGAGGTGCCCGCGGGGGATGGGGATGGAGGGACGGACACCCGGGACACCCGGCACAGCGCAGGGAAGGACCGGCCGTGCTCCGGGTACCAGGGAAGCCTCAGCTCCATCCCAGCCCGGGGCTGCTGCCGGAGGAGCAGAGAGAGGGAAAACGCGGAGCTGCACAACCACACCCGGCTGCCGTGACCCCACACGGGCTGCATTTGGGCTGTGGGGTCGGCACCATCCTGGAGGCGCTCTGGGACCTCTGCCCACCCCCAGCCCCCATTTCTTTGGGTTTGGCTCCAAGGAGAACCTTCCCATATTGCTGAACTCAGCACCTGACCATGGATCTCTGGTTCACACAGTGACCATGGGGAGCTGCTGTCCATCCTTCCTGCCAGCCCAGGGATCTGTTTGGTCCTGTGGTCACCGTGGACATCCAGGGTGGTGCAGACCTTGCAGCCACACCAGCCTGAGAGCCACTCACTGCCCCAGCCCTGGCCAGCACAGCCAAAGGGGATTTTACTTTTACAAAAGAGCCCTCAGGGATTCAGTGCAGGGCAGCAGCTGCCAGACAAGCCCTGATCCAGCCCTGCTTCATGGTCAGGGCACGGAGCCCCCTTCTTTGGGAGGGGGTACGGATGGGCCACAGCCCCTGCTGTGCTCAGGAATGGTTTCACTCCAGCTTTGTTCTCTCCTCTTCTCCAAAACTGTAAGGTCCATGACCAGGGGGTGAAGCACAGGCACCCTGGGACCCTCCCTGCCTGCTCTGAGAACCCAGGCTGGGAGCAGCTGGCACCAGGACAGCCCCACCACATGTCCCAGCCTCCGAGCCGGGCACTGACCCACCCAGTCCCCCAGAGAATTCAAAAATAGCTCCCATTTTCCTGCAAGAGCAATCCCTGGAAGTGCCCAAGGCCAGGCTGGACGGGGCTTGGAGCACCCAGGTCCATGGAAGGTGTCCCTGCCCATGGGACAAGACCTTGAAGGTCCCTTGCAGCCGCTGTGACTCTGTGATCTCCAGGGCTGGGGACACGGCTGGGACACTGGAGGGACAGGCAGGGCTTTGCAAGGTGCCTCTCTGAGCGAGGTGTTTGAGGGGAGCTGTCCCACAGGGCTGGCACATGGATTCGGGAGCTCACACCGAGCCCTGCTCCACATTTGGTTTGTGTGATCCTGCAAGCCTGGCTGCATTTCTGGGAAACAGTCACGTAACTCCTGGCTCTGAGGACAGGTCAGACCCTGAAACTCAGACTGCAGCGGGCTCAGGCTGGGCTCAGGGATTGTTTTTGAGGCTGGCATTGCAGCAGCAAAGCTTTCCAGCCCCACAGCACTCCAAAACGTGCCACTTGTTGCCAAGAAAAACCCGAAGCCATCGGGATGGCTTCAAACCTCGGGCACCTGCTCCCTGTGACGCTGCTGGTTACTCAGAAAAACCTCCCCACAAGGGCCTTCCCAGCTCTGAGCCTTTCCCAGGACTCAGAAAGGAGCTGATTCAAAATGGAAGCAGAGTAAAATGTCCATGAACAGAAAAACAGATGATCCTTGGGGCTCTGCAGACCTTGCCAGGCCAGCAAGGGGAAGAAGAAAGGAAGGTCAGACGCGCTGGGTAAGGAAACCACAGCAGCAGCTCCTTTTTCTTTCCGCTCTCCGCCCCAGGCAGTGGAGAAAGCTCATCAATTCCCAGGCCAGGGCTTACGGCTGATACTGAGAAAGCAGCCAGAAAACTGCACCTGAGCTGAAAAATGCACCGAGAACCCGGGGCCCATCAAACACCTGAGCCACCAGCACACACACACGGGCTCTGTGCAGCCATGAGAGATCACCTCTGACTCTGAAATCCCCATTTAGCCCTCCCTGGAAAGCCATGGGGGCTGTGGGGAGGTGCATTCCAGTTTTCCTGCTCCCCCAGGGATGTGCTGAGCCCACTGAGCCCAGAGGTGCTGGGCAAGGAGGACTTGGCACAGCCCTTTCCCTGCTCCAGGCTCCCAGTGCCCTGCCAACCTTGCCCACACCCCAAACCCCTGGGTCTGAGCTTTTCCTTCCATCCTACAAATTCCTCCCTCATCCCTCCCCAGTGCTCTTGCCATGACCACCCCACCCCAGATGCTTTCTGGAGGTGCTGCAGCACCCACAGCTCAGCACTGATGAATTTAAGAGCTAAAAACGAGATGTTCCAACCATGATGGCCCCATGGGGACAGGGCTGGGTGGGTTTGCCTTCCCTTCTCCCCAGAAAAGGCAGCACCACAGGGACTCCTGCCCTCCTGCTGGCATCACCAATGCCATTATCCAGCTAAACTGATCACCACTCATGATTTGGAAATGTGCTATTTATTTTAGGAGAGCACGGTAGGCCCTTGTAAGAATTGAATTGCTTCAATTGACCTTACAGCATGCTCTCCTCGGGTCTGCAGGGTTGCTTTCCGTGCTCTTCCAAGGGCCAGCTGCCAGGAGAGAGGGCTGGAAAGAGCCTGGATGGAGGACAGAGCCCATCCACCAGCCCGGGGACACACAGAGGCTGCCTGGGATTGGAATTTTCTGGCAGCAAAGTGAATGCAATGGGTAATTGTGCCTCTGCTAGGCTGGCCAGGAGAACAGGGAGTGATTTGTGTCTGGTTGTTTATCAGAGTCAGGGCATTGAGAGGACCAAAATGCAGGCAGGGAGTCTGGGAGTTCCCCTGGGTGCCTGAATTTTGGAAAACACCCTTCTCGTGACCTGGACAGGCAGATTCCTCCCGGCTCCCCGCACTCCTGAGCGCAGGAAAGGACTCGCTGTGCTCTCCAGCAGGTCCTGCCCTGCAGGGTGGGGACACCTGAGAGTCCAGGTGTCCTCCTCCACCCCAGGAGCCGAGCTGCAGCTCCCAGGGATGTGCAGCACCCTGCCATTCCTCTGTAATTACACGGGCCCTTAATGGAGTTTGCTGGTAAACACCTTGTAACCGCATGTGCCGGGAGATTACGGGGTAATTACGCTTAGAGGATCACGATCTAAGAGGGAGCATGATGCAGGCAGGACAAAAATAACCAGGCAAACATGCTGCATTCCTCAGGATCTGTCAGGAAGCCTCCCGCCCCAAATGCTTCGCTGTCCAGCTTTTCCTCCCAGCTCCTTCCCTGCCTTTCTCAGAGCAGGAGGAATCTGAGAGGTGGCAGGGATTGGGATGAAACTTTCCACTTGGCATACCAAACCTTCTTGGGGAGCTCCAACGGGCTCTCAGCTGCTCCAAGGATGGGGAGAAATGGCTCAGCCCACCCTGAATTAACTTGCCACAGATTCTGATGTCCTATTTCAGTGTGCATGCTGGAAGATGCCCGGGGTGGGAACCGGCCCCAATCCTCCAGTGCCACACTGATCCAGATCCTGCCAGGCCTGGCTCAACCCAGCAGCTCAACAGGGTTTCACCTCCCCAGGAGCTGAACAGGCTCTTCTCTCAGGCCCAGAACAACCAGGGGCACCTTTCTGCTGGCAAAACCAGCACCCAGACTGGCAGCAGCCCCTCTCCCACCCCAAAAGAGCTGGGCCAAAAGGGATGATGTGTAAATCTCGCACTTGGGGGTGACTCAGATACAGCACTCCATGGACCTGCAGCATCCAAACGTGCTGGCTCCCTCCAAAGTGGCAGAAGGGATTCTTCCCACTCATTCCAGATGCTAGGATCCTTGGGGCAGGGACAGCTCCAACCCTTTCAGCACGAACACAGCATCGGGCACGTCAAATTCCCCGCACGGATTCCCAGGGAGATGCTGGCTGCAGGAACAGGAGATTTCAGGGACTGATTTTATGGGATGTTCTCCTGGCCAAGGGTTTGTCCTACAAGCTCCAGCTCTCATGTAGACACCAAGCAGCACCACAGACCTGTTCACTATGGCAGGAATCCATTTGTCACCAATTAGTGAGAGGCAGCGATATCATAATGAGTGTAAACACCAACACTGTGCCCTCCAAACCCTCACTGCACACCTGGAATTGCAGGAGGAGAGGCCTTCTTCTCCCCCCTTCCACCCTCAGGGCCACCTGAGCTGCTCTGCAGCCTCAGGATAGGGGTTTATGGCTGACATCAAAGGGGTTTATCTCCTCACCTTAGGCACAAAATTTCCATATGGCTTTGCATTCATCATGGGAGTGACAGTGACACAAAACCTCCAAACCCAGGGGGAAAAGCAACCCCCTGTGCCCTCAGCAAGGGGACATCTGCAGAGATAAACCCAACAAATCCTGCCCAGAGCTCCTGGAGCCTCACAGATCTGCTGCCCAGCGTGGACTGGGGCCAGCCGTGGCTCACAGCCACAGGTTCCCTGCCTCACATCAGCTTCAGGCAGGAGAGGTGTTAGCAAAATGCACCCAGCGCAACGGGAAGCAGCGGTGGGAATTCACAGATCAGATGGTGGCATTTCATCCCCAGCTGCGCTCCTCACTGCTTTGCCAGCCCCGAAATTTTAGCCCTGCAGACAGAGGTACACCTGGGCACCAAAAATCCGTGCACAATCTGGCTCCATCATCCATCCTTCTCTTCCTGTGCCTCGTTGTGCCCTTGGTGGATCCCACACATCCAGACCCTCAGACACTCCAGGGACTGGGGTAAAATCAACCAAAAACTCAAATCAGTAGAGCTGGCCATGCTGGAAGGGCTGGGAAGCCTCTGACAAGTGGCACCGAGCTCCACCAGCAGAGGGGTAAGAAAGCTATGGTAGATCAGTGCCAGGTGGCATCAGGGGGTGTGAAATGGAGATGGCACCGGCACAAGGCTCCCAGGATTTGTGTTTTTGGGTCTTGTGGGCAGAAGGATTTGAGGGAGGGATGGCCAGAGCTGGGCGAGGCAGCAGCCATGGGAGAGGCAGCTCTTGGCAGTGCTCATGCTGGTCCCAGAACATGCTGACGGCAGAGATGGCCCCGCAGCCCTGCCTGGCTCACAGAGCAGCTGGGAGAGGATCATTGCTGGGAACAGGAGTGGAGCAGCATTTGGGCATGGTAAACCCTGCTCGGAGCACTCTGAGCACTGGGAGAACCACAGGAGCCCAGACCCCACCACCCTGCAGGGTTTGATACCCCTGGTGTGTCCCAGAAGGACCTGGAGTGACCCATGAGTGACCAACCCCCAGCACAGCCAGTGACCCAGAGATGTCACAGAGCTGCCAAACCTTCACTACACCACGTGGCCGCTTACAATGGGCTCATGGCAATTTAGGCAAGGACCACAAACCCCCCAAAAAGGCTCGGCAAGCGCCCTGGCAGCCCCAGGAGCTGAGGCACGGCTGGGTGAGGTGCCCAAAGCCACCGAGCAGGATGGTGACAGATAGGGGAGCAGCTCCCCAGGGACTGGGGCTGTGCTCGGTGGGCTCCCCGTGTGATTCACAGCAGAACGGTGGGCAGCAGCGTGGCTCGGCTCCCTGGCACCTCGCTGCGTGTGGGAGGCCCCGGCTGAAGGAGTTTTTGCAGCACGATCAGATAGTGAGAGCACCCCGGTGCCATAAACAGCCCTTATCTCCGGCAGCAGCCAAGCCAGCTATTAAGAGCTGGGAAAGGATCCCAAAAGGAACCAACAGGCATTTGTCCAAATTGGCTTAGAGGAAGCTTAGCAGTCCCACCTGACCGCGATGGCCACTGATCCCACCAGTGCTCTGCACCAGAGCTGAGCGGCTCACCCAGAGGAGAGGAGGGAGGACCCTTTTGTTATCAGGCATCCTGCAGGCTCGGAAAGAATCAGTCCCTATTGTTTCCTACCTAGGCAGCGCCAGCCCCGCTCCCCCGGGACAGGGGCTGCTCCTGTCCCAGGTGTGGCTTGGGCAGAGGGCACCTGGAAAGTTTGCTCGCCTCTGACACAGCCCAACGGAGCTGGAATCACCTGTTCTGTCGCCTCGCAGCGTGCCAAGGCATTTTTCACGGTGTTTTGCTCGGGAACCACCCCAAGCCCTGGGATTGAGAAACCTCAGTGCAATGGAGAAGTTGCTGCTCTGCTGTTTTCTGCCTGGGGGAGGGCTCCGCTCCTCACACAGCTCCGGCACCCACCAGAGGGGCAGGGGGGCTTCCCTGGAGAGGTTTTAGCAGGAGGAAGCCCCTCAGGTGGCCACCAACACCAACTCCTTTGGTTAAGGTTTCGCTGATTCTAAAGGGAGGGATCAAAGCCGTGCCAGAGAGGTGGGCACAGCTGTCACACAGCACATCAGCCGCAAAAAGGAAATTGATCGTGACTCGCTCAGCCCTGATCAATCTTCCCAGACTTTCCTACAAGGGCACAGAATCCAAAGTGAGCAGCCTAGCGCCAGGTGCCAGTTCTCATCTTATGCAGCACATTTCCCAGCTCTGCTTCTTTAGAAATTCATCCACAGCGCATGAGTGCCTCTGTCCCCGTCTCACACGCACAATAGGAACACCCACATCCCCAGCTGCAGGAGGCTGGTTTTTTTTTTTTATTTTCTAGGATTGCACCTGTGCTTTGCTCAGGTTTCTGGGTCTGTCCTCACCCTTCTCCTCCTCCCCTCACATCCATTTCTTCGCAGGCAGAGGCAGCAGCAAGTGAGGCTGTGCTTGTCAGAGCGCTCCTGGCTGCCTCTCACCATGTTGCGTATCGACATTTCAGTCGATGCTCTGCCCTCCAAACCCCAGAAATCCAAGCCAAGAAAAGTACTCCGTGGAGATAAGCGCCACGGTTCAGCCCACATCAAACACAGGCCAGCCGAGCCAGACGCTGTCAGAAAGCAGGCGAGCAAAAGACAGGCAAGAAAATAACCCAAAATTCCATCCCACAGGCTTGTCAGCACTGTTATGACATTTTCTTTCCAATTCCTCCCAGCCAGCTCGGTGCGGTATCAGCCCCATTCCCACAGCCAAGGCGAGAGGACGCCGTACTCACTGCTAGTGCTCATCCTGCCGCTCCTTCCCCGTCCTTCTCATCCAACAAAGGGGCGAAGATGCTCTTTAAATCCGCTTTTCCTGCCGCTCGCCGGCCGCGGGAGGAGGCTGCCGCTCTCCTTTTCCCAGCAGAATTATTCCCGTGCGATCCGGCGGCTAACGCATCCCGCGGCGGCTGTCCCCAGGGCTGTCCCCGCGGCTGGCGGATGCCAAGGTCACGGCTGCCGGCGGCGTTGGGGAGGGGGCGCGGGGGGAGGCCGGACGCGGCCCGGGAGTCCCCGGCGGAAGCGGCGGGCCGGCCGCTCGGGCATTGGCACTGCGGAGCCCCGGGCCTGCCCCCCGCCTATAGCGCTGGACGCCGCGGCGGGGCCCGCCGCCGGCGAGGCCGCAGACCGCCCCCGGCAGCCGCCACGGGCCCAGGCCGTCCCGCCCGGCGCACCGCCGTGGCAGCGCCCGCCCGGAGACACGGGCAGGGCGGGGCAGGGCGGGCAGGCCGGGCAGGGCGGGGCAGGGCGGGGCGGGCGGTGGGCCACACGACGGACCCAGCACGAATCTGGGGATGGGTGCGGATGCGCACCCCGGTGCTTGCCTGCCCTGCTCTGTCCTGCCTTCAATCCTACCTTCAGTCCACCCCTCCCTTCCTTCCCTCTCCCTTCCCTTCCTTCCTTCCCTCCCTTCCCTTCCCTTCCCCTTCCCTTCCCTTCCCTTCCCTTCCCTCCTCTTCCCTCCCTTCCTTCCCTTCCCTTCCTTCCCCTCCTCTTCCTCTCCTCTTCCCTATCCCTTCCTTCCCTACCTTCCTTCCCTTCCCTTCCCTTCCTTCCTCCCTCCCTTCCCTTCCTCCCTTCCCTCCCTTCCCTTCCCTTCCCCTTCCTTCCCTCCTTCCCTTCCTTCCCCTTCCCTTCCCTTCCCTTCCCTTCCTTCCCTTCTCCTTCCCTTCCCTTCCCTTCCCTTCCCTTCCCTCCTTCCTCTCCCTTCCCTGGTCCCTCCTCGCCCGCAGCCCCGGGTGCCACCGCTGCCAGCCCAGCTCTGTTTGCTCCCCATCTTGGCCCTGCTCTGTCTGAACATCCAAGAAATGCTGTCCCAAGACAGAGGGACGCGGTTTATACAGAAAAAGGGATTTCCTGCGGTGCCGCGATTCCCTCCCGCACTGTCCAGGCTGGCACTGCCCGCTCTCCGGACAGCCTGGGTGTCTGTTCCGTGCCAGGATCGGGCAGGGGACTCTGCACGGCTGCAGGATGGAAAGGGGTCTCTTCCCTCGGGATCAGCGAGCATTCCCTGCTGGCAGCACCCCGGCATTCCTGAAGGCTTCAAAGCCCCGAGCTCCTCGTTTTGTGGGTGAAACGCTCCCTGTCGGAATAAAGCCATACCCCAGGTGCCCACAGAGCCGGGGCCGTGCCGGCCTGCCTGCGGAGCTCCCAGGAAGCTGTGCTGGGATTCCAAGCTGTGATTCTTGCTGCGATTCCGCGATCTGCGCTCCAGCCCGCCGCTAATGAAAGAGGTTTTTCATGCGGCGTGACAGGCGCCGCGTCTCTCCCGCTCCTGGGGCTGCAGAGCTGCTCCGAGAGGCCCTTTTGCTGCGCCTTTCTAGCGCTGTTTTATTCGCAGCAGATGTTTGCTGTGACGCGACAAGACAGGTAGCAGGTCGCCTGAGCCCTGCCAGCTCCCTGCGAGCCCCGCCGCCTGTCCCCTTGGGCTGTCCCCTCCCCAGAAGTGTCCGGGAAGAGCAGGACGAGCAGTGGGAGTGGGAGCCTGGAGGTTCCTGCAGGGCTGGGGGGAGCAGAGCTGCTGATACGGAAAGATTGAGAGACGCTGTTTACAAGAGCCTGTAGTGACAGGGACAGGAGGGAGTGGCTTTAGAGGAGGTTTAGATTAGATATTGGGAAGAAATTCCTCCCTGTCAGGGTGGGGAGGCCCTGGCACGGGGTTCCCAAAAGCGTCCGAGGCCAGGCTGGATGGAGCTCTGAGCAGCCTGGGACAGTGCAAGGTGTCCTTGCCATGGCAGTGAGAAAGATCTTTAAGATCCCTTCCAACCCAGGCCATTCTGTAATTCCGTGGTGATTCTATGACACAGCACAGCGGGATGGCTCAGGCTGTCCCGTGGCTGATTTTGGCCTTTTGTGACGTTTCTCATGTCTGATGAATGTCCAGGTGTCCCCTCCTCGGGGAAGAATCCCATCCCAGCCAGACTGATGTGTGTGGGGTCAATCACACCTGTCCGAGGCACCAATAAAGCAGCCACGACACGAGCTGGTCCCCACGGTTCAGCAGATGATTGAGCTTCTTCCACTGACCTGGTTTCCAAATCTTGTTAACTTGCTGCCTTTAGAACAACTTGAAATTTCCAGCCCAGACAGGCTGGGGTTGCACAGGGCTGCACAGGAGCTTGGGGTGCAGAACCTCCTCCTTTCTATCCCCTCCCCTGGGTGGTTCCAGAGCTGCTCTGCGGGGAAGGGGAGCGGGCAGAGCCAGCTGGGCAGGGTGCCAGGTGCTCCCTGCAGTGGGATCTGGGAATTTTGGTGCCGGGGAGGTGACAGCACGGAGCTCTAACCTTTGTCACCTCCCCCGTGGTGCTGGTCAGAGCCCCTCACCATCAGTGCCGTCCCTGGGTATCTTGGAAATCCCATTTCCTTTCCTTTGTCTGAGGAAACTGCCGGCAAATGTGCCATAAAAAGGATGTTCGGGATGCCTGAGACGAGAAGTCAGAAAGGAGGAAATGTCAGGATGTTCAGGCAGCCTCCTTTCATCCCTTTGTGTCTGTGCGCTGCAACACAGATTTGCACAGCAATTATTGGATGTGTTTTTTCCACAAGGCTCCCGCTCCGTTCAGCACCTGCAGGTCCCACGGAGCTCAGGCCGTGCAGAGGAAGGGGAACTCTGCATTCTTCAGTGGAAAGGGACGCAGATGGAGAGGACAGAGGATAAAAGGTGCTTATTCCATTTAATTTTCCTTCCCTGGGCACTGGGTTTTTTATTACCTCTGTGCCCTTGTGAGATGCTGAGAGTCACCTGCACCCAACTTCCCCTGCCCAGTCCAATGTTCCCTCTTTCCCTGATGCCTGGGGAGCTGGAATTCGCTGGTTGCACGCGGGATCACCCAGAGCTGGGCTCAGACGAATCTCATGCACCAGGAATTCTGAGAAACCAGGCTCACAGGCCTCCCCATGTGTCTCTGCCGGGTGTTTCTGTGCTCAGCTGCTGTCCCTAGGAGGGGATTTCGGTCCCAGGGGATTTTGGTCCCAGGGAAGGATTTTGATCCCTCATCCTGCTCCCATAGCCCCCAGGGAAGGGGATCCCCCCTCACTCTTGGGACTTGGGGATGGCTGAAGAATGAGGCTGCAAGGGAAATAACGGATAGCAGATCCCAGGCTGGGACCGACAGAGCTTGGAGAGGTCAGAGAGTTAAAAAATCACATAAACCTCTCTGTCCTCGAGCACAGGGGGATGGTCCATCAGCAACCTCAGCTCTGGCATTCCTGGTTTATTCAGAGCCAGAGCGTCCCTTCCAGCACACCTGGATGCTCTGTATTTGCCGGACCAGCTTTCAGAGGTCTCTCTGTGGATTTCCACCCCCTTCCCCTTCCACTGGAGCCATCGGGGTGCACAGCCTGTGCTGCGGGGCTCTGAGCAGCCCCGGGGAGCAGCAGTGCCTCGGTGCCGCATGGCAGCTGCAGCCCCTGGCCCCGGGTGCTGCAGCACCGCCGTGTCTGTCTGTCTGTCTGTCTGTCGGTCCCTGGGGCAGCCCCAGCCCCCGGCCCGGCTCCATGTGTGTGCTGCCAGCGAAAGGCTCTCCTCTCTCTCGGCGAGCGGGGAGCAGCAGGGAGATGCCCGTGGGGACAGCCCCACGCCTCGCACGAAGCAGTGGGCAGGCTGCAGAGAGGCACGACTGACTCATCACAAGCTGGTGACATTTTCCAAAAAAAGCCTCTAAGTCCAGGGCTGTGATGTTCCCAAGAGGCAGCAGAGAAGCCTAAGGGGGCTGGAGACCCCGTTCCACCACGGCACATGGGCTGTGTCATGGGATGGAGGAAATTCTGCCTCGCTGGGCATTTCCCCATCCATTTTTCTCCTGTCCCTGGTTCCTCAGGGAGGTGGGACCTGGCAGGGGTTAGTCAGGTCAGGAGTGGTCCGATGCTGCTGCCCCTGCCCCAGTGCAAAGCCAGGCACTCCTGGTGCTGACAGAATGATTTCCCATGTGATGGAGATCAGCATTTTAATTTGTGAATCCCTGGATCACAACTGGACCAGAGGCAGTGACCTGGGCGTGGGTGCTCTAAGAGGGGTCCTGGTACCTCATCCAGCAAAGATCCTCACTTCTCTCCTCAGCCACAGCAGCCACCAGGGCATCTGCCAGTGGTTTGGCTTTTTTCCAGTTTCCCCAGCAGCACAGCAGCCCTTCCCAGCAATTCCCCACAGCAGCAGGAGGAGACACAGCCTGGCAGAGGCAGATGTTCCCCGGGCTGCCTGCATTAAAGTGATAATCAAATGATGGATTCTTTTCAAGCAAACTCTCATTTTCAGGCATTAATTTTAGTGCTGCGCAAAGGGAGGGTGAAAAAAAAAACAAAACCACCCAGGCAGTGAGGAATGGGTGGGATGTGGAGCTGCTCCAGGCAAAGCTGATGTTCCACAGCCCAGCTGTACCTGGGGCCACCGTGAAAAGCCACGAAGGGATCGCTCCATCCTCTGGTTCTGTCCTCTGGCTCCATCCTCTGCCTCCATCCTCTCTCTCCATCCTCTGTTTCCATCCTTTACCTCCATCCTCTGTTTCCATCCTCTGTTTCCATCCTCTGCCTCCACCCTATACCTCCATCCTCTGTTTCCATCCTCTGCCTCCTTCCTCCTTCCTTTTTATCCTCACCAAGGCAGAGGTTCTGGGTCAAATGCACCAAATGTCCCCGAACCAACAGCAGGTAAGTGAAAACAAGGGCTGCAGAAGCTCTGCACAGCAGAAATGTTCACATTCCCTCCTGAAACACCAGGAGCAGGGGAGGAGAGGTGCTGCATGACCTGAAAAGGGAAAAGGTTTTAGGGCACCTGAAAACACTTAAAATCTGGTGGTTTTCCAAAAACCTGCAAATCTTTCACCCCAGAACCCTTTGGATTTGGCCGGGATCACCAGATGTTCGCAGACAGCCCTTCCCAGCGTGAACCATCTGTGGGAAGCCCAGCTCTGGGATCTCCACACTCCTGGAATTCTCCTGGAATTCTCCTGGAATTCTCCTGGAATTCCTCCTGTCTTCCCAGAGCTCCTCAGGGAGTGCCACCTACTCAGAAGGAGCGATTCACCTTGGGAAATGCTGCTCCTTTCTTCTTGCTGCAGTGGCATTATCACAATAATTCGCTTTCCCTTTAGTTCCTGTATTGTTCCATGGAAAAACTGGGAATCAGGGCAGTTCTGGCAGAATTTAGGGCACCTCCAGTGACTGGAACTCAGGCCAGGTTTCCAGTTCCTCAGGAGGAGGCCAACTGCTGTAATTAAGCAGAGATAATTTCTTTTTCCAGAGATAATTTCTGCTTCTCAGCTGCAGAATGGCTCGCCCCAGGTAAGCAGCAGGTTATCTCTTTTCTAGGAAATCTCACCTTTCTTCTTTTTCCCTCAGTCTAAAAATGGAATGCAGGCCCTGAAAATAAATTCCCAGAGAACACCACTGTGCAAACATCCCAGGCTTTGATTCAAAGTGTTTGGATTAATTAGCTTAAACTGAATGCTTTCATTCTGATTTCAGCCTCGGCTTTATGGACAAAAAATTAAAGCAGCAAAGCTTTGGAAGTTGAAAAATCAAAATGTTCCACCCTGGAAATATCAAAACAAGATGCTGAGCCTCGCTGAGCTGCTTTGAAGAGAGATATACAAAATTCACTTTGTCATCTTCCCTTCTCCTTGTCCTGTTTATTTCTGTTCCAGCGGCAAAATAGGACCAAGGTAAAAACAGGGGATAATAAAGAAAATGAGAGGCTGGAAGGGAAATTGAACACAAAAATGAAATATTTTGAAAGTCTCATTTTCTAGAGGTATTTCCAAGCGAAACACATTTCTTTTGGAAATCTCTCCGAGGAGAACGACTTTGATGCTTGGAGCAGTTTTTTTCTGCTGATTTTCAGTCAGCTCCATCCAAGGAGCACCTGAATGAACCTTGGCTGGGCGTTCCCAGTGGGATTTCTCAGTGTAACCTGAGCTGGAGTGTTTTTAACTCAGAAACCATAAAATCCCGGCTGGAATTGCGTGTGGCCTGGCTGACCACTCACCACAGAGTCACCACGCAGCTGTGAGCTCCCAAAATCTGCTGGGGACGGGCTCCACAGGGATATTTTCACTGAAGATGCCCTCCAAACCTGGCTCTGGTGTCCGTGCTGCCGCTCCCCTATTTTGGAGCCTTCTCCCGTTTTTCCAGGCAATCCCAATTTGCAGCCGCACAGGGTTTGGGGTTGGTGGCCATCCCGTGGAGCTGCTGGTGGCCATCCCGTGGAGCTGATGGTGGCCATCCCGTGGAGCTGCTGGTGGCCATCCTGTGGAGCTGCTGGTGGCCATCCCGTGGAGCTGATGGTGGCCATCCGTGGAGCTGTGGTGGCCATCCTGTGGAGCTGTGGTGGCCATCCTGTGGAGCTGTGTGGCCATCCGTGGAGCTGTGTGGCCATCCTGTGGGCTGTGGTGGCCATCCGTGGAGCTGTGGTGGCCATCCCGTGGTGCTGCTGGTGGCCATCCTGTGGAGCTGCTGGTGGCCATCCCGTGGAGCTGCTGGTGGCCATCCCGTGGAGCTGCTGGTGGCCATCCTGTGGAGCTGCTGTGGCCATCCTGTGGAGCTGTGGTGGCCATCCTGTGGAGCTGTGGTGGCCATCCGTGGAGCTGCTGGTGGCATCCCGTGGAGCTGCTGGTGGCTATCCTGTGGAGCTGCTGGTGGCCATCCTGTGGTGCTGATGGTGGCCATCCGTGGAGCTGATGGTGGCCATCCTGTGGAGCTGCTGGTGGTCATCCCGTGGAGCTGCTGATGGCCATCCTGTGGAGCTGCTGGTGGTCATCCCGTGGAGCTGCTGGTGGCCATCCCGTGGAGCTGCTGGTGGCCAGCAGGGCTCCGTGCCGTTTCCCGACTTTGGGATGCTGTGCAGCGGTTCCTGCTGCCATCTAATGGCTCTGACAATGAACACCCGGCAGGGCGAGCACGGAGCATCCCCAGGAGGCCACAGCCAGCCCAAAACACGGCACGATGGCCCGGAGGTGACACTGGACACAGAGGGCAGGGCAGGGCAAAGCTTGGGATGAGCTCCTTAGGGATGGTGCTGCTGGTCCGGCAGCTCTGCCCTCCCTGGGGCAGGGTCAGTGCCTCTCACACCTTTCAAATGGACAGATTGGGGAATACCCTGAGCTGGAAGGACCCACAGGAACAGGTGTGTGATCCCACAGTGCTGCTTCCCCCAGGATTTTGGGGTTCTCCTTCTCGTGGCACAGTCCAGCAGTGCCTTCCTGGGGCAGGCAGAGCAGAGCTCCAGCCCCGTCCTGCTTTGGCTGCAGGGGAACAGCCACGGCCCCACAGCACAGCAGGATTTAGGCACAGAATTCCCAAGGAAAACCTTTCTGCCTCTGGAACGGCTTTTCCCGACGTCCTACACTGTATTGTGAGCACGGAGTGACAGGGCACAGGGAATGTTTCAAACTGAAAATGGGTTTAGATGGGTTATCTGGGAGAAATTCCTCCCTGTGAGGGTGGGGAGCCCTGGCACAGGGTGCCCAGGGAAGCTGTGGCTGCCCTTGGATCCCTGGAAGTGTCCAAGGCCAGGCTGAGTGGGGCTGGGATCTCTTTGGGACAGTGGAAAATGGCATTTTTCCAATTTTCCATTTTTCCATTTTTACCC
>CM019226.1:17064180-17097686 GCA_009741485.1 Malurus cyaneus samueli | reverse complement strand
TTCTTTCTAAAAGGAAATGGCATCAGACCACACCTTTACAGAAGCTTGATCATTAAGCACTTCAAAAAAAAAAAAAAAAAAAAAAACCTCCATCAGCTAAGCAATTAATTTCTTAATTAGTTTTCTTCCTTTTTCTTCCAGAGGGAAGTCTAAAAATATTGATTTTTTCTGTTTTATCAGAAGATTTCTTTAAATATGATCCCCTCACTGGATGGCTAAGCTGGAGCTTGGGCTGTGGGAATTTTATGGGGTGGTTCATACAAATTCACTTTGTCATCTTCCCTTCTCCTTGTCCTGTTTATTTCTGTTCCAGCGCAAAATAGGACCAAGGAAAAACAGGGATAATAAAGAAAATGAGAGCTGGAAGGGAAATTGAACACAAAAATGAATATTTTGAAAGTCTCATTTTCTAGAGTATTTCCAAGCGAAACACATTTCTTTTGGAAATCTCTCCGAGAGAACGATTTGATGCTTGGAGCAGTTTTTTTCTGCTGATTTTCAGTCAGCTCCATCCAAGGAGCACCTGAATGAACCTTGGCTGGGCGTCCCAGTGGGATTTCTCAGTGTAACTGAGCTGGAGTGTTTTTAACTCAGAAACCATAAAATCCCGGCTGGAATTGCGTGTGGCCTGGCTGACCACTCACCACAGAGTCACCACGCAGCTGTGATCCCAAAATCTGCTGGGACGGGCTCCACAGGATATTTTCACTGAAATGCCCTCCAAACCTGGCTCTGGTGTCCGTGCTGCGCTCCCCTATTTTGGAGCCTTCTCCCGTTCCAGGCAATCCCAATTTGCAGCCACAGTGGGGGTTGTGGCATCCCGTGGAGCTGCTGTGCCATCGTGGAGCTGATGGTGGCCATCCCGTGGAGCTGCTGGTCCATCTGTGGAGCTGCTGGTGGCCATCCGTGAGCTGATGGTGGCCATCCGTGGAGCTGATGGGCCATCCTGTGGAGCTTGGTGGCCATCCGTGGGTGTGTGGCCATCCCGCGGATGCTGGTGCCATCCTGTGGAGCTGATGGTCCATTCCTGTGGAGCTGATGTGCCATCCCGTGGTGCTTGCTGTGGCCATCCTGTGGAGCTGTGGTGGCCATCCTGTGGAGCTGCTGGTGCCATCCCGTGGAGCTGCTGGTGGCCATCCTGTGGAGCTGCGTGTGGCCATCCTGTGGACTGCTGTGGCCATCCTTGTGGAGCTGATGGTCCATCCGTGGGCTGCTGGTGGCCATCCTGTGGAGCTGCTGTGCCATCCTGTGGAGCTGCTGTGGCCATCCTGTGGTGCTGATGGTGGCCATCCGTGGAGCTGCTGTGGTCATCCCGTGGACTGCTGATGGCCATCTTGTGCGAGCTCTGGTTGTCATCCCGTGGAGCTGCTGGTGGCCACCCGTGAGCTGCTGGTTGCCAGCTAGGCTCCTGCTCTTCGCCACTTGGGATCTTCAGCAATCTCTCTCTTTTTTTTTTCCAATTTTCCTTTTTTTCCATTTTCCACTTTTCCAGTTTTCCAAGAGCACTCACTTCCTCCAGCTCTGGCTGAAAACAATGCAAGAGGAGCAGCACTCAGCATTTCTGAGCATGAAGCGCTGAGTTCAGCTCAGCTCAGCCCCACAGCCCACTTAACCCTTTAGCTGGGGGATGGAGCAGAATTCCCAGTGCTGCAGCAACAGCTTTGGATTGCCTGGAGTTGAGAAAAGTAGGAAAGGTCTTGGAATTGGGAGAAAATTCCTGAGTGAGGGCCATGAATGGGAAGAAATCTCCTGTAGCCAGGCCAGTCTGGCTGCATTCAGGGACTGGCCACACCAGTTTGGCTGTGAAAGCTCTGAGATTTCCGTGTGTCCTCAGCCATGCATGAACCTCCCTTCCCCAGCTGCCAAAAAAAATGGGAAAACGCTGTCCCAAGGCCACCAGGGGATGGAGGTACACGGGGCAGGTTCTCCAGGTGAGCAGCCCGAGGGTTCCTGAATTCCTGGAGGGTGGAAATCCTTGGAGGGGGCAGGTGCTTATCGCTGCCCTGTGCCCGTTTGCGCAGGGTGACAGCAAAAGCAGAGCTCTGGAATGAGGAAATGTCCCCGAGGAATTGTCCCAGCGCTCCCTCACGGGGCTGGCCGGGATTTCAGAGACGGGGGAAGGAAAGGTCCGCTCCCCCTCACACCCAAATGGGTGCCCCCACCCACCCCAGAGGATCAAACCCACGAAATCAAGAGTTTCTTTGGCCTCAAACAGAACCTTTCATCTTTTCTGTTTGCTTTTTCCTCCGGTGAAGCCGAGTCTGGGCTGATTTCCTTCGCTTTCAGGTTCGGTTTGAAATAATAATCTGAAAAGCCACGAGGCTTCGTTTTTGAACCTGCCAAGGAATGGCCGACTTCAGAAGGAACCAGAAATATCGGGAAAGCTCGAGATTAACTATTTAATTGTTTCCAAGAGGAAAAAAAAAAATCCCCCGTGTTTCCCTCTGCTGCGGACTTTAGCCGGGATACACAAATTTTGCTGGGTCCACAGATCTCTTGTTCTGCGCGCCCGTATTTGCATTTCGGCGGGGAAGAAGGGGGGTTCGGAGCTGGAATTCCCGCAGGGAATGCCTCTCCCGGGAATTTGGTGTCGCGCAGTGAGGACGGAGGGTCCCCCAGCGCCGAGGAGGCGGCGAACAGGACACAGGTGAGGCGAGGAAAAGCTGCTCCGGCTCGGAACGGGAGAGCCCCGAGGATGGGCTGGGCTGGTCCCCCCGTGCCCGTGGGCTGGAATTATTTCCTGCGGAGCAGGGCGAAGGTGGCGCCCGGGATCGGCGCTTTCCTCCTGGAGCCGGCGGTCTCCTGTTTACAGCGCGGCCCCGGGTAACTCATTGACCTCTGCTGCGAAGCGGAGGTTCCCAGGATGATAAGGAGCTCTTGGAAGGAATTCCTCCCCTCGTGGAGGGAGTGGCGGTGCCGGGCACGCTCTCCCGCCCGCCCCGCAAACACGTCCGCAGCCGCGGGTGCTCCATCCCGGCGGAGCACCGTTCCCTCGGGGCTTGGAGAGGCTGGAATTTCATCCAGGAGTTCTCCGGGAGCTGGGAGCAGGTCAGTGCGGCCGCCGTGTGTCCCCGGGGCTGTCCCCAGCCTGTGCCCTTCGTCCCCAGCTGAGCAAACACGGCGGGGACACGCTGGTGGCAGGTGACTGCGGCGACACAGCGCCTCTGGAATTGCTGCTGGCTCCATTGGAGACTCCGGGGTGACAGGGACCAGCACAGTGGGGAAGGACAGGTTTGGTTTGGGTCCTTTGGGAACCGACAGGAGAAATGGGAGCTGGGTTTGGTGCCAGGGCGGGGTGGGGTTGTGTGACAGTCCCGGGGAGCTGCAGGGGCTGTGGCAGCTCTGTCCCCAAGCCCAGGGGTGCCCGGACAGCCTCTCTCACCCCATTCCGTGCCCGGGGAAGGGAAATGTGGCCGGCGCTGCGATTGCAAAGGGAACAGGGACCCTGGAGAGCTGGCACAGGCAGAGAACCCCCTCGAGAACAGGCTGAGATCCCGGGAAATATTCCAGATTTATCAAAACCGGGCTTTTCCAGGGAGCTGCCAGCAATGAGGACTCTCCAGGAGAGATCCAGGATTTGCTGGGAAGCAGACAGGTAGGAAGTGCAACGAGAGGTTTTCAGCTTGCCGGCCAAAAGGCAAATTCCAGTTCAGGTCAAACACCTTTGCTTATACAGGGATGGGTTTGGTTGCTAAGCTATTAAGGCAGCTTAAAAACAAAAAAAAAAGATATTTCGCAACCATAAAGGAAGACATTTGTGTTTACAAAATTAAAAAACCCAATTCCGTTGATTTTTTTTTTAAAAAGGATACTTTCCCCTGTGTGATGCTAATTGGTGAGCAGGAGCTGCTCAAACCAACAGCCCTCGGGAAAAGCAAAAAGCTTTGTTTGCAAACAGTGCCCTGCTCGAGCTCTGACCGCTGGGACAGCACGGGACCAAAGCAGCAACACCTTTTGTGTAAAGATGTGCCTGAATCCATCACAAAATCCCATCTGTGTGCTCTGAGCACGGGCAGGCTGAGCTCCCCCTCGGGTTCCTGCACCTTCAGAGCACCCCTGGGTCAGCTGGAGGAGTTTTCTGAATGTGGAGCTTTCCGGGGTCAGTGATAAATGGGGACAGGCAGGAGCTTTGCCAACACACACCCTCCTGCACCCCACAGCTCTGAATGCAAAATCCCAGCCAGGAGAACCCCCTGACACCTGGGGCTCAGCAGGAGGATGGAGAGGGTGCTCCCTTCTCCAGGCAATCCCAACATTTGGAGATCTGGAAGAAGAATCCCCACTCCTTCAGTGGGGAGAAATTCCCTCTCTGGATCATGGAATCACAGAGACCACCAGGTTTGGGTTTAAAGGATCCTCAAAGTTTACCTCGGTTTATTGGCAGAGACACCTCCCGCTGCACCAGTGTGCTCAGACCCATCCATCCTGGCCTCAATTACTCCCTGGATTAATTACTCCTCACTCTGGAGAAGTTCAAGGCGCTTCAGGGATGCAGATTGATGTCTGGCAGAGCCAGCAATGCTCCTGGAGCAGCCCCAGCACACAAAGCCCTGAGTGGTGGCACTGGCCGGTTGCTGGAGGAAAAATCCATCCCTAAAAGGCCTCCCTACCCAAAAGTTCTCTCCCTAAAGGTTTTGGGTTTTATTTTGCAGGAGCTGCATTGCTGTTGCCCGGAGATGCCCTGCAGAGCACCCACAGCACAGTGAGCCCACCCAGCCATCCCAAATCCTGATCCTGGGGAATGGGGAAGGGCTGAGGAGGGAGAGAGGAAGGAATGAGACTCATCCTCATCCTGAGCAGCCCAAGGATCCTGCACAGCAGCCAAACCAATCCCTGCTGGTGTTGGATCTGGGATTCAGCCAGCCCTGCCCTCTGGGGTGCCCGCAGTGCTGCAGGAGCTCACCTGGATGTAGCTGGCAGAGATGCCCATGGTGCTGCCAGCTGTCCCCACGGTGACACAGGAGAAGCATCGGGCAGGAAGGAGGGCCAGGATCACCGCCAGCCCTGCATGGAGGATGCTGGATGGGCCCCAGCAGGACATCCCCGCAGGTGAGGGAGGAGCTGGGTCAGGAACAGCTTTGCCTTGGAATTGGGGGGAGATCTTGGAGCTCCCCGAGGGACCAGCTGGGAGCTGGGGCAGGCTGGGCAGAGGAGGGAGTCCCGAGGAGGAATGCCAGGAATGTGCCATGTGGGATGGGCACTGCCCTCCCAGAGGCACAGCAGAGTGAAGCAAAGGGGGATCAGGGGGACCTTGGGGCTCTGCACAACTCCCTGACAGGAGGGACAGCCGGGGGGGTCGGGCTGTGCTCCAGGGAACAGGGACAGGAGGAGAGGGAACGGCCTCAGGCTGGCGGGGAGGGAGGGGACATCAGGAAACATTTGTCCGTGTAAAGCCTTGCCAAGCCCTGGCACAGCCTGTCCAGGACGTGGTGGAATCCCCATCCCTGTGAAAGACACGCAGATGTGGCACTTTGGGATGTGATTTAGCAGTGGCCTTGGCAGTATCAGGTTTGTGGCAGATTTGATGACTCCCAAAGCCTTGTGGAACCCAAGTGATGCTGTGACTGCAGCCCCAGCCCTTCCCGAGCCCGTGCCCGCCGCCCCCGCCGTGCCAGGGCCAGTGGCCACTCAAAGGGGCCATTGTGCATTGTGGCCGTGCCCAGGCGCGGTGCCCCTGCCCGCCCAGCCCTCTGCCAGCCCACTGCTGCTGTCACTGCACGCATGGGCTGCTGCCTGGGGACCCCCTGGCACCAGGAGCTGGCGCTGGGATGCACAGGTAGGGTGCCCACTGGGGGCACTGGGGGCACTGGGATTTGGGGCTGTGGGGCTCCTCCTGTGGGGTGGGACACTCTGGGGACAGTCCGGGGTGAGCACTGGCCCCTCTGGCTGCTTGCCTGGTGGTTCTGGGTGCCCCCTCCTCCAGGTGGGGTGTTTAGGGAGTCAGGCAGGACATTTTGGCCGGGGAGGGGACAGGGTGACTCGGGGGGTGCTTTATTGCCTGCCCAGGAGCCCCCCAAGCAGGGCTGGCATCCCCCACAGGACCATTCCCATTCCAGGACACGGCTCAGGGCCAGCCCCCGTGTCCCCAGCAGGGCCAGGCCAAAGGTGTCCCCAGGGTGTCCCAGGGTGGCACCTGCTCTCGGCTCGGGGCTGCGGCTCGTTCCTGCCCGCTGTTACAAAACCTTTCGGCACCGGGGCGGTCCGTGAGTCACCGCGGCCGGGAACAGCTCCCCGGCTGCAATTTCAATTGTTTCTGGAAAAAAAAAAAAAAAAAAAAAAAAACAAAAAACCCCTCTCAGTTCCCTTTCTGAGCGTGGCCAAATGAAAATAAACACAGAATCCGTGAGAACGGCCAGAGCGAGCCAGCCCTGGGGAGCATGGACAGGCTGTGTCCTGCTGCTGGCGGAGGTGACACGAGCAGTGTCACATCCCACGGACACCTCGCAGGCGGGGAGGACCTTGCCGGGGGTCCGGACGCCTGTGCCCACCCTCCGTGTTCCCCAGGTGAGGAGTGCGAGTCCTGCTGGCCCCGCTCCCCCGAGCTGCCTCCCCGCTGGGACCGCCCGCAGCGCCGGGGACAATGGTGGCGCGACACCGCGGTGGCACCAGGAACACAGGGAATGGCACCAGGTACGGGGGAATGGCACCAGGTACCCGGGGAATGGCACCAGGTACGGGGGAATGGCACCAGGTACCCAGGGAATGGCACCAGGCACACAGGGAATGGCACCAGGTACGGGGGAATGGCACCAGGTACCCAGGGATGGCACCAGGTACCCAGGGAATGGCACCAGGTACCCAGGGATGGCACCAGGCACCCAGGGAATGGCACCAGGCAGCCGGGGAATGGTACCAGGCACCCAGGGATGGCACCAGGTACCCAGGGAATGGCACCAGGCACCCGGGGAATGGCACCAGGCACCCAGGGATGGCACCAGGTACCCAGGGATGGCACCAGGTACCGGGGAATGGCACCAGGCACCCAGGGATGGCACCAGGTACCCAGGGAATGGCACCCAGCCCTGCCCCGGGACTCTGCTGGGAGGGGGACAGGGGACAGGGTGACCCTGGCAGGAACCAGCCCAGATTCAGTTCTGCCTCTGCCTCCTTTCACTTCCCCATCTCTGTTTCCCCCATGTGTGGAGGGGACGGAGCTGCCACACGAAATCTTTTGCTCAGACTTGGTTAAGAACCTTTTATTTCCAAGCAAAACTTGTTCATGACACCAGTCCAGCCTGGGGCTGCCCTTTTCTACTAACTCTAAATCACAATTCTATTTCTCTAAATAAAAATTACGTTTCTGCATGCCAATACCAGTTTATTTGACTGCCTTAGCCAATACCAGTTTATTTGAGTGACTGGCAAAGCTGGCTCAGTAACAAGAGCTGTAGAGCAGAGTTCTGCTCACAGAAGTGACTTTTAAAAGCTGCTGCACATCTCCAGCTACGTGTTTATCTTACAAACCCAATCCGATTCCTGACAGAAATTGAGGTTTAATCTGGTTATCCCTGCACTGCCAGTGCAGCTGTGGAAGGGCAGGCTGCAGTTTTGTGTGCCTCAGCTTTCATTAACATAATTAGCAGCTCCAATTGCAGGCCCTGAATCCTTTATGGCAATAGTTGGTGATCTGTGGAGATGGGAGAATGCAGCCTGGATTTCGGATACCCATAAAATCTCATTTTGATTTTCGAATTTTTGAATGAAGAGTTTTGCAAGGCCTTGGCTCTTCTGTGCTGGGGAGTTGAGGTCTCCAAAAGAATCTCTGTCAGGGATTCACCCTATCAACAGATCTGCTCAGTGAGCAAGGAGGGAAGGAGGGCAAGGAGGGAAAATCCCTTCACTCCAGCATGGAAAAGCCAATTATCAGGGAATGATTAGGTCAGACCACATCCAGCCCAAGCCCATCCCACCCTGATGATTGAAAAGTGTTTCCAGATGCTCACCAAACCAAGCCAGACCGGCAGGGCTGTGCTGCCAGGAGCTCTCAGCTCAGGAAGGACATCCAAGAGCTCCTCCATGGCATTTGCCAGCAGCTCTGCTGTGTCTCTTCCTCTCCAGGCAAGGCTGGGCTGACAGAGCAGAGCAGTTCCTCTCCCGAGGCAGGAAAAAGCTCCCCAGAGCCCTCCGTGCCACTGCTGCCTGCCAGGGACAGCTTCCCACCAGGTAAGGGGCTGCCTGGGCAATCCCCCAGATTTCCTGGGGTTAAATCCACCCCTGCAGTGCCTCGGGTCTCATCTTGGAGGCTGAAAGGGGAGGACGGGCTGGGTTGGTGTTTTTGGAGCATCACAGCCAGGCTGGGGGCTCTGGTGGGGCTGGCAGGGTGGCAGAGGTGGCTCTGGGTGGCAGAGATGGCTCAGGTGAGCCTGGCAGGGTAGCAGAGGTGGCTCTGGATGGCAGAAATGGCTCTGGATGGCAGAGGTGGCTCAGGGTGGACTTGGCAGGGTGGCAGATATGGCTCTGGGTGGCAGGGGTGGCTCAGGGTGGCTCAGGGAGAAGTGGCTCAGAGGTGGCAGAGGTGGCTCTGGGTGGCAGAGGTGGCTCAGGGTGGCAGAGGTGGCTCAGGTGGGCCTGGCAGGGTGGCAGAGGTGGCTCAGGGTGGCTTGGCAGGGTGGCAGATTGGCTCTGGGTGGCAGGGTGGCTCAGGGTGGCTCAGGGTGGCAGAAGTGGCTCAGGGTGGCAGAGGTGGCTCAGGTGGGCCTGGCAGGGTAGCAGAAGTGGCTCTGGATGGCAGAAATGGCTCTGGATGGCAGAGGTGGCTCAGGGTGGACTTGGCAGGGTGGCAGATATGGCTCTGGGTGGCAGGGGTGGCTCAGGGTGACTCAGGGTGGCAGAGGTGGCTCAGGTGGGCCTGGCAGGGTGGCAGAGGTGGCTCTGGGTGGCTCAGGGTAGCAGAGGTGGCTCAGGGTACCACGGGGCTCCTCGTCCCCTTCAATCCTGCTCTTTTCCTTTCCCAGAAATCTCGCTCTCCTTCTCCGTGGAGAGCCGCTCCGGCCGGGGCTGCAATTCCCAGCTGCAGGAAGCTGCCAGGAGGAAGCTGTGGGCCCTGGAGAGTGATGACAGAGGTGTCTGTGCCCTGTTCAAGGTAGAAACCCCCTCCCAGCCTGCTGGGACACTCCTGGAATGGTGATGTGTGCTGGGACACCAAACCCAGCTGGGAAGTTCCTGCAAGGCCACTGCAGGAGGGGACTGGGATGATGGGGAGATGAACTGGTGGAAAATGAGAGGGAAAGCTGAACCTCGTGTCATTTTGGGGGATCTGAGCCTAAATAACCAGGAATTCACAGGGCTGGGATCACCAAATCCACATCCCTGGAGGAGGTGACAGCTCTGGACAGGCACAGAGCTCTCAGACTGGGTTTTATAGAAACAAATCCCAGCTACAGAGACGATGCCTGGGCTGAACTCTCCTCCCCTGCTGGATTTCAGGGCTCCAGCTCTGTCCCTGATGCTCCTTTCCTCCCGTGCAGGAGCTGTCAGCCAGGCTGGTCTGTGTGCAGGCACAGGAGGATCGCTTCCTCCTCACCTTCAAAACCCTGGAGGAAGTCTGGAAGTTCTCCACGTATCTGACTTTAGGTAACCTGTCCAAGGTGTAGCAGACAGTGTGAGCAGGATTTTTGGAGAAGGAACTGTCTGACTCTAAAGGAGTGTCCTGTTCAGGGTGGGCAGTGAGGATATGAACTGGAAAATTTTGCAGTCCATTATTGATGTTTATAAAATCAGTGAGAGACCCAGGATGGTTCTTTTTGGGAAATTCTGGAGACAAAATTAGAAGCTTTTGCCTCCCATTTGGAAATCCCCACAGACCCTTCCTGCTGCCCAGGGAGGTGGTGACCTTAATTCTCCTCTTGATTTCCAGGGTATGTGGGGAGCTGCCTGGAGCAGCTGCTCTTTGGCCAGGAGTTCTGGCTGGACTGTGCCCTGGTGGAGGACACGGAGCTCAGGGTCAGCCTGGATCAGGAGCACCTGGCCACCATCTACACGGACCTGCTCCTCCAGGAAGGTGGGAAGGGATTGCACATACAGGGAATTCCTAAAAATCCTGCAGCAGGACGGGGCTGGAGCCCTGTGCTGATCCCATCTCTGACTCCTCTCTGCAGGGAATTTTTTCTGCAGGGCGGTGCCCGGGGTCTGGAAGTCGGAGCAGGAGGGAGAGGAAGGCCTGCAGCTCTGCAGGAATGAGCTGATCCATGTGAAGAGTGTTGGGCAGGACTGCAGATGGGAAGGGACGTCCCTGCGGACGGGGCAGCGAGGCGTGGTGCCCCTGGCAGCCCTGGAGCCCATTCCTCACCCCTTTCACCAGTGAGTGGGGAATTAATGGGCTCCAACCAGGATTCTTTGCTGATCCTGATGCATGACCAAGGCTGGGAAAATCCTTTTACCTCTCGCCAATCTTTTTACCTCCCCCAATTCCATGGGGATGCACATCAGACATAAAGACAACCCCTGGAATCAATGCTGTCAATGAGACACAACAAGCACATGCTCCTTCTTCAGGTGTCACTTTTGGAAGGTATTGATTCAGGTTGTACATGAGATTATCTCTGATTTACAGATGAATAAGTGGCAGAAAAAAATTAGGGAATGACAGAAAAGTGGGGGTTTGCATTGGTCACCTGGCTGAGCCTCAAGGACACCCACAGCTCCTTTTACTCAGAGAAAATATCCTTAAAATGGCAATTAATCCTGCTGTTATGGTGGTGTGGGGCTGCAAAGTGCCCTCTGTGCCCAGTAACACCATAACAGGGAGTTCCTGGGCTGTGCTGTGGACAGAACATCCTCCCTGCAGGTGTGACACCATCCCTGGGGCTGCTCTGGGGACAGAACATCCTCCCTGGGGGTGTGACACCATCCCTGGGGCTGCTCTGGGGACAGGGCTGTTTGGAGAGGGGCACTTAGGGTCCCTTTGCCTTGCAGGTGGTTCCTGAAGAGTCACCCCATGAGCTTTGGCCTCTCACAGGAGATCAGCGGGTCGAGCTGCCAGGCCATTGGTGAGTTCCACCCGCTGTCCCGGGGCTGGGCACAGCTCAAACCCCACAAATGGCCATAAATCCATCAGACCCCACAATTCCAGCTGTAGATCTGGGAATGGCACCGCTGCAGGGGCTTTAAGGGAATATCCCATCTCTGGATTCACTGGGATGCAGATCAGAGCTCGCAGATTGTGGGTGCTCAGAGGGACGACCTGAGGAGCACAGAGAGAACAGGAGCTGCTGGTGACACCCTTCAGCCCCTGGGTTTATCCATCCTACTGCAATTTTTCCTTTAATTCTTTCAGGAGTGAGGTTATAAATCATGAGGGTCCCATTCATGTGCACATGAAACCTGTGCCACCATCCACCCTTTAACCCCAGTCCAGCCCAGTTCAGAGCATGCTGGGCACAGGAGATCATTACAGGTGTGAGTTGGTCAGGTGAGGATGGATATTTGTCCAAGATTTCACTCGTGGCAGGGAATTGAGACAGGGCAATGTCTGGGGAGTTTTGAGTTTCCAGTCACCTTCCAGGCTGCAGCTCTCAGAGGTATGGAGTTCATCCATCCCTCTTTTGTTTCTCATTATAATCCACTTCTCAAGGGGAAATGGCAGAGATCTGAATCCAAGAACAGGATAAATCTCAGGGGAAAGAGAGGCAGCCCTCTCCATCTGGAATCATGGCCTCTCCTTGCCCAGGTGTTTTCCAGTGAGGGGTTTTAGCAGGGATCCCACTGAAATTCCCATTTTTGCCTTGGTTTCCCAGTCAAAGGCAGGTGCATCGCCACCAAGGACCACCGAGGAGCAGCGTGGGATGAGCTGAGCTTCTCCAAAGGAGACCCCATAGAAATCATCGGCTTCATCATCCCTGGCCTCCCGTGGTTCGTGGGCAAATCCCTCAGCACCGGGAGCATCGGCTTCGTTCCCACCCGGCACGTAAACCCCGAGGCTTGCGAACCTCTGTGAGTTTATTTATTCAATAAAATTTGGGAAAAAACAGGAGGGGAGACTCTGAATTCCCACTCAGGGCTGGATGAGAGCCGAGGGAGGTGATTTGCTTTGCAAGACCTTCCCCGAGGGTGGCTTTGAGGTGGGACCAGAAGCCTTGAGCCCAGGCAAAGGAACTGTTTCACCTGCCCCAGGTGGTTCCTGGAGAGGAGCAGCTCCAGCCCTGGGCTAATCTGGCTTCCTGCAAGCTGGCTTCCAAATTGTGTCCTAGAAATGTCTCTTAGAAAGTGGCTTTGAGGGGCTGTGAGCCTGACAAGGGTGGGGAGAAGCATCCCCTGCATATCCCATCCCATCCCTGGATCCCATCCCATGATCCCATCCCATGGATCCCATCCCATCTCATCCCCATCCCATCCCATCCCATCCCCATCCCATCCCCACACCCATCCCATGGATCCCATCCCATGGACCATCCCATTATCCCATCCCGGATCATCCCTCCCATGGATCCCATCCCATCCCGGATCCATCCCATCCATGGACCCATCCCATCCCATGGACCCATCCCATCCCATCCCATGGATCCATCCCATCCTCATCCCATTATCCATCCCATCCCATATCCCATCCCATCCCTCCCATGGATCCCATACCCATCCCATGTCATGGATCCCACCCCATCCCACCATCCCATGGATCCCACCCATCCCATCCCATGGACCCTCCACCCCATCCCATCCCATGGATCCCACCCCATCCCATCCATGGATCCCACCCCATCCCATCCCATGGATCCCACCCCATCCCATCCCCACACATCCCATCCCATGGATCCCACCCCATCCCATCCCATGGATCCCACCCCATCCCATCCCATTGGATCCCAATCCCATATCCCATCCGATCCCATTGATCCCATCCCATCCCATGGATCCCCCACCCATCCCATGGATCCCACCCACCCACCCATGGATCCCACCCCATCCCACCCCATGGATCCCACCCATCCCATCCCTCCATGGATCCCATCCCATGCACCCACCCCATGATCCCACCCCATGGATCCCCACCCCATCCCACCCCATGTGAACCACCCCATCCCACCCCAATGGACGACCACCCACCACCCCCATCCCATCCCATGGATCCCACCCCATCCACCCATGACCACCCATCCCATGGATCCACCCATCCCATCCCATGGATCCCACCCCATCCCATCCCATCCCGATCCCACGATCCCATCCCATGATCCCATCCCTGGATCCCACCCCAAATCCCATCCCATGGATCCACCCCATCCCATCCCATGGATCCCACCTCCCATCCCATCCCCATGATCCCACCCATCCCATCCCATGGATCCCACCCCCATCCCATCCCATGGATCCCACCCATCCCATCCCATGGATCCCACCCATCCCATCCCATGGATCCATCCCATCCAGGCCCATCCCACCATGGATCCCACCCACAGTCCAGCTGCAGTTCCAGGGTTTGGTGCCATGCTGACTCTTTTCTCCTGCCCCACCCCAGGGGGAAGGGCTTTGTGTTCCTGAGCGAAGAGGAGAAGTCCCCGCTGCTGCAGGTGCCCGGCAATGGTGACGAGCAGCGCTTTGTCACCCTCCTGGGAGAGCTGGCACACACCGACATCAGCTCCGTGTACAGGCTGGGTGAGTGTGCCCTCTCCTCACATCCCCAGCTCCAGGAGAGCCCCGAGATGGAGATGACTGTTGGGGTGGAGGCAGATCTAAAGCCGTGCTCAGCCTGGCCATGGAGGTGGAGGTGTCCTCAGGAGGTGCCCCGGCCATGCTGTGGTTTGTGGGGACATTTTGTGCCCCAGGGCAGCTCCCGAGCTGGGGCTTACCCAGCAGGTGCTGCAGGATCAGGGACAGGGGTCCTGGGTGCTCCCAGTTTCCCTGGGATTGCTGGGTGGCTTTGGGACTTCAGCTGCTTTCTGAACCTGGGCACTGAGCAAGGATTGGGGGTTTTGTTTTCTGTTTGTCTCTTTGTGCAGATGGTTTTGAACCCACAGCCACGTTCCCCAAAGTGCCACCAGGTGAGTGTGAGGAGGGGACAGAGGGGAAGGTGCTGGTGGTGCCTTCTGAGGGTGAATTTTGGCACGAGGAAAGATCAGAGCATGGTTTGGGTTGGGAGGGACCTTAAAAATCATCCAGTCCCACCCCTGCCATGGGCAGGGACACCTTCCACTATCCCAGGCTGCTCCAGGTGATGCTTCCAGGGATCCAGGGGCAGCCACAGGGAAGAATTTCCTCTCAACCCCACTCTGGTTTCCCTGTCCCTTGCAGAGCCCGCTCCCCGTGGCAGTGCAGAAATCCAGGTGCTGCAATCCTGGGAGGAAATAAAGGACTGGGCCACCAGCAGCACCTCGGAGCTGTCCAGCCCCGGCAGTGAAGCCCCTGGCACCCTGGAGGATGTTCTCCTGGAGAAGCTGGATGACTTGGATTATCCCAAGTTCTTCATTGACCTCAATGCTGGACACATGGAGGATGCTGATGTC
Source organism: Malurus cyaneus samueli (assembly GCA_009741485.1). Taxonomy (NCBI): domain Eukaryota; kingdom Metazoa; phylum Chordata; class Aves; order Passeriformes; family Maluridae; genus Malurus; species Malurus cyaneus. The sequence goes on along the minus strand of CM019226.1, from coordinate 17,083,248 downwards.
TTTGACCCCATACTGACCTTCCTGAACCAAGACAGTTTTGTGCCCACTTTTCAGAGCTTTTATGATCTCAGCTTTTCCTTCCTCCACTCCACCTTTTACGGTTTCTCTGACGAGGATGAACTGGTCCTGTACCTCGAGACATCCCGGAACTGGGCCAAGAGGACTCGTTGTGTCTGGGCTCACGTCCGGCTCTGTTTCCTCCTGGGTAAACTCTGCATCAAAAAGATCAAGCTCTCCCAGGCTCGGGTGTACTTTGAGGAAGCCATGAGTGTCCTGGACAGGGGCTTTGGGGACCTGCCCCTGCTGGCCGCGCTGCACGTGAGCCTGGCCTCCATCTACCTGAAACAGAACACGAGGCACAAATTCTCCTCCCTGCTGGGGAAAACGGTGGCGCTGCTGGTGGGGCTGCCTGGCCACTCCTTCAGCTCAGACAACGAGCTGGAGCTGCTGCTGTACCTGCTGAGGGAATCCATCGCCGTGGGCAACGCTCCCTTGGAGGCCCGGAGCTGCTTCCTGGTGGCCAAGCTCCTCCTGCAGCTGGGCAGGACCGAGGAGGTGCTGCCCTTTGTGGAGCATCTCCAGTGCCTCAGCATCGCCGGGCTCGGGCCAGGTGCCCACTCTGGGTCTCTGGATGCCACCGCCACCCTGTGCCACCTCTACGACAAGAAATACCTGCCCAACATCGCCCTGGCCTCCGCCAGGTCCTTTGTGCCCAGCGGTGCCAAGGGGACGCCGAGCCCCGTTTGGAGAGCTGGCTTCATCCTCCAAAACGCTTGCAGAGCTCTGGGGAAGCAGCTGGACAGGAGCAGCATCCCAGCACTGGCCTGTGTGCCCGTGCAGCAGGCGCTGCGGTTCTGCTGTGACAGCAGGGCGGTGGCCATGCAGAGGACGCTCTGTGCCCTCCTGTCCAGGCTGTACCTGCAGCACGGGGCCCTGCACGGCGCTGTGTGCCACGCCAACAGGGCTGCGGCCCTGGGCGAGCTGATGGGCGACGAGGAGGCCTTTGAGTCCTCGCTGTCGCTGGGGTGGCTGTACCTGCTGCAGGAGCGGCCGGGCCCCGCCGGGGACATCCTGCAGCGGCTGCTGCGCTCCCTGCGCCGCACCGACAGCGAGAGCCAGCGCGGCGCCGTGCACAACCTGCTGGCCATGGCCCTCAGGGGACAGGGACACATCCAGGAGGCTGCAGAGCACTTCCTGAGGGCCCTGCACAAGGCCAAGGAGACGGGCAGCAGGAGGAACCAGGCGGTGTCCCTGGCGAACCTGGGCCAGCTGAGCCTCTCGTGCGGGGCAGCCCAGCTGGCCGAGCTCTACCTGCTGTGGTCAGTGCGGCTCTACGCCGAGCTCCAGGGCCACCAGCAGCTGGACATGGAGCTGGCACGGGTGCTGCTGTGGCTGGCACAGGCCCTGGTGGACAGGCAGAGGACGGAAGATGCCAAACTCTGCTACGAACTGGCGCTGGCGTTCGCCCTGAGGTGGCAGAACCTGAGCAGTGAGTACAGAGTGGAGCAGGGCAGCGGTCACCCCCAAACAGAGCCCTGCCAGGTCCCCAATGTCACCCCCTGACCTGTCCTTCTCCCTGTCCCTGTCCCCACGCAGGTCAGCTGCACATCACGGAGTGCCTGTGCCATTTCTACAGCGAGGTGTGCCCCGACCTGCGTGCCAGCCTCGCCTACCACGAGCACCGCGTGGCCTTGGCACAGCAGCTGCACGACAGGGAGCTGGAGGGCAGCGCCAGGCAGGCTCTGAGCCAGCTCTACCAGGCTCTGGGCACACCGGGGTGAGTGCCTGGGGCTGTTGGGTGCTGCCAGGGTGCACTGGCTTTGCCAGGGTGTCCCTTGAATGCAGTGGGATGGGCTGTGGTGGCTCCAGCTGCCCCACAGTTCTGCTTCTGAGATTTATGAGCTGTCACTGTGCTGGGAGAGGGGACAGCCCGGTGTCATCCAGAGCCAGGCAAATGTTGTCCCAGAATGAACTGCAATCTGGCCAAACACAGTTTTCCAGGACATCCAGCCTTCAGCAGAGCGCACCCAGTGACAGGGAATTGGTTTCGTTTGGAGGCTGATCCCAATGATTAATCACCACCATTCCCCAGTAAAAACAGGCTCCTTATCTGCCCTTTGAGTGGTTTCAGCCTCCCAGGCTGCCCTCCCTATATCTGCTGGGAGATTTTCCCCAGGGAGGGATTTAAGACTCACAGAAGGTGTTTCAGAGCTCACCTTTAATCCTGCTGACCCCTGGGGCTGATCAGATTGATCAGGAGAGGAGAGAGGAGACTTGGACAGGCTCAGTCCCTGCAGGGAAATGGATCACAGAGGGGAGAGCTGGCTCCCTGTCCCAGATGGCCCAGAAGGACAAATGACAGAGCTGTCCCCATGTGGGACATTCACCTCCCCGGCCAGGTCACGGTGAGTGCAGGGGAAGGTATTTCGGAAGCAGATGCCTGCCATGGGGACGGTGCTATTTAGGATCACAAAGCTCTCCATTCCCTGGGCTCCCAGGACAGCTGGAGCTTTTGTCAGAGCAAACAAACACCCTGGACCCTGCTGGCTCTGCCTCCCCCACAGCTGACTCTGTGTCTGTCCCGCTGGCTCATCCCGGGGTGTCCCCCAGTGACCAGGGCTGGGAAGGGGCTGTGGGGTCACACACAGCAGCCAGAGCTCTCTGTGCCTGCACAAGGGGCAAAAAATGGGCACAGATGTGGGTTTGGGTACCACCTGCTATCTGGGGGTGTCAGCATTCCCTGCTTCCCTTTGAGGCTAGGAGTGACTTTGGGACTTGGTTTAGGGGAGCAAATGGGGTCTGGAGGTGACTGGACAAACCCCTCTTTATCACAGAGCATGAGGAGCAGCCTGGGTGGGACCATTGGTGTCCTGGATTGTCCTCAGGTGGCCCAGGGACATTTAAAGTTTTAGCACTAAAGCTTGGAGACTTCTACGGTTCTACCAGGACACAACTCCGAGCTGGGGCTGTCCTTTTGTCCCCAAACTTTGTAACTTTGGGAAGAACGTGCAGGGGGTCAGTGCCATGGGGTGGTGACATGGGGACAGCTGCCAGGCCCCTGTGACTCCTCTGAAATGGCTTTTGCCTGCTGCCACCACAGGGCTTTGAGACAGTCCCTGGACTGCACCAAGCAGAGCCTGAGGATCTTCATCGACCTCGAGGAGGCTGTGAAGGCAGCAGAGGCCTGGCTGCAGGCAGGAAAGCTCTATTATCTCCTGCAGGAAGATGAGCTGGTGGAAATGTACTTCCAGGTATGGACGGGGTGGCTGGAGCAGTCCCATTCCCATCATGGCCTTTTGGGGCTGGAAAACCCACAAGGGAAATTCTGAGCACTGGAAACCTGCTGCCTCAGCCTCGGGCACTGAATTCGCTCTCTATCTCTCCATCCTCTGAGTTTAGAGGATTTGGGGGTGAAAAGAAGTGAATTCTTTGAGTGAGGAAGTGATGCAGGAGTGCCAAAGGAAGCTGGAGGTGACCAGTTCCCATTAAAATATCCATAAATATGGGAGAAGTGCCAGGAAAGTCTTTCTTGGAGTAGGAAACTTCTGGCTTCTTTTCATCTCCAACATTTTATCAGCTGAGCTGCAAAGGGGAAGAGCAGCTCCTAAAATTGGGGTTGATTTAATCACGCCAATGTCTCTGACTTTCCAAATCCCACTGCAGCCCCTTTTCCTTCCAGGCAGCCATTCAGACTGCTCTGAAATGGGACAACTTCTCCTTGGCCATGGAGCTTTATGAGAAAGCAGGAGACACTTTCTTCAACGGCAGCCGGAACAGGGAGCGAGCCGTGGAGTTTTACAGGGTATGGAGCCCTCGCAGAGTTTCTGTCCACACAGGGGTGGATGAGGGGGTTTTGCCTCAGAGCAGATGAAAGGATGGAGGGTGGAGAGTGCTCCTGAGGGTGCCAGAGAGGGAAACCTGGAGCACAGGCTTGCAAAAAAACCCCAGAGATTGTTTGGGATTGGGAACAGGCTCCTCCCATGGCAAATCCTGGTGGTGTTAGGTGTGAGCTGGTCACTCCTGGGGAAGCAGAGTCGGAATCCCAGGCACCCAAGGGAGGGCAGAGACGAGAGGCTTAGGGTTTGAGAGCCACACTGTGGGATATAAAACCCATTTTCAAGGGAAAGAAGGGACTAAAACCTAAACCTGCCATGCTCAACCACCCCATCCTCCACCTTGATGCTCATCCTGCTGCTCTGTCACCCCTCTGGGGCAGCGCTGGTCCCTCCAGGAACATCCTGGCTGAGCTCACTGTTCTCTCTCCTTAGGGAGGAGCTGTGCCCTTGGCCAGGAAACTCAAGGCCACGCAGACAGAGCTGCGGCTGTTCAATAAACTGGCAGAGCTGCAGATCAGCCTGCAGGGCTACGAGAAGGCTCTGGAGTTTGCCACACTGGCAGCCAGGCTCAGCCTAAGGGTCGGTGAGTGATTTACACCAAAAGTTACTGGAATTCACTGGTCAGTGAGTGTTTCTCACCCTCAGGGCACTGGGAGCCGCTGGATGAGGGCAGTGTCCCTGTGAAAAGAGGATCTCGTGCTTCCCTACCACTGCTGGACCTATTCTTACCCAAACTCATGACATCTTTTTAAGGCCACTTCCCCATTTTTTAAGCTGGAACAGCAGAGGGGCTTTGCTCCCCCAGAACACAGGAAGTGTGCTGAAGGCACAGGACTGAGCAGTTCCTCTCTGCCCTGGTTCTGGCAACCTCACCCCTTCCCATTACAGAAATAGTTTGGATGGGCAAAATGTCAGCATAAATATCTGAGATGGGACCAGGCTTGTAACAGCCCCTCCAGCACCCAAAAAATTCCCTGGCTGAATGATAAACTCTTGGGCCAGCCTGTCTGGATATTTCAACAATCCTGCCATGGCTCTGGTTTCTCTTGGAGATATCCACACGCTCAGGCTGTTGGGAAAATGCATTCAAAGTGGCTCAGCAGGGCTGGGGATGGATTGAGCTGGATCAGCAACTTTTCCAGGAGGTCCATGGCAGGAACTGGTTGATTCCACCCTTTTCTAGGGAATCCATGACAGCAGCTTCCTCCAATTCCACCCAAATCTTTTCCAGAAGATCCATGGCAGGAGCTGCTTCCATTCCATTTACCTCTTTTCCAGAGTGGTTGCATTCCCCCACCTCTTTTCCAAGGGACCAGCTGCAGGAGTTGGTTTTATTCCATCCACCTTTTTTCCAGGACATCCATAGCAGGAGCTGATTTTATTCCACCTCTTTTCCAGGAGTTCTATGGTAGGAGCTGGTTGATTCCACCTCTGTTCCAGGGAGTCAGCTGCAGGAGCTGGTTTTATTCCATCCACCTCTTTTCCAGAAGATCCATGACAGGAGCTGGTTTTATTCCACCCCTTTTCCAGATCCATTTCAGGAGCTGTTTGCATTCCCCCTCTTTTCCAGGGGACCAGCTGCAGGAGCTGGTGGCATTCCACCGCCTGGCCACAGCCTACGAGCTGCTGCACATGTACGAGATGGCCGAGGATTGCTACCTGAAGACACTGGCCATGCATCCCCCCGTGCTGCAGAGCTCAGGAGAGGCTCTGTACTACTGCAAGATCTACTGGCACCTGGGCAACCTGGCCCTGCACAAGCTCAAGGTAAAAAAGGAGGTTTTCTGTGGTGCTGTGGTTTGGGAGGAGAGCTGAGGGTGGAGGTCACACCTTCTGCTTTTGAAGGGGGAAGGAGCGCTGGCTCTTTGCTGTCACTGTAGAGCCCATTCCAAGGAAATCAGGGGTGCCTGGAATGCCCAGGCTCTGCTCCAGCCCTGAGCCCTCCCGTTCAAACCCTTCCTAACTCCTGCCCTGTGCTTTCTGCTCAGGATGAACAGGACGCAGCCTCCTACTTCCTGCTGGCCCTCGCCGCAGCCACCGAGCTGGGAGACCAAGAGCTGCAAGCCCTGCTCCGTGCCAAGCTGGGCACCATCCCTGGAGCCCCAGGGGGACCCGAGGGCACGCCAGGCTGTGCCACGGGCCGGCTCCGCTGGCTGAGCGAAGGTGGCCGCGTGGTGTGACCCGTTTGTCACTGTGGGACAGCGCCGTGAAGGGTCTGTGTGCTCTCGGGAGAGGTCCAGCACCATGTCCTGAGGAGCTGGAAGGGTTTGGGCTCCTTGTCCCAAGCATTTGGGACGCTGCCTGTGTTTTTCAGGAGCCACAGCAGGGCTGGCACGTCTGGGGCAGGATGAGGTGAGGAGCTCCATGGTGCTGGAAATGCTGGTGCGGCGGGGCTGAGCTCCTGTGGGGTTCAGAAGTACCCAGGATGGGGACAGGGCAGTGCTGCCGTGTGCCTGCCTGGCCCCACAGCTGCCCCACGCCTTGGAGCAGCTCAGCCCGGCCCAAGGGTGTTTGAAACAGCAGCTCCTTTATTTATTTATTCCTGGTTTTTATCCTCGTCTGCTCCACGAGGTCTGTGATGACACCTCTGCCAAGCCCCGCTCCTGTAAACAGCACCACCAAAGCTTTTGGCTGTGAGGGAGAGAATTAGGAAAGTGAGGAGGAATGAGAGGGGCTGGTTCAGCCTCATCTGGGGGCAAAATCTGCTCAGGGGGGAGGCAGAGCCCCCCTCACCCCAGACCTGCCCTCCAACCTCAGGGTCTGACACAGCAGCACAGGAGAACAGCACTGGAACAGGGAAGTGCTGGAGTCCCCATCCCTGGAGCTGTTCAAACGCAGATGTGGCACTTGGGGACGCGGTTCAGTGGTGGGAGAATGGTCGGGCTCGATGATTTTTGGGGGATTTTCCAGCCTGAGTTCTTGGGAGGCTCCGAGGAGCTTCTCCCGGGCGCACAGCGGGAAGGCGCAGCTCCGCTGCTCAGCCCATCTCGCCACCAGAGAGCAATAAATGCCCATTTTTGCAGCGACAGCGCCTTCCTGCAGCCCCCGAGCTGGGCTGTCCCTCCGGGCTGGGGCAGAGGGGAGAAGGAGCAGTTTGGCCGGCTGATCCCTTTGCTTTGACAACCAGTGGCCATCTGGGGCTCCCCAGCCAGACCCCGCTGCGAGTTCCTCCACCTCCCTGTCCCCGCTGCCCGGACTGCGATTGTCAAACGCACAATTTTGATTTCCTCCCTGCTCTCTGCAGCGCTGAGTTCAGCTTCCTCTCTCAATCCCTTCGAGGCGTCTGTCACCGGGGCGATGGATATTTACTGCTTGTTTACCGAGCATTCCTGCCGTGCTACCGGGCAGCCTCAGACCCCGGCCCGGAGGAGGGAAATCTTCATCCTGGGTGAAATCCAGCGAGCTCAGGGGTCCCCAAAACCTTCCTGCCTCACCCCACGGGGCTGCCTGATCCCAGTGCAGGTGGCTGGTGCTCACCGAAACACGACAGGATCTTTTCAGAAGTTTTTCAAGTTTTTCTTTTCAGTTCCCCTTTTTCTTTTGGTCTAGACTGTCTTTAAGGACCATTCCTTTAAGGATCATTCCAACCCCTTAATTCTATGGATTTATAGGATTAATTCATAGGATCCTATGGATCTTTCCATACACGTGGAAAAGCACAGTCTCACATTTTTGTGCCAGGAGGAAGATGGACACTTGGAGCTGTGGAGGGAGCTGTGATGGCTCTGGCAGCCCTGAGGCTCTGTGTGGTGCAAAATTCCCCTCCCCTGGCACAAAATGCAGTGGGATGAGAGCTCAGCGTGGCCAGGGCTAATTAAAATCCATAATACAGTGATATTTAAATCTGTTGGTCATGTGCACCTGCTGCTGAGCTGGGCCCAAGGGAAGGGGAGGATATTCTATCCTCCACCCAGAGTTGTGGGCAGAGAAATTTGGGGACTTCATGCCAGAGGAGGTGACCAGGTGGTGGCTGAGCTCCTGCAGCAGCCAGGTTGGGATTATCATCCTCCACCCTGTCCAGGATGGGGAACATCCCTCATTTCTGGGGTGTTCTTTGGGACACAGAGGATGAGGAATACTGTTCCTCTGTCTCTCATTCCTGGGGTGTTCTTTAGGATACAGAGGATGGGAATGCTCTTCCTCTGTCCCTCATTCCCAAGGATTTCTGTGGGACACAGAGGATGGGGAATGCTGTCCCTCTGTCCCTCATCCCCAAGGATTTCTGTGGGACACAGAGGATGGGGAATGCTGTCCCTCTGTCCCTCATTCCCGGGTTGTTCTTTGGGACACAGCAGCAGGGATGCACACTCCAGGTGCCGAGGGGTGCAGAGCCTGGCCAGAGCTGTTCTGCTGCTCCAGGAAAAAGCTGGGACAGAATGAAAATGGGAAAACAGGGATTACCCTGCAGAAGGCACCAGCAGCGTCCTCCTTGCCCACAGGCAGAGGCAGAAATAGGGGAAAGGGAAAGGCAGGATCAAATCTCCCCGAGACCAGGTGTGCCACGGCTCATGACTCCTGTCCCAGCCACATGTGACCGCCTGTTCCGTGGCCAGGCCGGCAGTTTTCCTTCCTCCCTGCAGCCAGCCAGGCTGGGAATAGCCCTGCTGGGAATAGCCCTGCTGGGAATAGCCCTGCTGGGATCCACGTGCAGCTGCTGAGAGCAGTCCCTTCCTTCCAGCGCTTCCAGAGGGAGATGGGACCGCAGCAGCATCCCTGTCTGCCCTCACCCAGCGAAAGGAATGAGAAGGGAATGCCTTTACAAACAAACTGTGACTCTCGGGGTGAGATATGACCATGCTGGGAGACTGAAGGAAAAATGGGAAGGATTTCTGTAGGAATCCCACTGATTGACTGAGCCCAGACTGTGTTAATGAACTACAAGAGCAGAGAGATAGAGATGTGTATTAAAGGGGGGTTTTATATTAGAAGGGGGGGTTGTATCAGGAATTTCGGGGAGTTTGTACCTCTTGAGTCCCTCAGGCAATGGGGAAAGAGAAGGGAATGGGATAAATTGGGATAAAGAGGTGATGTACTCTATCAATTGAGACACCCCATAGGAAATGCCCATGACCTCTCCCTTTATTCATGAATAAAATTGCAGGACTCCTCTGTCTCCTTTTTGGACAGAAATCTTTGGTGTTTGTGGATGTATTTTCCTGACACGGTGCTGACGCAAACACCCCCCAGAGGCAGCGCTGGCACTGCCAGCCCGTGTTTGTGTTTGTTTGGAGCCTCGGGGGGATCGTTTAAGGCCTGGAATAACGAGGGGCTGGATTTCTCTGACATATGCTCGTTCTTGGACGGTGGAAATGCCGCGACAGGAATAATTCTTGCATCATCCCAGCTCCGGTGCGAGCCTCCCGTGGAATGAGGAGAAAGGAAATGCTGATAAATGGAAAACCCAGCTAGGGACAGAGAGCTGGATTGATTTGGGTTTTCATGGAAATGAATTTCCTGCTGAAATAAAGCACCCGACAGTAATAATTGTTATCAGCAGATATTTTTATCGTTCTTCACGGCTCACTGGTGCAAACTGGGCTGGATGAGAGATCACAGGGGCTGAGATAAACCTGGAGCTCAGCTTATCTCAGAGGTGGCTGCTCCTCTCTGGGCAGCCTCTCCTGGTGTTGCCTGGCTCAGTAATGAGGAGTTGGTAAACACCAGCTGTTCTGCTGAGCAGAGCTGAGGCCAGTGTGTAAACTGGGTAATTGAGATTAAAAATCATTTATTTGCACAGCAACCTGCTTGTTCAGTGATAATTTGGCTCATGAATATGTATGGGGGAGGAGGAGCAGGGGCTGAGGCTGAGCCAGGAGCCACCAACTGTGGCTGCAGGGGCTTCAGTGAGCTCTCTCTCTCTGTCTTGGGGTGTGTTGGGATGGAAATACCTGGAAAAGGCCTGGAATTCCTGCTGGATTCCTGCTGGATTCCTGCTGGCTCTGCCCTGAGAGCTCATTTTGTGCCCCCAAGAGGGAGAGGGGCAGCAGGGAAGTGACTCTGAGGCCAGGTGGACAAATAATTCCCAGTGGGGATTTCAAATTTCTGGTGCTGAGGTGGCATCAGGGCTGGGGCAGTGCTGGGGCTGTCACCTCTGCTGGCAGTGCCCACCTGAGTGTCCCTGGCACTTCCCAGTGCTGATCCCAAAGTCGCTGCTCTCGTGGATATTTTCCATCCAGCAGGATTGATGGGAGCCCATCCTGTGCTGGCAATTTCCAGGGAAACCCTTCTGTGGGCATGGAGAGGGCAGGCTGGTGAAGATGGAGCAGAAAACACAGAAAACAAGCAGAAAACACAGAATACACAGCAGAAAACACAGAAAACACAGCAGAAAACACAGAAAACAAGCAGAAAATACAGAAAACACAGCAGAAATCACAGAAAACACAGCAGAAAATACAGAATACACAGCAGAAAACACAGAAAACAAGCATCCAGCTGGTAAAACCCCACGTGGCAGTGCCAGGGACATGGGGAAGGGCATCTGGCTCTGCTGGGTGCCAGGGATGGGTGAGGAGCTCCTGGATCAGGAGGTGCCAGGGGGTTCTCAGTGAGGATGCTCAGAGCTCCCCAGATCCCGGGGGCTGTGCCAAAAGTGACAGCTCCTCACGGAGAGAAATGGGTGGGAAACGGGCAGGAAATGGGGAGAAAACAAGGAAAACTGGAGGAAATAGGCAGGAAACTGGGAGGAAAACTGGGAGGAAACTGGGAGGAAAACTGGGAGGAAAACTGGCAGGAAACAGGCAGGAAACTGGGAGAAGACAAGAAGAAAAACGGACAGGAAACAGGCACGAAACTGGGAGGAAAACTGGAGGAAAACTGGCAGGAAACAGGCAGGAAACAGGGAGGACAACTGGAAGAAAAACTGGCAGAAAAACTGGCTGGAAACTGGGAGGAAAACTGGCAGGAAACAGGCAGGAAACTGGGAGAACACAAGAAGGAAATCTGGCAGGAAATAGGCAGAAAACAGGGAGAAGACAAGAAGGAAAACCAGCAGGAAACAGGCACAAAACAGGGAGGAAAACTGGAAGAAAAACTGGCAGAAAAACTGGTATAAAAGGCTCGTCTCTCCTCAGCACTGGGGACGAGCGTAGGAAGCAGAAAAAAGTGCCAGCAATTCCTGCCACACTGCAGGAGAGGGGAGGGGAATTAAAAAGACTCCACATTTGGCTGTGGAGACTCTGGGAATGCAGGCCAGGAATGGGGATGAACACACAGAAATGAGCTCCTGAGCAGCAGATGGGCTTTGAGGAAGGAAAAATGAATCCTTACATAACCAAACTCCCTCTGTGCCCTTGTTTTTGGGGGGGTTGGTGGGTTTTTTCACTGTTTTGTTTGGGATTTTTCTTTCGTTTGCAGCTGCTCTGAAAGTGGCACTGGGACCACACAGGAGCATAAACCTGCACTGGATTTATGGCCTGGTTGTGGGGTTTAATCCTCCCTGGGACACCTTCAGCTCTTTGTAGCTCATTTTTTAATGGCAGCACGACTTTTTCTTAGCCCTTTCCAAGATTTAAGCCAGGCTTGATCCCAAACTATTCATACAATATTAATCAGGTTTAAAAAATACTCTTGCAGTGCTTTGGGAAGGATTTAATCAGTTCTTATATGACTCCAGAGCAGCAGGAATCTCTCCCACATTTCCCTGACCCATCAGCTGGGTTTTCCCATTTTTATTTCATGATCTGGCAGAAGAATGAGCTGTGTGCTCTGGTGGTGGCCGTGCTGGCAGGGACGTCCTCACCTTTGGAGTCACCTCTGTCTTCTGTGTCTGTTCCATGGCTATTTTGGGAGTTATTTGGCACGCCAGAAATTTTGGGATTGACAGAAGTTGCTTTGTCCCGGTCCTGCCTTCTTCCAGTCCTTCCTGCAGCAGTTAAACTCCTCCTTAAAGATCCCGTGCTGGGATTGACGGATTTTCTTCCGAAATCTTTTTTGATGCTGTTTTGATAAACTCCCAGGCATGAGCTGGTTCTGAGATCCTTTCCAAACCTGCCCTAAAAACTGCCACAAACCATTTTTACAATGAGTCCCGTTCTGACTGGAAATCCCTGGATTTTGCTGGATTTTCACATGGAAAGATAAAACAGCCTAAAGGACACTGAGGAAAGAGCCTCTGTTGGACACTACAAATCCTGGCGGACCTTTGGTGATTTATTTTTCAGCAGCAAAGCTATTTTCCCATTCGATGGTGCCACAGCAGCCGGAAATTCCTCCCAATTTTGTCCTGCTCACCCTTTTTTTCGGTGATGCTGCCAACACCCCGTGTGAGCGCACAAGTGCAGGGTGTGGGTGTGAGAGAAAGCCGGCGCTAATTAACAGCTCGTTAATATTTCCTGCTCTCCGGGCTGAAGGTCGCTCCCCCAGCCCTGCTCAGCTCTCGAAGGCATTCCCAGCCCGGCCCTGCCAAACCACAGCTGCCATTCCTGTGGGATTTAGGGAAACGAGCGCTTTCCTTTTCCTTGCCCTCAAACAAGGGCGAGAGGCCTCGCTTGATATAAAAAATAAACACGAACCGCGATCAGGACAAAGGGGAGTCCCTGGGCCAGCTGCTGTTGTGTGAGAGCCTTTCCTCCTCTCCCCAGGCTTTCCTGGAGCTCCTCTCCAGCCTGGCATTGTGGATTTTCTCCCAACATCTGCCTGGTTTGGGGTCATTGCCCAAAAATCTGATGTGCAGAGCAGCGCTGTGGCTGGGAAGCAGCAGAGAGGGGTTGGGGTCACTCCTGGGGGCTGTGGGGATGGGAAATTGAACCCACAAGAGAAGGATCACATCAGCCTGCTTTGCGGAGGTACATTGTCAAATAAACCTGATGGAGCAGCAGCGGCGTGGCTGATGGAAGCAGAGAGAGGTTGAGGTCACCCATGGGAATAGTGAGAGGATGGAAATCTGTCCTTGGAATCCTGCCCAGATGCAACCCAGCACTATCCAATAGGACATATGACGCGATTCGTGGGAGATCACGTGCATACAGATCGTTGACATGGCCAGCTATTTAGATGTCTGCTCTGGGAGCCCTCCTGCTCCTGTCCTGCCCACCAGGATACCCAGGAGGAGGGGATGGCACCCGCAGAGCTGCTGGAATCGGGCACCAGCAGGAATATCTTCAGTGGGATCAATTCTTTCCCAATATCCCTTAAATCCTTCCCAATATCCCACCTCACTTGTTCCCTTCCACCAGCTCAGTGCCCAAAGCTTTGCTATGATGAGGCAATTCTGCATTTCCTGCACATTCTCCAGGATTTTTTTGGGAAAGGCTGCACCCCGTGCGTTGGCTCCGGGGGTGAATTTTTGAGGGACAACATCTCAAAGTCAGAGGCTGCCTGAGAAAAGCAGCACCAGGGCTGGCAGAGGAGGGGTTACCATGGCAAGGAGCTGCTGCCAGTCCCTGGATCTCCTCCAGCCCGAGCTGGAGCCTGTGGGATTCACCAGCAGCAGCCAGAGCTGCTCCACATCCCGGCACGCACCAGCCCAACCTGCTAATTCCATTTTAGTCGGACAATAATTGCATGTTTATAACAAAATAACGGATTTTTTAAAAAATGACTGAAATGCAGCGACTGCCCAGGAGACAGGGATGATTTCCTGCTCATCAGCCAATCTTTAATTACTATTATTATTATTATTATTATTATTATTATATTATTACTAGGCATCATTGGATTGAGTTTCATAAACAAAAGGCGATGAATCCCAAAGGGATGAACATGAGATACCTGTAACTTAATTTACGTGGAAGAGCTTTATTAACTCCTGGAACATTCCGGGAGAGGTTTAGCCACATCCTCAAATAAAAAAGGTTTAAAAAGTCTGCCTTGAGAAGGAACAGATTCCCAGGAAATCAGGATTTTCTCCCTCTTCTCCTTCCAGCAGTGGCCACTTGGGAAGGCAGAAGAACCCAGGGGGTTAAAGAATTTTGAATTTTTCTGAGCAGTTCTCACATTTCGGTGTTTATTACCACATTCCTGTCACAGCTCCCAAGGGAAATGCCACACACAGTGGCTCTGTCACTCTGCGTGTCAGGGCCTCATCACGGCTCATTAGTTAATTAGGGACAGACTGCAGGAGGTGTGAAAGTGTTCAGTGAGCTCAGACAGCAGCGCTAGAGGTGCTGCCCTGGGGGAAAGCCACGCTCAGGGGAGCTTGTCCCTGTCACTGGGGATGAGCAGGGAGCTGCTGTGACATTCCAGGACAGCTCCAGTGGGAAAATCCACTCGGGAGAGTGGATGGGAAAATGAGGGAGTTTTAATTAAACTCAAAAAAAACCCCAAACAAAACAAAAATAAAACCAAAAAACCCAAAAACAAAAACGAAGACCAAAACAAACCCCAAAACAAACCCCAAAACAGCCCCCAAAAAACTCCAGGGAATGAGGGAAAAGATAAAACTTGTATTATAATTATAAATTATATTCTATAATTGCAATATAAAATGTATTTTATAATTATGAATATATAATCATATAAATATATAGTTATATAATTATAAAATTTACATTTTTGCTTCCAGCAGGGTGTGGGGAACATCCCCAGGGCCTCCCTGGTGCCACACCCTGAATCCTCCAGCGTTCCTGAGGGATTCCCAGCTGGAAAAGGACATCACTTTTCCAGCACGGGGCTGGGTGATGCTCCCCGAGGTGCCTGTGATCCTGCAGGGTGGGTGCTGGTCACTCTGCTCCCCTTTTGCCCAGGGCTCCATCTCTTACATTCATTTATTCACCAAACTCAACATTTCCCAAGCTCTGCAGGGATGCTCGGACAGAAACAGTGAGGGAACCTCAGCTTTTGGCCACTGGAGGAGAACACGAGGAGATCTGAACTCGCCTCTGCCCAAAATAACTGGAAAAGGGGAAGATTTTGCCATGAAATTTCCAGCAGTGCTCTCCTCCTGCAGCCCCCAGCACGAGCAGCGAAGGAAAGCAGCTCCACGGTGACTCCTCCACTGCAAAATGCACCCGGGGCTGCCCAGAATCTGCTTTTTCGTGCTGATTTTAAAAATCCCTCTGCTGAGCTCTGAATTTCAGGGAGTACATTGTACCTGATTGATTTTATGGCCTGCCTTGCCTTTTCTCTTGCCTCGCTATTAATTTATCCCAGAAATCTCTGCATCTGCCCACTGTGATTGCTGGGGCACCCCACGCCTTCGTTTGGAAATGGATTTGTGCTTCCTGGAGCTTCAATGAAGCCGTTTGCAATAAACACAGCTCTTCATTTCCCCGGCAGAGCGTGGGGAATGGGCAGAAGCTGAGCACAAAAATAGACATTTATTTATTCCCCCAGCGAGAGGAGGGCAGCAGGGACGGGGCTGGTGAATGGACCTGGTTTTATCCAGCAGGACATGCTGGGTGCAATATCCTGCTTTTTTTTTTTTTGTGTGTCTTCTGTGCCCAGGGAAGGAGTTCTGGGCTCTTCTGAGCGTTCTCAGCCCGGCACTGTCTTGGTTTTCCTGGGAGAGAGGGGAGAGTGGGGGCTGAGCAGGAATCCAGGAAAATCAAGACAAAACTTGGAATGGAAGGCAACAACCTCTCTGGTGCTTTTCCCCACTGCACAAATCCCTATTTTCCATGCCCATTCTCTCCACTCCCTTCCAGGCTTGATTTCTTCTCAGTAAGGAGCCCACAGTGTGGCAGGAGAAGACAGGAAGGGTTAATTTAATTTTAATTCCTTTTTTTTTTGGCCAGCAACTTTTCCTCTGCATTACCCTGCAGGATGCCAAGGTGCAGCACCGTGTGCCCACTCTGCCCAGATTTTTCGGGGAAATGGGCAGAAGGCTGAGGTCTGCCCAGGTTGGAAGGGACCTTCACCATCCTTAACTTCCAACCCCCTTCAAATGAGACACGGAAAATATCTCAAAATATATCCTGGAACCAAAGAGAAGCTGAGCAGAGCAGGGAGCTCAAGTGGCTGCTTCACAAAATGCTCCATTTTCCTGGAAATTAATTAGCTGACCTGACAAAACCTGTTATTAAAAGAGCACCCTTGTCTTTTTAATCATCTGAGCTGTTTATTAAGCGCTCCAGAGGCTGCAAATCAAACCCTCTCCTCCGGCTCTTTTGTTCATCTCTGTCTGGGGGAAATTCATTAACTCATTCAAAAATTACTGACACCCCAGAGCCGCGGCAACAGGCGCTCAGGAAGTCAAAATAAAAAAAAAAAAAAAAAAAAAAAAAAAAAAAAAGACGGAATGAGCAACCACTGTCAAATGGCCAAAAAAAAAAAAAAAAAAGGAAAAAATATAGGACAGCAAACAACAATCGGGCAGTTGGCTGCCGAGTGGGGGCTGCAATTAGGAGCTGTGTGATTCACAGCCGCTCGCCACCGCTGCTCTTTACAGGATGATTCAAGGATTGCATCACTCCCATCCCCTGGGACTTTCCTTTTGGCAGAGGAAAAAAAGGGAGGAAGGCAGCCGGGCTGCTGGAAACCCGCAAATGCGGTTGGAATTGTAAAAGTGAGCTCGCAAATGCGACTGAAATTGTAAAAGTGAGCTCGTCATCCTGCGGATCGAACAGTCCCACCGGGATGGGTCAAAGTCTGCCTGGAGTTCCCTGTGGTGGGCAGCAGGTCCAGGGGAGGGAGCTGAGATTCCAGAGGGATGGGAAGAGCATCCTTGGCTCCTGGATGAGGAGGCACCAGGGGGTCAGAGGGTTGGAGCAGCTCTGCTGGGAGAGCTGGGATTGTTCTGCTGGAGAGGAAAAACTTTGGGGTGAGCTTAGAGCCTGAAGGAGCTTCAGGAAGGGTGGAGAGAGACTTTTTACAAGGGATGGAGTGACAGGATACTGGGGACTGGGTTCAAACTGACAGAGATTAGGGTTAGACGGGATTTTGGGGAGGAATTGTTCCCTGTAAGGGTGGGGAGCCCTGGCACAGGGTGCCCAGAGAAGCTGTGGCTGCCCCTGGATCCCTGGCAGTGTCCAAAGCCAGACTGGATGGAGTTTGGAACACCCTGGGATGGTGAAAGGTGTCCCGTTCTGCAATTTCCCATCCCAAGCCCCCAGGAGTGACCCCAACCCCTCTTCTGCTGCTCCCAGCCACAGCGCTGCTCTGCACATCAGATTTTTGGGCAATGACCCCAAACCAGGCAGATGTTGGGAGAAAATCCACATGCCAGGCTGGAGAGGAGCTCCAGGAAAGCCTGGGGAGGGGAGGAAAGGCTCTCACACAACAGCAGCTGGCCCAGGACTCCCCTTTGTCCTGATCGCGGTTCGTGTTTATTTTTATATCAACCGAGGCCTCTCGCCCTTGTTTGAGGGCAAGGAAAAGGAAAGCGCTCGTTTCCCTAAATCCCACAGGAATGGCAGCTGTGGTTTGGCAGGGCCGGGCTGGGAATGCCTTCGAGAGCTGAGCAGGGCTGGGGGAGCGACCTTCAGCCCGGAGAGCAGGAAATATTAACGAGCTGTTAATTAGCGCCGGCTTTCTCTCACACCCACACACCTGCATTGTGCGCTCACACGGGGTGTTGGCAGCATCACCGAAAAAAAGGGTGAGCAGGACAAAATTGGGAGGAATTTCCGGCTGCTGTGGCACCATCGAATGGGAAAATAGCTTTGCTGCTGAAAAATAAATCACCAAAGGTCCGCCAGGATTTGTAGTGTCCAACAGAGGCTCTTTCCTCAGTGTCCTTTAGGCGTTTTATCTTTCCATGTGAAATCCAGCAAAATCCAGGGATTTTCCAGTCAGAACGGGACTCATTGTAAAAAATGGTTTGTGGCAGTTTTTAGGGCAGGTTTGGAAAGGATCTCAGAACCAGCTCATGCCTGGGAGTTTATCAAAAAGCATCAAAAAGATTTCGGAAGAAAATCCGTCAATCCCAGCACGGGATCTTTAAGGAGGAGTTTAACTGCTGCAGGAAGGACTGGAAGAAGGCAGGACCGGACAAAGCAACTTCTGTCAATCCCAAAATTTCTGGCGTGCCAAATAACTCCCAAAATAGCCATGGAACAGACACAGAAGACAGAGGTGACTCCAAAGGTGAGGACGTCCCTGCCAGCACGGCCACCACAGAGCACCAGCTCATTCTTCTGCCAGATCATGAAATAAAAATGGGAAAACCCAGCTGATGGGTCAGGGAAATGTGGGAGAGATTCCTGCTGCTCTGGAGTCATATAAGAACTGATTAAATCCTCCCAAAGCACTGCAAGAGTATTTTTAAACCTGATTAATATTGTATGAATAGTTTGGGATCAAGCCTGGCTTAAATCTTGGAAAGGGCTAAGAAAAAGTCGTGCTGCCATTAAAAAATGAGCTACAAAGAGCTGAAGGTGTCCCAGGGAGGATTAAACCCCACAACCAGGCCATAAATCCATGCAGGTTTATGCTCCTGTGTGGTCCCAGTGCCACTTTCAGAGCAGCTGCAAACGAAAGAAAAACCCAAACAAAACAGTGAAAAAACCCAACCCCCCCAAAAACAGGGCACAGAGGGAGTTTGGTTATGTAAGGATTCATTTTTCCTTCCTCAAAGCCCATCTGCTGCTCAGGAGCTCATTTCTGTGTGCTCATCCCCATTCCTGGCCTGCATCCCAGAGTCTCCACAGCCAAATGTGGAGTCTTTTTAATTCCCCTCCCTCTCTGCAGTGTGGCAGGAATTGCTGGCACTTTTTCTGCTTCCTACGCTCGTCCAGTGCTGAGGAGAGACGAGCCTTTTATACCAGTTTTTCTGCCAGTTTTTCTTCCAGTTTTCCTCCCTGTTTCGTGCCTGTTTCCTGCTGGTTTTCCTTATGCTTCTCCCTGTTTTCTGCTATTCCTGCCAGATTTCCTTCTGTTCTCCCAGTTTCCTGCTGTTTCCTGCCAGTTTCCTCCCAGTTTCCTGCCTTTTTCCTGCCAGATTTCCTTCTTGTTTTCCTCTGTTTCCGTGTCTGTGTCCTCCCAGTTTTCTGCCAGTTTTCCTCCCAGTTTCGTGCCTGTTTCCTGTCGTTTTCTCTTCTTGTCTTCTCCCAGTTTCTGCCTGTTTCCTGCAGTTTCCTCCAGTTTTCCTCCCAGTTTCCTCCAGTTTTCCTCCAGTTTCCTGCCTATTTCCTCCAGTTTTCCTTGTTTTCTCCCCATTTCCTGCCCGTTTCCCACCCATTTCTCTCCGTGAGGAGCTGTCACTTTTGGCACAGCCCCGGGATCTGGGGAGCTCTGAGCATCCTCACTGAGAACCCCCTGGCACCTCCTGATCCAGGAGCTCCTCACCCATCCCTGGCACCCAGCAGAGCCAGATGCCCTTCCCCATGTCCCTGGCACTGCCAACAGGTTTTCG
>CM019226.1:16907994-17064155 GCA_009741485.1 Malurus cyaneus samueli | reverse complement strand
TATTTTGAAAAATCATTTCAGATGTTTCTTTCTAGAAAACAAAGCTGTCCTGACTTCCTGGTGACTTTGTTCCCCTTTCCAGGCGAGGGAGTGCAGCGACCCAGGGATGGTTCCACTTCCTCCCGACTCCTTCAATTCTGTGATTTTTAATGAGTTTCAAACAGCAGAGGAGGGGGATGGGGAGAAACGAGAACACCCTCGACAAGTGCATTCCAGGACAAAGCAAACAAAGAAGAAATTAAATTTTCCACGTTTCTTTTATCATCCAAACCAAAGCGAAACGAATGCGTCAATCCGAAATGAACTCTTAATGTTTCAGGAGCCTACCCCAATGAAAGTGTGATCAGAATTTTTTTTTTTTTTTTTTTTTTTTTTTTTTTTTTTGAGAAAAAAAGATGGTTTTGATGGGATCAGATTCTTTGAGCCCCAAATTGTGGCTGAGCAGGGTGGAATGGCACTTCCAGCTCGAACCCTTTTACAATCCCAATCGAGCCACAAGCATTCCACATCCCGTGGGAATCCAGGGACAGGGCAGATTTTGCCAGGATTGTGTCAGGATTTTGCCAGGATTTGTCAATTTGTCCAGATTTTGCCAGGATTTGTCAGGATTTTTCAGATTTTGCAGGATTTTGTCAGGATTTTGACAGGATTTTGTCAGGGGTTTGTCAGGATTTGCGAGGATTCTGTCAGGGTTTTGTAAGAGTTTTTTCAGGATTTTGTCATCGTTTTGTAAGGATTTTGTTGAGATTTTCCAGGATTCTCTCAGGATTCTGTCAGGATTTTCTCAGGATTTTGCCAGGATTTTGTCCAGTTTCTGCCAGGATTTTCTCAGTATTTTGCCAGGATTTTGACAAGATTTTGACAGGATTTTGTCCAGGATTCTTGATTCCAGGATTTTCTCAGGGTTTTCTCAGGTGGGACAGGGGGAGCCCCACCTTGACCCCGCTGCCTCCTCCCACCCCTGGCCCATCCCAGGACAATGAGGGTGACAATCCATGAGGGAGATGCTCTTCCCTGCACCCCCAGCCCTGCAGGCACATCCCTCTCTCGGTGGCACTGTCACACTGTCCCCAGAGTGTCCCCTCAGGTCCCCAGGGAGCTGCCAGCCCCCTCTGTCCCGGTTTGTTCATGGGAGCTCTGGGACCAAAGGATTTGGGAGATAAATAAAGCCCCTGCCAGGCAGGAGGGATTTTTCAGCAGCAGCTATTTATCCTTCATGGCTTTTCCCAGTATTTATTTTAGTATTTTCCTACTATTTATTATCTCTCGTATTTATTAATCCTACTGTTTATTATTCCTACTATTTATTAATCTTAGTATTTATTATTCCTAGTATTTATTAATCCTGCTATTTATTATTCCTACTATTTATTATTCCTAGAATTTGTTAATCCTACTATTTAATAGTCCTAATATTTATTATTCCTAGCATTTATTAATCCAAATATTTATTGTTTCTTCTATTTATTATTCCTTTATTATTAATCCTAGTATTTATTAATACTATTTATTGGATCACTATTATTACTCCTAGTATTATTATTCCTAGCATTTATTAATCCTAATATTTATTATTCCTAGTGTTTCCTGCCTGGCTTTTCTTCCAGAGCAGAAAGCCTCTGAGTTGGGGTTTCTGCCGGCTGGAATGTCCCTTCTGCCTGGTTTTGGGTTTTTCCTGAACCCAAACGGATCTCAGCTCTGGTTTAAGGGATTATAAATCCCCCATCCCCTGCAGGACCCACACACGGCCCCCAGAGTTCCTAAAGCTCGCTTTTTCCTGGAAACCTCTCCCGAGACCTCACATAACCCAGCTCGCAGGGGATTATCAGAGGGCAGAAAAAGGATCCTGAGTCACCGTGCCCTGCACCTGCGGCTGGAATTCCCTCGGGGCTTGGGCCAGGGGAGGGCAGGGCTGATTTTCCACTGCTTTTAGGATGAACCTGCCCAGGGCAGTGCCTGGTTCTGCCCTGCCAGGGGCAGATGTCCCTGTGGTGACAGAAGTGTCCCTCACGCTGCCCTGTGACCTTCACCTGGTCCCTCCTGCACCTGGGGCGGGGAGCAGGGGCTCCCAGCAGCTCCACCCACACTGACATCCCCGTTTCGCCTCTATTTTCCTGCTTTCTTTCCATTTCCCTGCATTCCTTGCATTTCCCTCACTTCCCTGCATTTTCCTCATTTCCCTCCATTTCCTTCCATCTCCCTGCATCCCCCTCCATTTCCTGTATTTCTTTCCACTTCCCTCCCTTTCCCTCCATTTCCCTGCATTTCCTTCCACTTCCCTGTATTTCTTTCCACTTCTCTCCATTTCCCTGCATTTCCCCCCATTTCTCTCCATTTCCCTGCATTTCCCTCAATTTCCCATCATTTCCCTCCATCCTCAGTAATTTTGAACCAAAATCACATCAAACCAACCATTCTGAGTGGGAAGTTTCCTCCCAGAGAGTTGAGTTGTGCCCGAATTCCCTGTCCCAGCACAGGGATAAATTAAATCCCAGTGCAAGATGGATTTTTATCTTCTAATGTTTAACACAGCTTTCACCAACATCAAATGCTTCTGCTGATGCGAGAGAATTCCTGAGCAAGAAAATAGTTTACTGCATGAGGGACTGAATTGCAGCTCTTTCAACCATCCATAAATAAATTAAATTGGTGGAAGTGGTCATTCCCTCCACTCAGGGAATCCCTGGAAATGTCCAAGGTCAGGCTGGACGGGGTTTGGAGTGTCCCTGCCCATGGCTGGAGATGATTTTTAAGGGACTGTGACTCCTGTGACTCTGTGATTTCTAAAGGGACGGTTTTAATCTGATCCCATCTCATAGGGGAAGAGTGGGACAAGAACAATAAAGAAACTGTGACATTAAATCACGTTAATTGCAGCAGAATCTGTTCCTGGCTGCCAGATTTGCTCATTCTGTGAGCACTGCACACCCACTCCTTTCAGCAGGAGCTCATCCACAAGAAAATCAGGGTCCTGATAAAATAAAAACAGCAGGGTCCTTCCTCAGCTGCGAGGATTCCTCCTGCTTGTGCAATTGTTGGAGTTTCTGGTGTCAAACACGCTCTGTCCCTCGGGTTTGTGGTTTTTCCCTGGGTTTTCTTGGATCAAGCAATGTTTGATTTTACCAAATCCCTCTTTTCACAGAGCCAAAGCTCAGCTGGCCACGGGAAAGTGCCTGTGGTCAGTTTAGGTCCTGCCACACCAAAATCAGGGGAATTGGGACCTAATTAAGGAGATTAATAATGAGTTAATTCCAAAAACAGCTCCTGTGGTGGGCAAAGCCTGTCCTGGGGCAGTGGCTGGACCCCCAGGCCATGAAGGTTTAGAGCTTTCAGGGTAATTCCTCATTAGAAATGACACCGTGTTCCACGAGGAAAAAGCAAAAAAAAACTCCAGCAATGTACCTGAAACCAGCCCAATGTCCAACAGCAAACGAAATCAAATTTTCCTGTTAAGCACAGCTTTGGAGAACATTGGATTGAGTCATTAACGGGTCGGGATCGATGGGAATGTCTGCAGGGGCAGTTTGTGAGGCAGGGGATGGATTTGGGCACTGCAATGCCCTGTCCTGCCCAGGGGACCCACGGGGGGTGGCACTGGGCCTGGGCCACCAGGGAAGGGTCCCCACGGTGTGACAGCAGGGAAAAAATGCCCTGGAGATGTGGGGGAGGATGTTCTGTGCCAGGGTGGAACCAGGATGCCCCGGGTGTCACAGCCCACAGCACCTCATCAGGGCTCCTGATAACAAAGAGGGTCCCACAGTGGGATGGGCTGGAAATGACCTTAAAACTCATCCATCCCACCCCAGCCATGACACTCTGACATCTGCCCAGCTGCCAACCCAGACCTTCTGGACATCCCATCTGCCTGGGAGTGCCAATTGAGCTGCCCTGGGAGCCCTCCTGCTCCTGATGGCTGGGGTGGGATGGATGAGTTTTAAGGTCATTTCCAGCCCATCCCACTGTGGGACCCTCTTTGTTATCAGGAGCCCTGATGAGGTGCTGTGGGCTGTGACACCCTGGGGCATCCTGGTTCCACTCCTGGCACAGAACATCCTCCCCCACATCTCCAGGGCATTTTTTCCCTGCTGTCACACCGTGGGGACCCTTCCCTGGTGGCCCAGGCCCGATGCCACCCCCCGTGGGTCCCCTGGGCAGGACAGGGCATTGCAGTGCCCAAATCCATCCCCCTGCACTCACAAACTGCCCCTGCAGACATTCCCATCGATCCCGACCCGTTAATGACTCAATCCAATGTTCTCCAAAGCTGTGCTTAACAGGAAAATTTGATTTCGTTTGCTGTTGGACATTGGGCTGGTTTCAGGTACATTGCTGGAGTTTTTTTTTGCTTTTTCCTCGTGGAACACGGTGTCATTTCATAAATGAGGAATTACCCTGAAAGCTCTAAACCTTCATGGCCTGGGGGTCCAGCCACTGCCCCAGGACAGGCTTTGCCCACCACAGGAGCTGTTTTTGGAATTAACTCATTATTAATCTCCTTAATTAGGTCCCAATTCCCCTGATTTTGGTGTGGCAGGACCTAAACTGACCACAGGCACTTTCCCGTGGCCAGCTGAGCTTTGGCTCTGTGCAAAGAGGGATTTGGTAAAATCAAACATTGCTTGATCCAAGAAAACCCAGGGAAAAACCACAAACCCGAGGGACAGAGCGTGTTTGACACCAGAAACTCCAACAATTGCACAAGCAGGAGGAATCCTCGCAGCTGAGGAAGGACCCTGCTGTTTTTATTTTATCAGGACCCTGATTTTCTTGTGGATGAGCTCCTGCTGAAAGGAGTGGGTGTGCAGTGCTCACAGAATGAGCAAATCTGGCAGCCAGGAACAGATTCTGCTGCAATTAACGTGATTTAATGTCACAGTTTCTTTATTGTTCTTGTCCCACTCTTCCCCTATGAGATGGGATCAGATTAAAACCGTCCCTTTAGAAATCACAGAGTCACAGGAGTCACAATCCCTTAAAAATCATCTCCAGCCATGGGCAGGGACACTCCAAACCCCGTCCAGCCTGACCTTGGACATTTCCAGGGATTCCCTGAGTGGAGGGAATGACCACTTCCACCAATTTAATTTATTTATGGGATGGTTGAAAGAGCTGCAATTCAGTCCCTCATGCAGTAAACTATTTTCTTGCTCAGGAATTCTCTCGCATCAGCAGAAGCATTTGATGTTGGTGAAAGCTGTGTTAAACATTAGAAGATAAAAATCCATCTTGCACTGGGATTTAATTTATCCCTGTGCTGGGACAGGGAATTCGGGCACAACTCAACTCTCTGGGAGGAAACTTCCCACTCAGAATGGTTGGTTTGATGTGATTTTGGTTCAAAATTACTGAGGATGGAGGGAAATGATGGGAAATTGAGGGAAATGCAGGGAAATGGAGAGAAATGGGGGGAAATGCAGGGAAATGGAGAGAAGTGGAAAGAAATACAGGGAAGTGGAAGGAAATGCAGGGAAATGGAGGGAAAGGGAGGGAAGTGGAAAGAAATACAGGGAAATGGAGGGGGATGCAGGGAGATGGAAGGAAATGGAGGGAAATGGAGGAAAATGCAGGGAATGGAGGGAAATGCAAGGAAATGCAGGGAAATGGAAAGAAATGCAGGAAAATAGAGGCGAAACGGGGATGTCAGTGTGGGTGGAGCTGCTGGGAGCCCCTGCTCCCCGCCCCAGGTGCAGGAGGGACCAGGTGAAGGTCACAGGGCAGCGTGAGGGACACTTCTGTCACCACAGGGACATCTGCCCCTGGCAGGGCAGAACCAGGACACTGCCCTGGGCAGGTTCATCCTAAAAGCAGTGGAAAATCAGCCCTGCCCTCCCCTGGCCCGAGCCCGGAGGGAATTCCAGCCGCAGGTGCAGGGCACGGTGACTCAGGATCCTTTTTCTGCCCTCTGATAATCCCCTGCGAGCTGGGTTATGTGAGGTCTCGGGAGAGGTTTCCAGGAAAAAGCTGCTTGTTCGCGCCCATCCGCGAGAGAGCGGAGGCAGCAGGGACGGGGCTGGTGAATGGACCTGGTTTTATCCAGCAGGACATGCTGGGTGCAATATCCTGCTTTTTTTTTTTTTTGTGTGTCTTCTGTGCCAGGGAAGGAGTTCTGGGCTCTTCTGAGCGTTCTCAGCCCGGCACTGTCTTGGTTTTCCTGGGAGAGAGGGGAGAGTGGGGGCTGAGCAGGAATCCAGGGAAAATCAAGACAAAACTTGGAATGGAAGGCCACACAACCTCTCTGGTGCTTTTCCCCACTGCACAAATCCCTATTTTCCATGCCCATTCTCTCCACTCCCTTCTCAGGCTTGATTTCTTCTCAGTAAGGAGCCCACAGTGTGGCAGGAGAAGACAGGAAGGGTTAATTTAATTTTAATTCCTTTTTTTTTTTGGCCAGCAACTTTTCCTCTGCATTACCCTGCAGGATGCCAAGGCTGCAGCACCGTGTGCCCACTCTGCCCAGATTTTTCGGGGAAATGGGCAGAAGGCTGAGGTCTGCCCAGGTTGGAAGGGACCTTCACCATCCTTAACTTCCAACCCCCTTCAAATGAGACACGGAAAATATCTCAAAATATATCCTGGAACCAAAGAGAAGCTGAGCAGAGCAGGGAGCTCAAGTGGCTGCTTCACCAAAATGCTCCATTTTCCTTGGAAATTAATTAGCTGAGCCCTGACAAAACCTGTTATTAAAAGAGCACCCTTGTCTTTTTAATCATCTGAGCTGTTTATTAAGCGCTCCCAGAGGCTGCAAATCAAACCCTCTCCTCCGGCTCTTTTGTTCATCTCTGTCTGGGGGAAATTCATTAACTCATTCAAAAATTACTGACACCCCAGAGCCGCGGGCAACAGGCGGCTCAGGAAGTCCCAAATAAAAAAAAAAAAAAAAAAAAAAAAAAAAAAAAGACGGAATGAGCAACCACTGGTCAAATGGCCAAAAAAAAAAAAAAAAAAGGGAAAATAGGACAGCAAACAACAAGTCGGGCAGTTGGCTGCCGAGTGGGGGCTGCAATTAGGAGCTGTGTGATTCACAGCCGCTCGCCCACCGCTGCTCTTTACAGGATGATTCAAGGATTGCATCACTCCCATCCCCTGGGACTTTCCTTTGGCAGAGGAAAAAAAGGGAGGAAGGCATAGCCCGGCACCCTGGACACAGCGTCCCAAAACTGTCCCCGGTTAGAATTGGGTACACCAGAGACGTGAGCAACTCCGACAACCCTCCATAAGACGAACTCGAAATTCGCAATAATAGGGTGAGCTCACAGTCACTCCGCGCATCCGAAAAGTCCCCACCGGGATGGGCATAAAGAGCTCTCCTGGAGTTTCCTTGCTCGAGTGCGAGCAGGCCCAGGCCTCACCCGCCTGGAGCGAAGCATGCAGCATCTCCACCTGAGGCGGACCCCGATGGGAAACGCACATGCCTTGCGCTCCCTGGATGAGGACACACCCCCTAGGCGGTCAGAATGGGTGGAGCAGCACCAAGTACTCGCATACGCGCAGAGCCCTGTATGGCATGGCCCTAGCCTGCACCTGGACGACGAAAATACCCCTTCAAACGGCGAGCTTTAGAGGCTCTGCAAGAAACTTCGGCAGAGACAGAGCCAAAAGTAAGGAAGGGTGGAACAGAGAGACTTGTTTACACAGACGGAAATAAGCGACAGCCAGCATAGCATGAGAGAGCGGCACTCACCGGGAGGTTGCTAAAGACCCACTGAGCACAGAGATTAGGGTTAGAAACCGGACTATGATATGAGGCGGAGGAATTGGCTCCCTGCTAAGTGGAGTTGCACGCCCTTAGGCACAGCCAAACGCGATGCCTCTTCAAAAAGAAGTTCGTGTGGCCGACCACCTCAGGCATCCGCTGGACAGGTAGGTTCCACCAGGCCGTGAGAGGCAGGATGGAGTTGGAGAACATAACCCACTAGCGGAAAGACCCGGTCTGCAAAGCAGACTAAGGTGCCCCCGCTGGATCTATGGCTGGGGCTGGGATGAGATAGAGTAACTCTCATAACCGCGTAGCTACCCCACCACGCTCCAATCCCTCAACCACTGGTGCGGAGAGCCGCTCCTTTTGTTATCCCCACGCACCACCATAAACCGTAGTCCAGCGTACTGCGTCATGATCGACAGCTCTAGGCACAGATCCTCGAAGGGTTCCCGCACTCTGCCATCAGAACAGATACCATTCACCACCACATGCTCCAGAGGCAATATCTTTCTCCTGCTGATACAAACACCGAGCGTCGCGGGACCTAACTATTCCCTGGTGGCCCATGCGCACCACAGTGCCGACCGGCCACAACCCCCGGGTGGTCCCTGCGCCACGTACAGGAGGCATGTTGCAACAGGAGCCGCTGCCCAACATGCCACTACCCCCACAACATAGAGCTACCTCACAAAACTGCCCCGCACCACAGACAAATACCATACGAATACACCACCCCCTTTTCCAAACCCTTTCGACCTCATTCCAAATCGACTCACAACCTCACTGCACAAAGTCTTGCCTAAGCAGACAAATCTTGATTTCGTTGTGAGTCTCGAGTTGAGCATAGGCTGGTCTCAGGTAAACTGCTGCGAGGTCAACAATTATATTTAGCTTTTCTCCGATCCGCTAGCGACAGCGGATAGTCAAATCTCATCATACACCTAAGAAGAACACACACAACAAGCAGCAAGCCCCCCAGAAAGATCCTCAAACCAGGTCAATGGGCCTCGGAAGGGTCCAAGACACCTGTCCCCACACCAGGACAATGGCCTTTGCCCACCATATACAGAGAATGTATGCCGGTGGATTAATCTCATTATTAATGCCTCCTTAACACATGAGGTACAATTTCCCTTGCGGGATTGTTGCGGATGCATGGCAAAGGACACATAGACTACAAGAACCACCAAACACAGACTTTCCCAGAAGACAACTCAGGAGCTTTATGGCTCTGTGAAAAACGAACGCATTCGCGGATAAAATCAAAGACATTGGCTTGCAAAATCACCGAAGAAATACACCACGAAGAGAGCAAACACCCACAAAACCCGGCCCCAGGAGCACGAGGCGTTGTTCTGAACACCCGAGAAACTCCCATACACACCACCCAAAAGCCAGCAATCAAGGCAACTCCGCGATCTCCCCCGCACGCTAGTTACGGAACACGGACAACCGTGCCGCCCGTTGACTTTTATTTTAACATCAGCGAGCACTACAGCATGCAGCACCCCGTGATATCGTCTATAGTGCGCACTTAAAAAACTATGCGCCATCCACTATGCGTAAACGAAATACAAGAGTGAGGATCCGAGCAGTGCCAAACCAGAAATAGAAACAAGGAATATCTGGGCACAGCCAGCAGAAAAAACCAGATTTCTGCCTGCCAAATCCAAAAACACACAGAGTATCTTCTAAGTATCACACGCTCCTTCTCTATTGCTTCTTCGCGTCACCAAAACCGCAACCTCTTCCCTACCAGATGGGCACTCCAGAGTTAGAGAATGCCAGGTGACCGCTTCTACGGAAAGTCACAAGAGTCACAAGTATCAACAACGCCATATAAAAATCTTCTCCAGCCTATCCGCAGCCAGCGATCATCCACCCAATACAGAACCGTCCCGCTGACCTGCCGCGCACAACCAATCTCCTCAACCGATCCCCTACGTGACCCGCGACATCGACCCAGTCATAACACCAATTCAATATTATATCACTCGGGTGTTGAACTCAGACCAGCTGAGCCAATCTCTCTTTACGCTCCACCATTGCCACGTAAACCTACTTCTCCCTCCCTTTGCTCAGCCGAATTCTCTCGCGCATTCTCAGCAAGCAGCCTATGCGATGTATACCTGGATGAATACAAAGCCTCTGCGTCATCAACCACCGATTTATGCAAGATAAACTCCATTTTGCAACGAGAGAAAGTAATTAATCCTCTCGTGGGCTGGCACAGCCAGGGAATCGGACCCACAACCCCAACGAGCACCAACACAACTCACCTCGGGCACGAAAACGTTTCCAACCACAAGAATGGATTGAGTATTGATGTGATCGCTCAGTTAAACACATTACGTGGAGGAGCGAGAGAAAATGAATGGCCATCAATCAGGGCCTGGGAAATCCAAGATGGAAACCGAGCACACAATAATGGGGAGGGAAAAGATGCCAGGCGAAATGCGCTGAAGAAAGTCAGGGAAGAAATCACATGGCACGCCCCTGAAAGGACAATGCAGGGAAAATGGGAGGGAAAGGAGGGAAGTGGAGACAGAAATAACAAAAGCGAATATGGACAGGGGGATGCAAGGGAGATCCAAAGTGATTAGGAACATGGAGCCGGACGAATGCACGGAAGAAATGCAGGGTATTGAGAGGACACTGGGCAGGGAAACACTCAGGGAAACCTGTGAGACAAAGATAGCACACGGAAAACAATAGACCGGCCACCGGCGGGCACACAATCAGTCGCGCCGGCTCGGCGCTGCTGGGCCCAGCCCTGCCCCCCGCCGGGCTACGCTGCAGGAGGGACCCGAATGTGACAGGTCACAGGGCACGCTGCCAGCAGCCGGTAGCCCCACCTCAGTATTCGTGAGAGTATACAGCCACAAAAAATCCCACGCACTCGCTAGAGCACCGGGAGCATGATTAGCCAGGACAGGCCGGCCTGACCAAGCAGAAGGCTGGCCAGGGAGGTAAGTCAATCACGCTGAGTAATCAGCAGTGAGGAAAACATAGGGCCCTGCGCGGAACTCCCCAAGTGGACCAAAAGAGGCAACACCAGAGATTGCCACATCCATCACACAGGACAAACAGCAGAAAGAAGGGGGACAAAAGTGGCATCCGCGGTGACAGATCAAGAGAAACATTAAGGTGTAATTGCCACTCCTGCTATAACATATAGGTCATCCTCTTGCGCACCGCTCAGGTTCACAGATTCTCCACGTGCGTCATCCGTGTTACCACCGTCTTACCAGAAACACCACGCTGGAGGCGTTTGGAACCGGGCGAGCCGTGGTGGGCGGGAGGTCGGCAAGGAGAGGGATGGAGGCGGACCTCTAATAAGAGACTCGCGCTCACCTAAACCAGCCAAGTCTTCCGAGATCCCAGGACTCGTTTGGGTTCCAGCTGACACATCCCCCATTCAAACACCAGCGCAGAACGGTATTCATATATCTCCCCAGCCGCAGAAAACACAACCACAACTACGACAAGGCTCTAACTGTGCTCTACGATAGAATAAGCCACGGCCACCCGCCCCAACAACTACCGAACACTAATCTACAAGAATTATGTTCACCTGTCGCATTAATAATATCGCCCCCTAGGATATTATAAATCTTATCAGCGTAGGTAAAAGAGGTGAAGTTGAATCCATCACAATCAAAATTAGTAAGATTAATAAAGGTCTACTTCCACAGTATTTTAATGAGAAGATAAAAAGGAATATACTAAACCATATTTGCACACGAAATCCACACACTCACAATTTCCGGATTTGGAGGTTAAATAATCTCTCTGCTAGGTTATACTATGATGAGACACTTACTAGTACTCACAACATACCAGGATTACTACACACAAACAGGCACAAAATTTTCCCATATAAATGTATGCCAAAATAGTCACTTCCCACATATGTCAGGAAATAATAACACTGTCATCCAGGAATAAATTTTATCAAATCTATATTCTCAAGCATTAATTTCACCAATACTCCTCAGGGAATAATAAAACAGTAGGACTAATAAATACCCGCAGACCATATAATAACCATAGTTTTCCACGAATAACCTAACAACACCACATTATCCGAGAAAAGACCACATGAAGGACTAAATACCTCTTGTCTCGCCTCTTCCCAACAGAAAAAATCCCTCCTGCCTGGCAGGGGCTTTATTTATCTCCCAAATCCTTTGGTCCCCACCAAAAGTACATCCCTATCAGGAACAAACAAATTCCGGGATTACAGAGTAAGCAACGCAAGCTCCAACCTCCCGGAGACGCCCTGACCCGAGGACAAACCACTCAACACCGGGCGAAACATCGGGGACACACGCAGCCCATACCGAGCAAAAAGTACAGAGGTGCCAACCATGAAAACCCACACGGGCTGGGGTCAGCGAAGAGAGGAAAGAAGCATCTCCTCCATGGATAAACATGTCCACCAGCTTCAGCCGCTGGCAATTCATGCTCCATTTATGGGATGGGCCAGGGGTGGGGAGGAGGCAGGGGGGGCAAGGAGGGGCTCCCCCTGTCCCACCTGAGAAAACCCTGAGAAAATCCTCGCATACCCAAATGGACTCAAGAGATAAACGCTGGAAGAACCAAACATCTTTGGCAAAACTAACTGACACAACCTCCATACTACGAGAAAATTATCCAAACATGTAGACCACGTCCACCAGGCAGGCAAAATCCGGCCGGATACAACAATCCTACGAGCACAAAATCCTCGCCTAGACCACTCTCACTGCAGAGCAATCCCCTGGCAATAATCAGGGCCTCAAACTAACAAATCCTCTACAAACGATCCTGCACAAAACCCCTGAAAAAAACTCTCTACCACAATTACCCCCGACAGAAATCCTTCCAATCCCTCCGCAAAATCCTGAAAAAAACCTTCTCCTGACAACAACCTAAACTGGCCACTAACAAACTTGACAAAACACCTGACAAAATCCCTGGAAAAACATATCTAGGACACCAATAATTGACAAATCCTGGGCAAAATCCTGAACTTTCCACCTCAAATCCTGGCAAAAACCATCGGGCCTGGCAAATCCTGCCCTGTCCCTGGGCTTCCCACAGGATACATGGCTCAAAGTCACCCCACGTCGCGCTCGATTGGGATTGTAAAAGGGTTCGAGCTGGGAGTGTCATTCCAGGCTTCCCCGCTCACAGCCCATCCATTCATCCCATCCTTCCCATCCATCCCTCCATCTCAGCATCCCCACTTCCCATTCCCATGGGAGACCAAATTGGGGCTCAAATGAATCTGAATCCATCAAACCCACCATCTTTTTTTTTTTTCTCCACACAAAAAAAAAAAAAAACACAATTCACCACACAA
Organism: Malurus cyaneus samueli; assembly: GCA_009741485.1. Classification (NCBI taxonomy): domain Eukaryota; kingdom Metazoa; phylum Chordata; class Aves; order Passeriformes; family Maluridae; genus Malurus; species Malurus cyaneus. The sequence goes on along the minus strand of CM019226.1, from coordinate 17,051,109 downwards.
ACAATAACCCCAATAAAAAAAAAAAAAACAAAAAAAAAAAAAAAAAAAAAAAATAAAAAAAAAAAAAAAAAAAACAAAAAAAAAAAAAAAAAAAAAAAAAAAACCCAAATAAAAAAACACAAAAAAAATACAAAAAAAAAAAAAAAAAAAAAAAAAAAAAAAAAAAAAAACCAAAAATAAAAAACAAAAAAAAAAAAAACCAAAAAATATAAAAACACAAAACAAAAAACCAAAAAAAAAAAATTAAAAAACACAATAAAATTTTAACAAAACACAAAATATACCCATAAAAAAATAAAAAAAAAAAAAAAAAACACCAAAAAAAAATACCAAAAAAAATAACAAACCAAAAAAAAAAAAAAAAAAAAACAAAAAAAAAAAAATTCTGATCACACTTTCATTGGGGTAGGCTCCTGAAACATGAAAAGTTCATTTCGGATTGACGCATTCGTTTCGCTTTGGTTTGGATGATAAAAGAAACGTGGAAAATTTAATTTCCTCTTTGTTTGCTCTGTCTTGGAATGCACTTGTCGAGGGTGTTCTCGTTTCTCCCCATCCCCCTCCTCTGCTGTTTGAAACTCATTAAAATCACAGAATTGAAGGAGTCGGGAGGAAGTGGAACCATCCCTGGGTCGCTGCACTCCCCTTGCCTGGAAAGGGAACAAAGTCACCAGGAAGTCAGGACAGCTTTGTTTTCTAGAAAAGAAACATCTGAAATGATTTTTCAACACACAACAAAACAACAGAACTCCCCAAAACCTGCCTTTGCTTTTGGTGCTCTCTTCGTGATCTCTCTTCCTGGATCTGCAATTTTCTGATGTTTTCTGTGGATTCTGCTGTTGTGGGATTGATTGTGGGGCTGTTGGGAGTGTGAGGGGATGGGAATGGGAATAGGAACAGAATGGGATGAATGAAAATGGGAATGGAAGAATGGGAAAAGAATGGGATGGAATGAATGGTGGAATGAAGGGAATGGAAAGGAATGGGATACAATTGGAATGTAGGAGATCGTCAACATATGGATTTATAATAGAGGAATGGGATGATGGGATGGGAATGGAATGGGAATGGAATGAGGATGGGAATGGGAGCGTGCTGCTCCTGAGAGCTGGGCACCACTGTGGGATTGATTGTGGGGCTAGTTGGATGTGAGAGGGATGGAAATGGGAATGTGAGGGGATGGAAATGGGAATGCGAGGGGATGGAAATGGGAATGTGCTGCTCCAGAGCAGGGCACTGCTGTGGGATTGATTGTGGGGATTGTGCAATCCAAACGTGTGTGGGTCCTGCAGGGGATGGGGGGATTTATAATCCCTTAAACCAGAGCTGAGATCCGTTTGGGTTCAGGAAAAACCCCAAAACCAGGCAGAAGGGACATTTCCAGCCGGCAGAAACCCCCAACTCAGAGGCTTTCTGCTCTGGAAGAAAAGCCAGGCAGGAAACACTAGGAATAATAAATATTAGGTTAATAAATGCTAGGAATAATAAATACTAGGAGTAATAATAGTAGATCAATAAATAGTAATTAATAAATACTAGGATTATAATAAAAGGAATAATAAATAGAAGAAACAATAAATATTTGGATTAATAAATGCTAGGAATAAATAAATATTAGGACTATTAAATAGTAGGATTAACAAATTCTAGGAATAATAAATAGTAGGAATAATAAATAGCAGGATTAATAAATACTAGGAATAATAAATACTAAGATTAATAAATAGTAGGAATAATAAACAGTAGGATTAATAAATACGAGAGATAATAAATAGTAGGAAAATACTAAAATAAATACTGGGAAAAGCCATGAAGGATAAATAGCTGCTGCTGAAAAATCCCTCCTGCCTGGCAGGGGCTTTATTTATCTCCCAAATCCTTTGGTCCAGAGCTCCCATGACAAACAAACCGGGACAGAGGAAGGCTGGCAGCTCCTGGGGACCTGAGGGGACACTCTGGGGACAGTGTGACAGTGCCACCGAGAGAGGGATGTGCCTGCAGGGCTGGGGGTGCAGGGAAAAGCATCTCCCTCATGGATTGTCACCCTCATTGTCTGGGATGGGCCAGGGGTGGGGAGGAGGCAGGGGGGGCAAGGAGGGGCTCCCCCTGTCCCACCTGAGAAAACCCTGAGAAAATCCTGGCAAAATCTGGACAAAATCCTGGCAAAATCTTGGCAAAATCCTGACAAAATACTGAGAAAATCCTGGCAAATTCCTGGCAAAATCTGGACAAAATCCTGAGAAAATCCTGATAGAATCCTGAGAGAATCCTGGCAAAATCTCAACAAAATCCTTACAAAACGATGACAAAATCCTGAAAAAACTCTTACAAAACCCTGGACAGAATCCTCGCAAATTCCTGAAAACCTGACAAAACCCTGCAAAATCTTGTCAAAATCTGGAAAATACTGAAAATCCTGGACAAATCCTGGCAAAATCTGGACAAAATATTGACAAAATCCTGGCAAAATCCTGACACAATCCTGGCAAATCTGCCCTGTCCCTGGTTCCCACGGGATTGGAATGCTGTGGCTCGATTGGGATTGTAAAAGGGTTCGAGCTGGGAGTGTCATTCCACCCTGCTCAGCCACAATTTGGGGCTCAAAGAATCTGATCCCATCAAAACCATCTTTTTTTCTCAAAAAAAAAAAAAAAAAAAAAAAAAAAAAAAAAAATTCTGATCACACTTTCATTGGGGTAGGCTCCTGAAACATAAAAGTTCATTTCGGATTGACGCATTCGTTTCGCTTTGGTTTGGATGATAAAAGAAACGTGGAAAATTTAATTTCCTCTTTGTTTGCTCTGTCTTGGAATGCACTTGTCGAGGTGTTCTCGTTTCTCCCCATCCCCCTCCTCTGCTGTTTGAAACTCATTAAAAATCACAGAATTGAAGGAGTCGGGAGGAAGTGGAACCATCCCTGGGTCGCTGCACTCCCCTTGCCTGGAAAGGGAACAAAGTCACCAGGAAGTCAGGACAGCTTTGTTTTCTAGAAAGAAACATCTGAAATGATTTTTCAAAATAGGTTCTCACCCATTTCCATGGAGACCAACTCAGAGCATCTGGGAATTCAGCAGCAATGAAAATAATGGTGAATCACCGCCTTAGAGCTGTTTAATCCCACATTTACTGGGGCTTGTGCCTTTTGAATTGAAATAAATGTGGCTGTGAGACCCAGAAATGAGTTTGTGTCCTGGGAAGGCACCAACTGGGTCTGTTGGAAAAGCCTCAGGGATGATATTGGTGCTGTGGCAGCAGGGAAAGGGGAAAACCCTGCAGGAAGGGGGAAAAGGAAGGCAGGGAATGGGACAAATCCCCCAGAAAGGAAAAAGGGAAAGCAGGAATGGGATAAATCCTGAAGAAGTGAAATAGGGAAGGCAGGGAAAGGGACAAATGCTGAAGAAGGGGAAAAAAAGAAGGCAGAAAAAGGGACAAATCCCCCAGAATGGAAAAAGAGAAAGGGACAAATTCCCCAGAAAAGAAATAAGGAAGGCAATGAATGGGATAAATCCCCCAGAAAAGAAATAGGGGGAAAAAAGGCAAGGGACAAATCCTGAAGAAGGGAAATAGGGAAGGCAGGGAAAGTACCTGCTGCTTATTTTAAAACAGGATTTAAAAGGGTGCTGAGGGATGAAGGATCATCCCAAGGGGATGGGGTGACAGTGGCTCTTTGAGGGCACAGCCCCTCCATCCTCCTCCAAACCCCATGCCCAGAAGCCCCAGGGCACCGCAGGAAGGTGCCCCACAGGGATTGCTGGGGCTGACAAAATGACCCTAAAACTTGCAGGAATAAAACTTCCTTATTTCTTTTCTGGGGAATTTGTCCCTTTCTCTTTTTCTGTTCTGGGGGATTTGTCCCTTTTTCTGCCTTCCCTGTCAGCAGAAACCCCTGACTTCCCTGCAGCCTCTGCTACTGGCCAGGCAGCCCCAAATCCGGTCAGATGTGGGATTTTAGGAACCCTTTTACATCTGGAAAGGACAAGGCTGGGAGCCAGAGCATCGGGGGAGCAAACAGGACAGAGAACAGGGAGCAAGGAGCGGATCTGCGGGTGGAAAAGGGGTCGCTGGATTCCTGGAAGGATTACAGCACCTCGTAAAAAACAGCCTCACCCAGCCAGGAGCGCTGACATCTTGGCTGAACAATGCTCTTCACCAGCCCGTGGACAGAGAGATTTGAAATGCTGCTCTCAGGAGCTTTAAAGGGTCCATAATTCATGCTCAGGCCTCGGACCATGAAAGGATGAAGAAAGGGTTTATTGCAGTGTTGTGCTGCAATCATCTCCTCTCGCAGGAACTCGAGGAAGGCATTTGGGCTGTCTGGAGGTTGTGGGGGCTCTTGGCAAGCAAAGCTCACACTTTCTCCAGTCCCAGAAGCCGGGGCTGAGCCCAGAGCTCTGTAAATCCAGGTTCCACGCCTGGAGCTGCAGGAAATGCACCCAAAGGCGGGCAGAGCTGGGCAAGGCTCTCTGGGGGCACAGGAGGGGATTTTGGCAATGCCCACGGGCAGCAGGGACGAGCTGCTGAGCTTTGGGGGTTCTCAGAGGCACTGAAAGCAGGGCTGGGACCCCACAGATATTCACTATTCCCAAATTCCCGTGGCAGATCTGCCTGCAGCTCCCACCAGAGCAGTGCCAGCCCCCAGGGCACCTCTGCCCAAAGCATCTTCATGGGTTAGGGCACTCCAGGATCTCCACTGCTTTGAATTGGGATGGTTCATTGTCTCATCATTAATTCAGCTGGAAATGGCTCATTTTGATTGTTTCCTTGCTTGGGGATTAGTTTTTTCCCAGGATAAACGCTCCTGAGAGGCTGCAATGCTGTCAGTGCCACCCTGCCCTGGGTCACCGGGGAGGACAGCTGGGATGGAGAGGAGGAATCACGGAGCTGATCTGAGATTTGGGTGAAGACCCGGCCCAGGGGACAGCACAGAGCCACACAGGGGACATCAGAATGCTCTGCTGGCATCCTGTGACACCCCAGCGAGGCTCAGCACCCTCTTTTATCTGTTTTTTTCCTCCTCCTTGCTTGGTTTGCTGTGTCCTCCTGCTCAGCCCCGCATCACCTGCAGCCCCACAGGCACCGGCTGGTCCCACAGCCCATTCCCACTGGGGACAGCAGCACCCATCACCCCAGGGATCCCTGGAGAGGCTCTGCCCCTGCTCCAGTCCATATTTTTGAGTTTGGAGCCCCCCTGGTTCTCCCAGTTGCATCCAGACTCTCTCTCTGTTAGCCCCAGCCCTTCCCAAAGCACCCTGGCACCCTCCTGCTCCCCCAGGCAGGTGCAGCCCCTCCCTCTGGTGCCCCTTGGAAAGAAGGAGAGTGGGAAGAGCAGGACTTTCCATTCTTTATTTGTCAGAACAGGATTTGTTCGGTGACAGGAGCAGCGCTCTGACCCTCCCCAGGGCAGCTCCCCGTGTGCCCCCAGCCTGCTGAGCTCCCCCATTTCAGCGAGTGCAGCTCCCCTTCCACGCAGAGCTGCTGCTCCAGCCCGTGGATGACATTTCCAGGCAGGACAGACCATGAATCCCTGCTCCCCACCCGTTCCCAGTACAGCTGGACAGGTTTAACTGGAGCATCGCCGCTGTCAGGGCTCAGGCTGGGCTTTGCTGAGCTGGGTTTTCTCCAGAATCCCAGACTGGTTTGGCTTGGGAGGGACCTTAAAGATCCTTTAAATTCCACCCCCCTGCCATGGCAGGGACACCTCCCACCATCCCAGGGTGTTCCCAGCCCCAATATCCAGCCTGGCTTTGGACACTACCAGGGATCCAGGGGCAGCCACAGCTTCTCTGGACGTGTGCCAGGGCTCCCCACCCTCCCAGGGAAGGATTTCTTCCAGACATTGTGAGATTCAAGTGCTCATCCAACACTGATCCATTTTGGCTGTGTTTGCCCCTTCCCTGCACCCCACACGAGTGAGGGATCAGCCCCAGAGCTGCTGGGCACTGCCAAGGGTGAGTTTGGATCCTGGACAGACTCAATAAGGAAGGACAGGGATGGGCAGCAATCAGGGAGCCAGGCAGGGTCCTGGAAGGGGAAGATGAGCACTGCTCAGGAGGCAGCACAAAATGAACAGCAGGCATCGGAGGAGCAGCACTGGGAACAAATGGAATGAAATTTCCAGGGGAAAGCGCAGGTGGAGGCTCCCAGCAGAGCACAGAGCCATCTCCCCAGGACAGCACAGCAACCCCGGGGTCAGGGCACTCAGAAACAGATCCAGCAGTGAGTGCAGCCCGTGGAACACGCCTGAAGGGTCGGGGGATGATGGATTTGGGGATCTCTGCGAGGCAGCAATCAGCAGATCCCTGATTTTGGGCTGGGGAGTGATTGGAGCAATTCATCTCTTGCACTGCCCGCAGCCTGCTCATGCACATCAGGGACTGGGACAAAAAGAGCTGCCACGACCCCCTGCACGTCCCTAACCTGGAAACGATCCCAAGGACAGCGTTTCCAGCACAAAAAAAAAGGGACTGGAGCCAGCCAGGAACCTTCTGAGGAGCGGGGATTGTTGGGAAATACCTCCCTTGGGCAGGTTTGGACAAAACCTTGGCAGGGCACCTCAGAGGGAAGGTGTGGGAGAAATGAGGCTCTTTGGAGAGGCTGGAAGCTGTGCCAAGGGATTCCAGGGGATCCCGGCTCCCTCACAAGTGTGGGAGAGCAGCTGCAGAGCCCCCAGATGAGGAACTGTCACAGAGACACGGCCCTGCACGGAGGAAATGGGGCAGAGGGGCTCTGCAGAGCTCCTGCAGCCTCTGTGCTTCCCAACAGAGCTCTGCCCAGCTTGTTCTCAGTCCTCAAAACACCAAAATTGCACCTTCACAGCATTTCTGCTCTCAGCTGCTCCTCCGTGCCCACAGAATTGTGAATGGTTTGGGTTGGAAAGGACCTCAGAACCCACCCAGTGCCACCCCTGCCATGGGCAGGGACACCTTCCAGACACTCCCAGGGATCCAGGGACATCCTTTCCCAATCTTACAGAACCACAGGATGGTTTTGGCTGGAAGGAACCTTAGAGATCACCAATTCCAATCCCCCCCAAGCACTGCAGGACACCTTCCCCAGGAGGTCACTCCAGTTCTGGCCAAAGGTGTCCCTCTGTCCCTTTGTCCCTGTGTCCCTCTGTCCCACCTCTCTGCTCAGTCCCCTCACCCAGACCTGGCTGTCCCTCCTTTAGCAGCTTCACATCAAGCAGTGAGAAAATAAATAAATAAATAGGATTGCACTCCAGGGATAGGTTTTTTTGCAGCTGGAAGCCCGAGAGGGAAGGTCTGAGATGGGGCTCCCACCATTCAGTACCAGGTCTCTGTAAGTCCAAGGTGCACATTTTCCTATGGTTTTCCATCAGTTTTTCCTGCTGTTTTCTGCCTGGGGACTGTCACTCCCTTTGTCTCCATCTCTGTTTAATGAGTTTTCCCCGATCCTAAATCAGCTCAGGGTGCTCCTCCCCTGCAGGAGAGGGGTGGGTGCTCTGTCACCTTTGGGGGCTTGGGTGGTAAATCCTGGCTCCCGAGGGTGGCTGCTGCTGCTGAAATGGGATTTCCTCCAGGAGGATTTCCAGGTCCAGCACTCCAGGCAGGGCAGTGCAGGATTTTGGGGTGAGGAGCAAGGAAAGGCCACATTCCCATTGCCAATCCTTCTGCTCCAGGGTCAGGGCCCCACGTGCTCCCTGCACAGAAGAGGTAGGCAGAGAAGATGCCAGAAGGAGAAACGAGCACGGAATAAACCAGAGGAACCTTCCGTGCTCCTCTCTCTTGGTCCTGGACTGTTCCTGCTCCAGCTGGATCCCCACCAGAGTGTGGACAGGCTGCTGTGAGATGTCCTGAGCTGGCCACGAGCAGGGACCTGGCTGTGCCTCTCCAACCCGGCTGGAGACCACGCCTGCTCCCGGTGCTCCCCTTCAGGAAGGATTTTCCACGGGGAGAACCCCCTCAGCACCTTTTGTCATGGTTTGGACATCCCCTCTGTCAGCTCCTTCTGCAGAGCTTCTTCCCCAGTGTCCTCCAAGGCTGCCAGGGCCTCTCCTGGTGCCCTGGCTGTCCTTGCCCAGCTTCTCTCTGGGTGGGGGATGATGGATGGGGATGAGGATGATGGCTGAGGCCATCAATTCCCGCAGCATTCCAGGCTCAGCTCCCACTCCATCTCTCCAGAGCCCTCCTGAGCTCAGGGTGGTGAGGAACAGAGGTTGGATCACTCAGCTCTCGACCATTCCTGGACATCCAGGGATCTCTGTGGGGGAAAAAAAAGAAACAGAAATGGCATTAATTGAGCACAGTTTGAGGTAGAGGAGGAGTTCAGATGCCAAAGCCAGGAGAGAGATTACACCTCTTTCCCTCATTGTGAAGACACCCAAATGACTGACAAGCCTGATGAAAAAAAATGGGAAATTAATTCAGAGATAGAGAAAGGAACAAGAACAGAATATGCCGTGTTTTTGTTTTCTGGAAGTGATATTTTTTTTAATAAGGACATGTAAAAGATTATCATCTGTGCGTGTAGGAGAAGAAAACAGCTTTGAAGCCAAAATGGATCTGTGGAGTGGATAAAAACCCATATCTGTTCTTTGGGAACACAATGCCTCTCTCGGAGGAATTCTGGGGATCCAAACTGCTGTTGTATTTCTTGTGCAAATCAGGGATGAAGTTCCAACGTGACAGAGATGATTTGCACCCGTGTCCCTTGCCAGAATCTCTTTGAAAAGATTATTTGCACTCCATCTGCCCTGCACAGGGTGTTTATCCATCCTTCCTCCCTTCCTTCTTCCCTCCCAAGCTGTGCCAGGGCCTCCCCACCCTCTCAGGGATGAATTTCTTCCCAATATCCCACCCAAACCTCCTCTGTCTCAGTGTGAAGCCATTCCCCTTGTCCTGTCCATGAGGAAAACTGGAGCCTGGACATTTTGCAAATGATGAGCTCTTTAGAAAAATCCCTGTGTGAAATAATCCTGGCTCAGAAATTCCAGCAATTTCCACAGGGAACAGTCCCACCATGGGATCAAGGACCAGCAGTTCATCCGGGGTGGACAATTCACCCAAACATGAAGGACAGATGATGAAAGTGGTGACTTTGAGTGCTGAGGAATGCTGAGCATGCTGGAGATTTTCCAGAACAAATCTGTGAACCCGGAGTGAATCTCCTCTGCCCTTTTTCATCAACTGCAAACCCGAGGACCCTTCTGCAGTGATCCTATAGATGGTGCTTGTCAGCTTCTGAGCAAACCTGAACCATTCCCTGAGCTCCCAGGGTGAAGGAACGGGGAATTCTCCAAAATAATTCCATCACAGCAAGGCTGTGCTTCCAGCTCTGCACCCCTCAGCCACTGGGGGTTAATTGCTGCTGTCATAATTAGAGAGATTTGCTGATTAGAGCAGTGCTGCTCAGCACCCCCATCCCTCAGGGCAGGGATCCCAGCCTTGCTTTTCCCAGGAAAACAAACCAAGTTGATGTTTCTGGGAATCTGGTGACAAGATTACCATAATAACGACTGTGTGGTGTTCCAAACCCAAGCCACACTGCCTGAGAGGAGGCAGAAGTCCAAAGCCCTCTTCCTGCTGCCCCACTGGATGAGCTCCCCATCCAAACTCGGGTTTCCATGGCAACAATCCATCCCAGTTTGGTTTCCCTCTTGGCAAACCCCACCATCAGCAGAGTAATTGAGAACAAAATGGGCACCACTGCCTTCCTGTCCATCATCATCCCCAAGGGGTGGGATCCATCCCTGACTCTGCTGGAACATGCCAGGCAATGGGATCGATCACTTTACACTGGAAATGTAAATTTTTACTGGAACGAGACCATTTTTAATGTCCCTTCCAACCCAAACCATTCTGTGATTCCATTAAGGAGAGATTTATCCTTTCATGATCTGGAGCTCTTTGAGGCTCAAACTCTGCTGAAGCTACAACTTATTTCCATCGAGTTAATTCCTGCAAAATCCAGGGAATGGCTTTGCTGTAACCTGGAGTAAAACCTGCCCTGCTGAGCCAAAGAGTAAATCCTGCCTTTCTGCCCAGTCCCAGAGCAAATTTTAAATTGTTGCTGAGCCCCAGAGCAAACCTGCCTTTCTGCTCAATCCCAGAGCAAATCCTGCCTTTCTGCTCAATCCTGGATCAAATCCTGCCTTTCTGCTCAATCCTGGAGCAAATCCTGCCTTTCTGCTCAATCCTGGATCAAATCTGCCTTTCTGCTCAATCCCAGAGCAAACCCTGCCTTGCTGCTCAATCCCGGAGCAAATCCTGCCTTTCTGCTCAATCCCGGAGCAAACCCTGCCTTGCTGCTCAATCCCGGAGCAAACCCTGCCTTGCTGCTCAATCCTGGAGCAAACCCTGCCTTTCTGCTCAGTCCCAGAACATGCTGAGCCCGAGTCCTTCTGATGTAAATCAGCAACACCCTCTGAAAGCAAGGATCCAGACTCTCCTGCAGGATTCCATCACTGGGATTTCAGTGCAGCCATCCCAGATTTATTCTCGTGTCACCAGCAGAGGATTTAACCCCGGCTGATTTATTCCCCAGTAAAACTGAGGTGCAGGGGGAGCGGGGTTTGCAGTTTGTCCGGGCTCTGATGGAAGACAGGGCTGCCCAAACAGCGGCATCATCCCAAGAATTCTGATTTACGGGCTGGGAGGGAGGAGGACTGGGAGACAGCAGCTCCACAAACAGCACATCCCCTGTCCCCAACATCTGCCTTGTAAAAACACAAAATCAGATGTTGTCCCGGAATGCTGCTGGCTGACATGGACACAGCCCAGCTCGCCTGACCTCTTCCAATGTCTCCTCTGCCCTGGGAGCTGGATTCCTCAAGTTTCACAAGGCAGAGCTTGATATTCAAACCAGAAATCGGCTGGGGAAGCCTTGGGGCCTCTGTTCCTCCTGGAATTCCTGGGTTCAGCAGGGTGGAACAGCCACATCCACACAAGGAGGGGTGCACAGCCTTGCTAACACCCTCCCAGCTGGAATTCACCCCTTCACCATCCCTTCTTTCAGTTCAGGACAGCCCGAGGAGAGGTGGAAGCCTGATGATGACATTTGAGGTCATTATTCCTAATTAACCCCGGGCTCAAGGACAGCCATCCCACAGGGTGAAGAGCTGATGAGAAAGTCAAAATTCCCCTTTCAGACAACGGGGAATGGATTATTGCCCACAGAGTCAGGGTGGGAGTTTGGAATGGCTCACATGGGACATTTCCCAAGGGGTCAAGGAGAGGATGAAGAGGAAAAGGATTCCCTGTGGATGGTTTTAGTGCTTTGCACTGAGTGGTTTTGCAAATCAGCAGGAACAGCAGCAACAGGACTCAGGGAACGGCTTCAAACTGACAGAGAGCAGCGACAGATGGGATATTGGGAAGGGATTGATCCCTGTGAGGGTGGGGAGGGCCTGAAATGCAATTCCCAGAGAAGCTGTGGCTGCCCCTGGATCCCTGAAGTATCCAAGGCCAGGCTGGACAGGGTTTGGAGCAACCCTGGGATTGTGGAAGGTGCCCCTACCATGGCAGGGAGGTGGAATGAGAGCATTTTTAAGGTCCCTTCCAACCCCAGCCATTCCATGATTCTGTAGCTCCACAAATCTTCAATTTGCTTCACTCCATTTGAAACCTGCACCCTGTGGAATCTCCATGGGAGATGGAGCTGGATATCCACAGAAATGGAGCTCTCTAAGGCAGCTGAGCAGCCCTTCCCCAGGCAATCCAAGGATTCGGGGTGGAACGAGGGCAGAGCAGGACAGAATCTCGTGCTCCAGCCCTGCAGGAGCCAGGAAAAGCTGACAGCCTTGCCCTGCACAGTCTGCACTCGGCGGGGGCCACTCAAGCCTGGCACCGATCATCTCCAGACTTTTCCCTCTTCCCTTTCCTGCCTCCCCAGCCTCTCCTTGGAAACTCCTGCTATTTCACCCTGTTTCTGCAACCTGTCACCCCCCAGGTGCCAACAGTTCCTCCTGGAGCCTTTAAACAGAGCCTCCTCCAAGGGCAGGGTGTGAGAGGGATCCCGGGGCACAGAACGGGACAGGAACCCTCAGGTGCTTCTGCACAGCTCGGGGTAAAAGCCTGAGAAGAAGCCAAAGTGGAACATAAAACCCCCCAGAATATCCCAATCCCAGATTTGGTCTGTTTTATGATCACTTTTATCCAGGAAAGGAAAGAATTCCACCTCCTGCCTCTCGGTTTGCCGTGCTTTAGGGCACCTCTGTGCTTGGTTGTGCAGGGTGATGTTCCCGTGGCACCTTGGGGTGCTCCCTGGTTTGCTGCAGCACCTTTCCCGCACAGTTCACCCCTGACTCCCAAATCCCATCCTGGGGAATGCCTCTGGATGTTTCACAGCTCATCCATCAGCAGGGAGAGCATTTCCTCCCTGCCCTCCTGCCCTGCACCGTTTGTGCTGCTTGGTGCCCCTTTCCCTGAGCTCTCCTGTGGGATTGGGATCCAGCAGCCACAAACCCAAACCAGGATAAACTTCCCAGTTTGTTTTCAGCATGTGCTCAGCTCTCCCCAGGCACCAAAATAACTCCACATCTCCATTTGTCAGGTGTGGTGTCAAACTCCTCTGCACACCCAAGTTTTGTGTCCTTCATCCCCACCCGAAGGCTCTCCCAGCACTGGGATATCACTCAAATACACCTTGGTGAAGATCTCTGGCTCCTCCATCACTGCAGTTCCATTCCTAAATCCCAAACCTGGATTTTCATTTCCTTTCTGAGAAATCACGTCCCCATCACACGATGGCTTTGAAGGACTTCTTTTTTTCCTGGCAGGGGATCATCCGAGGACCTCTGGAAAGCAGCCAGGATGGGAACAGCTGCAAAGCAACAGGCTTTTAAAAGCCCTCTTATCCTATTTCCCTCTCCTTCCCTTGTCCCAGCTCTTCTGAGGGCTTTTATTTTGTTTCTTTTGTTGGATGTTTGAGAAGTGGAAGGACACTGATTGCTTTGGGTATTGTGGGTTTTTTTTTTAATCATTGAACAGATTGAATGTTGGGAGGGAGGAGCAGGGATCAGGGATGGAATCCTGCAATAACTGGGGCTGGAAGTGACCTTAAAACTCATCCAGTGCCACCCCTGTCCCATGGGCAGAGACACCTTCCACCATCCCAGGGTGCTCCAAGCTCTGTCCAGCCTGGCAAACACGGTTCATCCCTGCCAGAGTCACAGAAACAACCTGAAGGAGTGTAAATGGCAATTCCTGCACTCCTGATGGTGAAATCACTGGATTTTGGAGGACGCTGCTCTTGAGGAGCTCTGTGGATTCACCATCCCATTAAAGCAGTGACAACCAGATCAGAAATGCCCAATTATGGGACAGGGAGAGACATGGAGCCTCAGTTTGTGCCACACATCCCCACTAACTCCTTCCAAAGCTGCTCCAGAGCTGCAGCATCCTTCCCAAAATTGCCCCAGGGAATCGCTTCCTCAGGAGTAGCTGCACCAGGAGAGTAAATCCCATTTTTTTTTCCCCTGATCCTTCTCACCCACATCACAGGGTGGGGCACAGAGCTTGTGCCAAGGGCTGGTGAACACTCCCAGGCTTTACAGGGCCAAACCTGTGTGGAAAACGCTCCAAACCACGGCTGGGTTCACATCAGCTTTGGTTCCCTCATCAAAGGGGGCTGGCAGCGGGGTGCTGATGCTATCACAGACAGACACAACACAGCCCTGCAGAGCTTCTGGCACCCATGGGTGGGGCGGGCATCACACCTGGGTAAACACAGAGCCCTTCCCGAGCTGCTGATGGCACCACTTCTCTGCTCTGCTCCCTGGCAAACCCCTGCTCCAGGGACTGAGCAAATTGTTGGCATCTACCAGGGTGATATAAAAAGCTCTCCCTGCTGGGTGGGGCCCGGCGCGTTGGTGATCTCATGGTTTCAGTGGGTGTCCTGCTGAGCTGGGTGGACACAGCCCTGCCCCCCGTGCCCCCAGTGCCCCTGTCAGGGAGGTTGGGGTGCCTTATCCACCCTTTCCAGGGCAAACCCCAAACCCTGATTGTGCTCCTGATGCCCAGAGAAGGGCTGGAAATGAGACAGATGCTCCTTGCAGAAGGAAAAGTCCAGGTTTTGCAGAAATGGCAGAGCGCTAAGGGCAAAGAAAGTTTCCATTTTGGTCACTTTACTGTAATTTCCCTCCTGTTTGGGAAGATTGAGAAGCCCAATGTGAGCTGAAACCCCGTTTGGAAATGGATATTCCTGAGATATGTGCAGGAAAGAGAGGAGAGTACAAGCAGCTCATCTCCAGCCCTCTGAGGCTCTGATAGAAGATTTTCAGGTGTATTTTCTTTTAAATCAGCTTCACAGCTATGGCAGCACTGAAATCTGAAGGACTCCAGCTTTTTACAAGGCTGGGTGGTGTTGATTCCTCCACACTTGGCCCTAAGGGCAGGAGGACAGAGCAGGGCTCGGGATCACATGAAATGGCCAATAAAAACCTGTGCTGTGCAATCACAGAGTGGTTTCCGTGCACAAAAATCCACAAGAGGGGTGTGGAAATGATAACTGAGCTTTCCATAAACTCCTGGAAGTCCAACGCTAACAAATTCCGTGTAAGGAAGATGAAAGGAGGAGCGGGGATGAGCCCGTTCCTTCAGCTCCATTATTCTCACCTCCAAAACCGGTCGGGCAGCCCTTAAATCCCTCGGCAGCTCGTCGCAAAATTGTCTCTATTATTAACAACAAAGCGCTCGTTCCTCCCATCGCCATCCTTTGAGGAGCCGTGGATGGGGTGAGGATTCCTGCGGTGACAATCGGGGCAGGGCAGGGGCAGGAGATGCGCATTTAGGAGGTGATGTCCCTCTGCCTTGTCCCTTTGCTTTGTCCCTCTGCCTTGTCCCTCTGCCTTGTCCCTCTCCTTCTTCCACCCAGAAAAAGGGGGACACCCCTTCCTTCTGCAAAACCACAGCCTGAAAAACTCCCAGCGACCTCTGAGCAGGACAAACCATCCTTGGGCTTGCACCGCAGCAGGGAAACCCCTCAGAAATCCGCACGTTTCCTTTATTAATTGTCGCACAAAGGAATTGAACTCCTGGCCAAACCCTCAGGGGATTTCCTTGCCAAGCCCCAGCGGAGCTGGCCTGGGTGTTCTGTAATTAGCATTTGTGCAGAAATTGCCATTATTAGTCTGTGACTCCTCTGGCTCCATTTGCATTGATGCAATCTCCTCTCTCTTCTCCACTTGCAAAAAAACACAATAATTTTTTTTAAAAAGCGGGTCCTCGGGTGAATCACCAGAGGAGAAGGAAGGGGGAGAGTTCCCTGCAAACACCACATTTCCATCAGCAGTTAAAGAGAATTCAGCAGGTACTTAAGGTTAATGAAATAAGCTCGCAGGGGATGCAGTCACCTTTAGGTTAGGATTGCTCAAGACTAAAAAAACAAACATGAAATGGCATTCTGCTTCTGCTAGGCAAGGATTGCACGGCTGGAGCAGAGGGTTGTGTGTTATCCCTCGGGGCTCCAGCCCTGATATCTCATCTCCTCTGGGATCTGAACACAAACGCACATACTCCTTTCTAATCTGTGTTTGTCACCGCAGAGCAGAGCAGGGTGACACCTCCACTGCTTTTCTGCCTTCCTGAAACTCAAACTAGTGCCTCTTAGAAAAGCCTTTGTGCCTCAGACAGGACTGAGGTTTGGAGGAATTACACACAAAGCCTGTGTGCATCAGTGACAGCCCAATCTGCACCCAGGGCTGGGACAGCCCAGGGAACTGCTCCTGGGGATGGATACAGCTCCAATGGCTCCTTGCACAGCAGGACAAGCCCTGTCCAGATCAGAGCTGTGTTTTACACCCCTAACACAGCCACGGTCCTGCCCCGGTGCCCATCCCGTGGGTTGCCACCTTGCCATGGGAAGTTTGGAATTCCCTGGGGTGCAGTGATGTTCCCAGGGGCGCTGGGAATGGCACAGCCACAGCCCTGGACACCATGGTGGACACACCAGCAGAGGTGACAGCCTGATCTGTCCCTTCCAAACCAACCCCAGCTCCTGGCTGGCATCGTGGAGAACCCCAGGATGATGAAAAAGGAGCAAATCAAGAGCAGCAAAACTTGTGAGAGCGATGCTGATGGCAAAGCCGGGCATTATCCCTGGTGCCCTTCCCAGGACCCTTCAGCTGAGAAAATCCCATTTCCGCTTCAGCTCTTCTGGCTGACAAAGTGGTCAAAGGCTGAACTCTGATCCGAAATGTTTCAGTGATTCTGTGGTTCCCCATTGGCACCTCCCCATCACCGAGGCCACCCCGTGCAGGGACAGGGGACAGGGGACAGGGGAATGGGAAAGGGAACAGGGGAAGGGGACAGGGGACAGGGGACAAGGGGCAGTGACAGGGACAGGGGAATGGGACAGGGACAGGGGACAGGGGACAGGGACAGGGCGGCTGTCCGGGTTTGTCTCCGTACCTGTCACACACTCAGTGCAAAGGCATTCCCTCCTGCAGAATGACAGGAACGCCTGCTCCACGCCCTCCCAGCCATGCCTTGGCAGGCAGCAGGGCAGCTCTGAGGAGGAGGAGGAGGCACAGCCACAGCTCATTCCAGAGCCACCCTGCTCCCCACAAACCTCCGGGGAGGAACCCCTGAGGAAATCAGGAATCGTTGTTTTGGGTAATCCTGCCCTGCACCAAGGGCTGGGATGGGATTTTCCAAATGGCTTTGACAAGGAAGAGGAGAAATGTGCTCCAGGAGAGAACCAGGACTCAAAAACCCCAACTCCAGCAGGGGTAAGGGAAATAAAGATTTGGAAATAAAGATTCGGAAATAAAGATTTATTTAGGGAGACAGGACGTTTTTGGAAATGGACACTAGGTTTTCTCCATCAGTTGTCCATTACTGATTGTCTCTGGGCACCTCTATAAACTTGTGAAGGTTCTGAGCAGAAAACTAGTAGAAAATGAGTAGAAAACACATAAAAAATGTTTTTCTAAGCCACTTCTTAATTCTTTCAGCACTCGTGGATATCAGAAGTTGAAAACCCCAGCTAATTCCAGTCAGAGGGAATACACGACACAAACTCATCTCCCCCAGTTCCCAAATCAGTTCCCCACTCTCTCCAGCTGTGGGTTTATCCAAACAACAACACTTCTGGGGGGTCTCTGCTTGGCCCTTCCATTCGTGGCACTTTGGAGGATCCTCACAAACATTTCATCCCATCCACAGAGTTTTCTTCAGCGCTCTCCCCTCGCTTCCCACCAGGGATGGGACAGGGCAGCCCCGCTGGAGCTCCGTGTCCCTGTCCCTGTCCCTCCAGGCTGTCACTGCCTCCTGTGTCACCCCCTCCTGTCCCTCACAAAGGTCAGCAGGAGGGACTGGGGCTGCAAGGACAGCGTGTCCCCCCTGCTCACGGGGAGATGCTCACCCAAAGCTGCCTGACCGTCCCGGAGCCCTTTCCCAGCTATAAATAGGAGCCCCGAGGATCCCCTTTTAAGAAGGGGCTTTCTCCGTGGCAGGGAGCCCCAGAAGGACGGGGAAATGCAGAGCCAGCCCTAAATGAGCTGTGCAAATCCTGTTCCTGGGAATGGCTGCCTGGCTGGGACTCACAGACCATCTCTCTGTGTTGTGCTCCCCTTTTTCCTGCCCTCTGAGCTCCCCTCGCCCTCAGTGCTGCTCCAAAGGGGTTTTTTGTCCCCAAAGCTGTGCTCTGCCCGCAGCCCCTGAGCTGGGCTCTGTCAGGAGGTCACTCTGGTGCCAAGGCAGAGCAGCAGGGCAGGGGTGGCACTGCTTTATCTCACCATCATCATCATCCTCTCGTGCGGGGCTGACACTTTTCCTCTCACAAACCACCAGCAGCTGCTGGTTCTCGTGGCACAGAGCTCAGCTGAGGCTGGCAAAGGGGGGTGACAGCCTGATGCCAGCCTTCCCCAGCCAGGTGAGGGGTTGGACACTGAGGAAATGCTCTGTGGAAATGCTCTGAGGATTCCCCAGTGAAGAGCTGCTGGCTCTGCTCCCCCACAGATATTTTGGGGCTCCCACCAGCTCTGCTGCATGCACACTTCCTCTCGCTGCTAGAAGACACACACAGCTCCCACTGTGACGTTTGATTTCAGGGTCAGACAGCGAGAAACTTATTTAGGGCTGCAGATTTTCTCAGAAAAAGCTGC
This sequence comes from Malurus cyaneus samueli, assembly GCA_009741485.1. Lineage (NCBI taxonomy): Eukaryota > Metazoa > Chordata > Aves > Passeriformes > Maluridae > Malurus > Malurus cyaneus. The sequence continues at coordinate 17,033,045 of CM019226.1, read as the reverse complement.
CACACGTTTCCACTCACGTGTCCAGCACAACGGGGTGGGGCTTTCAGGCTCTGGAATCCCGCTGCCCCAGGGATATTTTGCACTTTTTCTGAAGTTTTCTTCGAGGCTGCCTCACCAATTTGCTGTCCCATGGTGCCTCCATCCCACAGCCACGTCCCACAGCACCATCGTGGGAAGCACCACTTAATCTGATTGCAGGATGCCTTTTGGGGGTGATAAGAAATGTTTCCAGCAGCGTGGTTCTCGCTTCAGCTGCAAAATATCAAGATGAAGCTGCTCCCACCCAGGGATGAACAAGCATTTCCTTCAGCCAGAGAGGAGAAGAAAAAAGATTTAAGGAGAGGTTTTTCACACTCGCATACACTTAAGAGGAAAAAATATTTACATGAGGGAAAAAGGACTTGGCAGGGGCTTCCCAGAGGCCATTTGCTGTTTATGCATTGCTCAGGCCTGGGCTGACGCTGCAGAGCTCTGGTGGAGCCTGAGCCTTCCTGAGCCATGTGGGACTGTTTTTAGGGCTGGAAAATCCTCTTGCTGTGGTTCTGGGCCTGCACCTGCAGGAATTGTGTGTGCCAGTGGCCACTGTGGCTCCCTAAAGCCTTTCTTTTGGCATTCCTGGGGAGCCAGAGCCAGGAGGGGCTGCTGGGATCCTCAGAGCAGTGATGGGAAATAATGACTGCTCTAAATATCCATTTAGAGGATGGGATGTGGAATATCCCCCGTTAGGAATGCCCTGTTTTAAGGGGAAAGTGGGTGAGAGCTGAGATCCCCCACAGATGCTGAAAGTCTGAATTTTGTTTCCTGCAGTCAGCAGTGGCTGGGGCTCTCAATCCCTTGAAAGCACAAATTATTATAATTTGGAAATCTGATGTATTTTGGAAACCCTCCCTGTCCAAGCTGCACAACAATTCCCTGCTGCTGTTCCTGGAAAGAGAAACCTCAAACTGTGCTGAGCACACGGTGCTGCCGAGGGTCCCATCGTGGCCTTGAGTGGCACAGAGGACCCCAAACCCTGCTCATTGCCACATGCTGGGCTGGCACCCTGCTTGGCACCACTCCTGTTCATCCCTCAGCCCCATCTGGAGCCAGAGCAACACCAGGAGAGCAGGAAATGGAGAATGGGCAGGAATTGGGGGACTTTTCCAAAGAAATGAGCTTTTCTGAGATGAAACAACCCGGGGCAGGCAGCAGAGTCCCACCCTGTGCTGCTATCACCCTGCTCCTGCAGGAGAAGTGTCCCCCTCCCCTCCTTCCACCCCAAACTCCAACCTGACCCATCCTGTGCTGCTGTCGCCCCATTCCTGCAGGACAAGTGTCCCCATCCCCTCCTTCCACCCCAAACTCCAATCCCTCCATCTGGGGAGGCTGCAGTGCCCTCCCAGTCCCGGGAATGCTGGCACTGGTGACCACAACAGGGGATTAAACCCTCCCAGCTGCTGAAAAATCCACCACAGGAGCTCAGGAGCCATCCAAGGCTGCCACTGTTGCCAGTCCAAACAGAAGAGCAGGTGGGTTTGTAAACCCCTGATGGAAAAGAGGAAACCCAAAGAGGTGCACCCACGGCCCCATTCCCAGGGCTCAAAGAACTGCATGAATTCATGACATTTTTTGCCACGCTGTGTTTCTTCCCTGATTTTCTTTCACAAACCCTGAAGAATCCACTGAGAAAACGTTGGAAAATACGGGAGAAATGGTGTTAAACAAGGACACCTGATTACAGTATAAATACCATAAATCCTCTTTGTTTACACACAGTGTCGGTCAGTGGGACCTGCAAGAAATACCCCGAGTTTTGAACATACAGATCTTCATCTCTGTGTTTATCTGGCCCAGCAAAGCCTTTACATTTCCGTGTTTGTGCACAGATCTGTGTACTGCTGTACATAGATAATGGTTCTCTGTATGAACACACATATCTTTGTAAGCACTTGTGCAAAAAGGACCTTTCCAAACAAATATTTCCCAAACCATCCTTCCTTGCACTGGCAGTACTGCACAGAAATTCAGCTGGATGCTCCTGCCGTTGGGAAAGTGAGGAAAACTGAAACTGCGTGCACAGAGATGCAGCAAATCCACTTTTTTCACATTTTTTCACAAATCCACATCCAATTCATTTGGAGAAAAGGTAAAAAATCTCAGTGCTGCCTCAAATGTTGTGCTTGATTCAGCACCTTTACCCACAGATGAGACATTGCCAAATCCAGGGGGATCAGGGCTGTGTCCTGCTCTTATACCACTCCAGGAGAGTGAACCTCCTTCCAAGCTGGCGAAACTCCATTTTCCAGCTCTGCCCAGACCCAGGCTGTGTCCCTAAAATCCCAGTGCTCCCAGCTGAGCTTTGTTTGTGCCAGGAAAACATGGGGTACAGCAGAGAGAGGCTGTTCCACAGGGTCTGCCCGTGCCACCAGCTGCAGGAACAGCATCTCCCAGGACTCAGTGCCACTGCAATATTCCTGCCCTGCTCTGGAATATGACAAAAAGCACCTTTAGGTGGCTGTGGGTGCACTGGTGCCCCCACAACAGGAATGTGTTGATGAGAGGGGGGAATGGAGCTGCACCACCCCTCACAGCCCGGCTGGGTGTTGGTTGCAAAAAGCTCTCTGTGCCCCCAGCAGGAGAGATCAGTGCTCAGGTTTGCTTTCTGAAGGGCCCCAATAAAAGTGTAACAAGGGGAAGAAGTGCTGGGGCTGCCGGGTTGAGGTCTCAGAGAGAGCTGAGAGATTTCTGCCCAGGGAGGAGATGCCAAGGTGGCTGTGAAAGGAGCTGAGAACCCGAGCCAAGTGTGAAACCAGTGATGAAAGGAGCCCTCACCTTGCAAAATGGATCTCAGGGAGCCTGGAGCCACTCTGGGAACAGCAGCCAGGCCAGCACAGCCTTTCACAAGAGCCTGTGCTCACCTGAACCTGCAGAACCGCCCTGGGTCCCGCTGCCATGGAAATGCGGAGTTACCAAACACTGGGGTCAGCCAAGGGCTTCCCCCGGGCTGGGTGCCCTGCTGGGAACAGGAACAGCGGGGGAATGCTGTGACAAGAGCAGCAGCACCTTCCCCAGGTCCCTTTTCTGTCCCCAGAGCGCAGGGACACAGCCAGGCAGGAGAGCTGTGCTTCCCTGCTGCTTTGACAGAGAGCAGAGGACAGAGCAGGGCAGGCTGGCCATGTTCCCTCGTGCCAGAGGAATGAACGTGCTCATAAACCCATCTCCTTGGGAAATGGATTCATCATCACCCAGGCAAATAAACACGGGCAGGCACAGGGCAGGGACAGAGCCCTTCCCTCCGTCTGTCTGGGGGTGTCTGAGACTCCTGAAATTAAAGGTGCAGGAGCAGGATGGACCCGTGCGCTGCATGAGCCAGCAGAGAGGAAAACAAGGCTGGCAGGATGGAGAGTTTTGGCTGGAATTTGGGGAAAAGAGGGGCAGGAACTCAGGACAATCACGAGGATTTTGGGAGCCCAGCTAAAATTGAATCTGGCTGCTGCCATGAAAGAGAATTTAAAATATTCCTGTAAATACATGGTCAGGAGAAGGGAGGGCTAAGGAGGATCTTCATCCTTTATCGGGGAGACACAAAGGATGAGGGGACGCTGAGGTCCTCAATGCCTCCTTGCTCTCAGTCTTTAACAGCAAGGCCAATTGTCCTCCAGGTACCCTGAGCTGGAAAACAGGGACCTGATCTCCTGTGACAGGATGAGGAAAAGGCTGTGGATGACACCTAGCCAGGCTTTCACTGAGCTTTGACACCATTTCCAGCAGCATTCTCCTGGACAAACTGAATTCTGTGATTTGGATGGGTTCATCTTTCCCTGGGTCAAAACCTGAGCGGGTTAAAAGCCCAGAGAGTGGTGGGAAAGGTTAAATCCAGCCCCAGAGGTGCTCCCAGGGCTCAGTTTTGGGGCCAGTCCTGTTTAATCTCTCTATCAATGATCAGGATGAGGGGATTGAGTACATCCTCATTGAGTTCATCATGACTGAACTGGAGGGGAATTTTGGTGTGCTGGAGGCTCTGCAGAGGGATGGGATCAATGGGAATGCTGGGCTCCTGCTGGACTCGACCTTCAGGGCCTTTTCCAGCCTGAAAGAGTGGGTGATTCTGTAGCAGAAGGGAAGAGATGAGGGAGATAAAGGGCAGGTTCCTGTTTGCTGCCAGCCAGGCTGGCCGTGCCCTCCCTGGGGTGGCACAAACACGGACCTCACGGTAAATAACCCTGAAATAAGCTCAGCAAAGGCCAGCAGCTGTGAGGGGGCTGAGCTGAGGAGCAGCACAACGTGTGCTGCTGCCACATCCGCTCCCTCTGCGGGCTCGCCTTTCCACGCTGCTGAGCCCTGGCTGATCTTCAAACATTCGGGTGCGTTTGGGAATTGGAATCTGTGCCCCCTGTTTGTGCTGAGGCTGAACCCCCTGAACCCCCTGAACCCCCAGGTGAGGCTGGGGCAGGCACAGCCCTGGCAGATTGAGATGGGCAACGCTGTATTTTGGGAATTGCTGGACAATTTAGGATACAATTTGGGAACAGCCAGTCCTCCAAAGGTGCTCGAGGCACATTTCCCAGCAGGGATCTGCACCCAGATGAAAATCTGGTGATTTTCAAACATTCGGGTGCGTTTGGGAATTGGAATCTGTGCCCCCTGTTTGTGCTGAGCCTGAACCCCCTGAACCCCCAGGTGAGACTGGGGAAGGCACAGCCTGGGTTTTGGGAATTGCTGGACAATTTAGGATACAATTTGGGAACAGCCAGTCCTCCAAAGGTGCTCGAGGCACATTTCCCAACAGGGATCTGCACCCAGACCCTTTTGGCTCTGCCAGCTCCCTGTTCCACATCTCCCCAGTGCCACAGCACACAGCAGGCTCCATTCCCAGCCCTGGCTGCCCAGACAGCCCAAACTGTCCAGGAATGCTCCCGAGAGGCAAAGGATTGGCGTAACTCAGCGGCGTTCTGTCCTGGGGGATGAAGCAAAGGCAGCTCCTGACGTGGAAATTGCAGCTGCCCCAGTGCCAGGCAGGACCCGCAGTGAGGGCAGTGTTTTGTAACAACACCAAAGCTGTGTTTGTGACGTTCACTCCACGAAAACTTTAAAAACAAAAACAATCTGTTTGGCCAAAGTGGCTAAAAGCAGGGAATGTAGGGCCAGGCTGGCTGCACAGCAGCACCTGGGGGTTGTGCCCCACCGTGTCCCCACCTTGGTGGCAGTGGCACCAGGTACAAGCCAGCATAAGAATTTAATATTTGTCACTGATTTCCCTCGAATGAAATCACCACTGTGTGTTTTATCTGAGGTGTTTAACCTGAGCCAACCCTCTACCTGTGTAAAATCCTAAAACCCAATTTAAATAGTGACTCCTGACTCCAATGCTCCAATTTTTAATGTGTCCATAAAGCTATCTATTTAATATAAAAATATTTTAACAGGCCAAAGCCTTTTTTTTTTCCTAGCCATGTAAAGGTTTAGCTTTGGTGGTGCCAGAATATTTTTTCCTCCAATATTTCTCCCTTTTGATTCCACTGCTCCCAGAGCTGCACAGTTTATATTTCACCAGTTTTACTAATGCTGCCTTAGAGGGAAGAAATCAGTTCTTCAACAGCCAGACTCCACTGCAAGCCTGAGGTTTCTTACAGCTGAGCTTTGCAGTCCCGAGGTCATTTGTCCAGTGCAAACAGCCCAAAATTCCCTGTCCCTTCCCCATCCACGTGCTCTGGGTGCTGGAGTGCTTCTGCAAATAATCCCTTACTCATCTCTCAGCTTTGGCTACCCACAGCCACAATATTTGAAACAAGAGGAGGCAGCCAGAAAAACAGAGCAATTACTTGGACAACAATTCCTGGTCCACAAGTGCTACCAAAATGCAAATAATTAATCACAGTGAAAATACAAACCACAACGAGATGTGAGCATGGGAATCCTCTATGCCAAAGGGCCCTGCTGCAGACTGGTGAGAATTTGAGCCTTGCTGGGGGCTGCTGTGGCCCCATATCTGTGGGACAGCTCCTCCCTGCGTGCCCTCAAACCCACAGCCCTGGGCATTGCGGAACGGAAGGGACAGGCAGGAGATGGAAAAAACGGGAGATATCGATCTCTGCAATCAAGAGGTTAATTCTCATTTCCCCTGAACGCTCTTTAATAATCACAGCCTGCACCGAGCTAAATTGCATCTGCAGCCACTGAATGAGTGCCTACACCGAGCGAGTGCCTACACTGAGTGAGTGCCTACACCGGGTGTTCCCCTATACCGAGTGTGCCCCTACACCGAGTGTGCAACTACACCGAGTACCTGCTCCGAGTGTGTCCCTACGCTGAGTGTGCCCCTATACTGAGTGAGTACCTGCACCGAGTGTGTCCCTACACCGAGTCCATACACTGTCCCCCTACACCGAGTGTGTCCCTACACCGAGCTTACCCCTACACCAAGTGTGCAACTACACCAAGTGTGCCCCTAAACTGAGTGTGCCCCTAAACTGAGTGTGTCCCTACACTGAGTGTTCCCCTACCCCGAGTGTGTCCCTAACCCAAGTGTGTCCCTACACTGTGTCCCTGCCCCGAGCGTCCCCCTACACGAGTGTCCCTACTCGGGCATCCCCCCGGGCAGCAGGGGAGGGCACGGGCAGACAGAGGCAGGAGCGAAGGGCTCTCTGCCCCATTTTCTGCCCCTGCTCTGGGGCTGAGCTGCGGAGGTGACGAGAGGAGAGAGTCAGTCACGGAGCTTGAGGAGGGGAAAGCTCTTAGAGCTGCTCCTCTGTCCCAGCACCCTCCTCAAGAAGGATCAGAACACTTTGGGAAAGGAAAAAAGGGAGCGCTAGGAGCTCCCAGAGCCTCGGGCTTTACCCTGAGGGGTGAGAGCTGGAGGAGTTTGTCCCCACACCCTGCAGCAGCAATCACACGCTCCTGCTCCCTGCAGAGCCGGGGGGATCCCCCTCCAGCCCCGCCGGCACCAGGGCGAGTCCTGAGCGCTGCCAGGGCAGCCAAGGCCACTCGGGCACTGCCAAGAGCTGTCGGTAACCAGAAACCCCGCTCCACCCCCGTGACAGCCTCCGGAACGGGGCACGGCGCTGCCCCAAAGCTCCTCTGCCTCCCCCTGCACCGGGACGGACCAGCTGGTCACCCACCACCCAAAAACAGCTCTGCCCAACACCCAGCGAGCCCAGACCCACCCACTGACCACTGCACGGCCCGAGGGACACCGCCACCAGCACCCCGGTGTTACGGGGGCTCGACATCGAGCATCCCCCTGGCACCCCGGCCCCGCGGAGCGCCGCAGATCCCGGGAGAGGCTTTTCCTGCGCCTTTCCCGAGTATTCCTGAAAGAACCCGGCCGCGGGTCCAGCCTGGCACAGCGCGGGGCGTCCCCAGCACAAATCGCTGCTCCCCTCCAGCCAGGGACCGTCCTGTCCCCAAGAGCCAGCCCTGTCCTGTCCCCAGGAGCCAGCCGTGTCTTGTCCCCAGGAGCCCGGCACACGGGGCAAACCCCGCTCCGCTCCCAACCCAAGCGATCTGCAGCCATCCCGGGGTCGGAGCCGCGCTTCCAAGGGGCCGGGAAAACCCAAACCCCGCTGCCCTCGCAGCCCCCCGGGCTCGCTGTCACCCGAGCCGGGCACTCCAACAAAGCGGGCGCTTTACGAGCTCTGGGCTGGACGCAAAGCGCCGGGCTGTGATTGCAGCCGCGTGTCACCCGACTTCCAGCGCCACATTCCTGAGTGCCACAGTCACGGGCTCACGCTCTAGGCAAACACTCCGTTTACTTCTATATTTATTTTTTTTTTCTGCGGGAAGTCCTATAGCACTCGGCAAAACCAAACGCCACAAAGCATTGGCGGTTTCTGGGCGTTGATGGAACTGTCCCGGCGCCGGCAGCCCCGAGCCAGCCCCGCTCGCTTCATCCCTTCCCCGCGGATTTGCGCAGAGTGCCATCTCCGCACGGTGCTCGGGGCTGGCCAAGCCTGGCACCCGCCCCAGGGTCCCTCCTGGCCGGGGAGGGCTCCACGGCACCAGCTGGGTGGCGAGAAGGGGACCGGGAGCATCCCGGCGAGCTGCTGCCCGTACAGGGGGGTCCAGCCCCAGCCCCGCTCCCAGCAACCATGACGGAGCTCAGTCCCTAAGGCGAGCGCCAGGCAGTCCCTCCGGGGGCGCTCATTCTGCACAGCCTCGCATCCCCCACCCCTCTAAGGGACCCCCAAATCCGGGGGGCCGCCAGCAGCCCCCCCGCCCTGCCCGGGGCCAGCCCCGCTGTGCAGAGTTCGGGGTTTCCTGCAGCCATTAGGCTTTAGGTGCTCTCTYAAAACGAATCACTATTATTATTATTATCAAAGGGGGTTGATTTTCCTTGGAAAAGCTCCTGTGTCCAGCCCCAGCACCCTCCCCGCCGGGCACAGTACCTTTGCCGTGCAAAAAGTCCTCGGGGCGAGGGAAGGAGATCTCCTCGCAGAGCAGGTCGCAGTTTTTATCCGATGCCAGGGGGTAGCCGTTGTCCTCCTCGTTGTAGTCGCTCCTGCCGTTGCTGTTGGAGTAGCCATTGGCGTACATCTTCAGGGCCGACCTGCGCAGGCACAGCAGCTCCTGGAAGGCGTACCTGAAATCGGGGCTCCGGCAGTAGATCAGGGGGTTGAAGGCAGAGTTGACGTAGCCCAGCCAGTTCAAGAGGATGTACACGTACTTGGGAATGATGTTGTCCTGGATGACGTGCACGATGTTGACGATGAAGAAGGGCAGCCAGCACAGCGTGAAGGTGCCCATGATGATGCCCAGGGTCTTGAGGGCCTTGTGCTCCTTCAAGAAGAACTTGGAGGAGCGGCGGTGCCCGGCCCCACCTTTCTGCTCCTGCTCCTTGTTCTGGGTGTGAAACCTCCCCTCGCTCCTGTCGATCTTCTGCAGCTGCTTCTTGGCCACCTGGAACACCCTGGCGTACACGAAGACCATGACGACGAGGGGCAGGTAGAAGGAGATGATGGAGGAGGCGATGGCGTAGGCTTGGTTGGTGAAAAAGTCGCAGCACATGTCGTCCTGGTAGCAGCGGATGGCCTCCTCATGGTCTGCCCGGTACCAATGCATCTGGATGGGCAGGAAGGAGGTCAGGGCCGACACCAGCCACACCACGAGGATGACCACGCGCGCCTTGCCCTTGGTCAGCAGGCTCTGGTACTTGAACGGGGAGGTGATGGCGAAGTAGCGGTCCACGGCGATGACGCACAGCGTCTCGATGCTGGCCGTGACGCACAGCACGTCCAGAGAGGTCCAGAACTCGCACCAGAAGTTCCCGAACTTCCACATCTCCATGATGATGTGGCAGGCCCCGAAGGGCACCACGGCCAGCCCCATGACCAGGTCAGCGCAGGCCAGAGAGGTGATGAAGTAGTTGGTGACGGTCTGCAGGCGCTGGAAGCGGGCGATGGCCGTGATCACCAGCACGTTACCGAACACGATGGCCAGCACGATGACCGACATCAGGATCCCCATGCCCACCATCCACACGTCCCGCGACACCGTGGGCTCGGCGGCGCTCTGGCTGCCCCTGTTTGTGCTGAGGCTGAACCCCCTGAACCCCCTGAACCCCCAGGTGAGGCTGGGGCAGGCACAGCCCTGGCAGATTGAGATGGGCAACGCTGTATTTTGGGAATTGCTGGACAATTTAGGATACAATTTGGGAACAGCCAGTCCTCCAAAGGTGCTCGAGGCACATTTCCCAACAGGGATCTGCACCCAGATGAAAATCTGGTGATTTTCCAGATGAAAATCTGGATCCAGATGAAAATTCAGATTTTCCCAGATGAAAATCTGCTGATTTTCAAACATTCGGGTGCGTTTGGGAATTGGAATCTCTGCCCCTGTTTGTGCTGAGGCTGAACCCCCTGAACCCCCTGAACCCCCAGGTGAGGCTGGGGCAGGCACAGCCCTGGCAGATTGAGATGGGCAATGCTGGGTTTTGGGAATTGCTGGACATTTAGGATACATTTGGGAGCAGCCAGTCCTCCAAAGGTGGTCGAGGCACATTTCCCAACAGGGATCTGCACCCAGATGAAAATCTGTGATTTTCAAACATTCGGATGCATTTGGGAATTGGAATCTGTGCCCCCTGTTTGTGCTGAGCCTGAACCCCCTGAACCCCCAGGTGAGACTGGGAAGGCACAGCCGGGTTTTGGAATTGCTGGACAATTTAGGATACAATTTGGGAACAGCCAGTCCTCCAAAGGTGCTCGAGGCACATTTCCCAGCAGGGATCTGCACCCAGATGAAAATCTGGTGATTTTCAAACATTCGGGTGCGTTTGGGAATTGGAATCTGTGCCCCCTGTTTGTGCTGAGCCTGAACCCCCTGAACCCCCAGGTGAGCTGGGGAAGGCACAGCCTGGGTTTTGGAATTGCTGGACAATTTAGGATACAATTTGGGAACAGCCAGTCCTCCAAAGGTGCTCGAGGCACATTTCCCAACAGGGATCTGCACCAGACCCTTTTGCTCTGCCAGCTCCCTGTTCACATCTCCCCAGTGCACAGCACACAGCAGGCTCCATTCCCAGCCCTGGCTGCCCAGACAGCCCAAACTGTCCAGGAATGCTCCCGAGAGGCAAAGGATTGGCGTAACTCAGCGGGTTCTGTCCTGGGGGATGAAGCAAAGGCAGCTCCTGACGTGGAAATTGCAGCTGCCCCAGTGCCAGGCAGGACCCGCAGTGAGGGCAGTGTTTTGTAACAACACCAAAGCTGTGTTTGTGACGTTCACTCCACGAAAACTTTAAAAACAAAAACAATCTGTTTGGCCAAAGTGGCTAAAAGCAGGGAATGTAGGGCCAGGCTGCTGCACAGCAGCACCTGGGGGTTGTGCCCCCCGTGTCCCCACCTTGGTGGCAGTGGCACCAGGTACAAGCCAGCATAAGAATTTAATATTTGTCACTGATTTCCCTCGAATGAAATCACCACTGTGTGTTTTATCTGAGGTGTTTAACCTGAGCCAACCCTCTACCTGTGTAAAATCCTAAAACCCAATTTAAATAGTGACTCCTGACTCCAATGCTCCAATTTTTAATGGTCCATAAAGCTATCTGATTTAATATAAAAATATTTTAACAGGCCAAAGACCTTTTTTTTTCCTAGCCATGTAAAGGTTTAGCTTTGGTGGTGCCAGAATATTTTTTCCTCCATATTTCTCCCTTTTGATTCCACTGCTCCCAGAGCTGCACAGTTATATTTCACCAGTTTTACTAATGCTGCCTTAGAGGGAAGAAATCATTCTTCAACAGCCAGACTCCACTGCAAGCCTGAGGTTTCTTACAGCTGAGCTTTGCAGTCCCGAGGTCATTTGTCCAGTGCAAACAGCCCAAAATTCCCTGTCCCTTCCCATCCACGTGCTCTGGGTGCTGGAGTGCTTCTGCAAATAATCCCTTACTCATCTCTCAGCTTTGGCTACCCACAGCCACAATATTTGAATAAGAGGAGGCAGCCAGAAAACAGAGCAATTACTTGGACAACAATTCCTGGTCCACAAGTGCTACCAAAATGCAAATAATTAATCACAGTGAAGAATACAAACCACAACGAGATGTGGCATGGGAATCCTCTATGCCAAAGGGCCCTGCTGCAGACTGGTGAGAATTTGAGCCTTGCTGGGGCTGCTGTGGCCCCATATCTGTGGGACAAATCCTCCCTGCGATGCCCTCAAACCCACAGCCCTGGGCATTGCGGAACGGAAGGGACAGGCAGGAGATGGAAAAAACGGAGATATCGATCTCTGCAATCAAGAGGTTAATTCTCATTTCCCCTGAACGCTCTTTAATAATCACAGCCTGCACCGAGCTAAATTGCATCTGCAGCCACTGAATGAGTGCCTACACCGAGCGAGTAGCCTACACTGAGTGAGTGCCTACACCGGGTGTTCCCCTATACCGAGTGTGCCCCTACACCGAGTGTGCAACTACACCGAGTACCTGCTCCGAGTGTGTCCCTACGCTGAGTGTGCCCCTATACTGAGTGAGTACCTGCACCGAGTGTGTCCCTACACCGAGTCCATACACTGTCCCCCTACACCGAGTGTGTCCCTACACCGAGCTTACCCCTACACCAAGTGTGCAACTACACCAAGTGTGCCCCTAACTGAGTGTCCTAAACTGAGTGTGTCCCTACCGAGGTGTCCCTACCCCGAGTGTGTCCCTAACCCAAGTGTGTCCCTACACTGTGTCCCTTGCCCCGAGCGTCCCCCTACACGAGTGTCCCTACTCGGGCATCCCCCCGGGAGCAGGGGAGGGCAGAGGAGGAGGGCTCTCGCCCCATTTTCTGCCCCTGCTCTGGGGCTGAGCTGCGGAGGTGACGAGAGGAGGAGTCAGTCACGGAGCTTGAGGAGGGGAAAGCTCTTAGAGCTGCTCCTCTGTCCCAGCACCCTCCTCAAGAAGGATCAGAACACTTTGGGAAAGGAAAAAAGGGAGCGCTAGGAGCTCCCAGAGCCTCGGGCTTTACCCTGAGGGGTGAGAGCTGGAGGAGTTTGTCCCCACACCCTGCAGCAGCAATCACACGCTCCTGCTCCCTGCAGAGCCGGGGGATCCCCTCCAGCCCCGCCGGCACCAGGGCGAGTCCTGAGCGCTGCCAGGGCAGCCAAGGCCACTCGGGCACTGCCAAGAGCTGTCGGTATTGTGCACAGATCTGTGACTGCTGTACTCAGATAATAGCAGCACACATATCTTTGTAACACTTGTGCAAAAAGGACCTTTCCAAACAAATATTTCCCAACCATCCTTCCTTGCACTGGCAGTACTGCACAGAAATTCAGCTGGTGCTCCTGCCGTTGGGAAAGTGAGGAAAACTAGAAACTGCGTGCACAGAGATGCAGCAAATCCACTTTTTTCACATTTTTTCACAAATCCACATCCAATTCATTTGGAGAAAAGGTAAAAAATCTCAGTGCTGCCTCAAATGTTGTGCTTGATTCAGCACCTTTACCCACAGATGAGACATTGCCAAATCCAGGGGGATCAGGGCTGTGTCCTGCTCTTATACCACTCCAGGAGAGTGAACCTCCTTCCAAGCTGGCGAAACTCCATTTTCCAGCTCTGCCCAGACCCAGGCTGTGTCCCTAAAATCCCAGTGCTCCCAGCTGAGCTTTGTTGTGCCAGGAAAACATGGGGTACAGCAGAGAGAGGCTGTTCCACAGGGTCTGCCCGTGCCACCAGCTGCAGGAACAGCATCTCCCAGGACTCAGTGCCACTGCAATATTCCTGCCCTGCTCTGGAATATGACAAAAAGCACCTTTAGGTGGCTGTGGGTGCACTGGTGCCCCCACAACAGGAATGTGTTGATGAGAGGGGGGAATGGAGCTGCACCACCCCTCACAGCCCGGCTGGGTGTTGGTTGCAAAAAGCTCTCTGTGCCCCCAGCAGGAGAGATCAGTGCTCAGGTTTGCTTTCTGAAGGGCCCCAATAAAAGTGTAACAAGGGGAAGAAGTGCTGGGGCTGCCGGGTTGAGGTCTCAGAGAGAGCTGAGAGATTTCTGCCCAGGGAGGAGATGCCAAGGTGGCTGTGAAAGGAGCTGAGAACCCGAGCCAAGTGTGAAACCAGTGATGAAAGGAGCCCTCACCTTGCAAAATGGATCTCTGGAGCCACTCTGGGAACAGCAGCCAGGCCAGCACAGCCTTTCACAAGAGCCTGTGCTCACCTGAACCTGCAGAACCGCCCTGGGTCCCGCTGCCATGGAAATGAGGAGTTACCAAACACTGGGGTCAGCCAAGGGCTTCCCCCGGGCTGGGTGCCCTGCTGGGAACAGGAACAGCGGGGGAATGCTGTGACAAGAGCAGCAGCACCTTCCCCAGGTCCCTTTTCTGTCCCCAGAGCGCAGGGACACAGCCAGGCAGGAGAGCTGTGCTTCCCTGCTGCTTTGACAGAGAGCAGAGGACAGAGCAGGGCAGGCTGGCCATGTTCCCTCGTGCCAGAGGAATGAACGTGCTCATAAACCCATCTCCTTGGGAAATGGATTCATCATCACCCAGGCAAATAAACACGGGCAGGCACAGGGCAGGGACAGAGCCCTTCCCTCCGTCTGTCTGGGGGTGTCTGAGACTCCTGAAATTAAAGGTGCAGGAGCAGGATGGACCCGTGCGCTGCATGAGCCAGCAGAGAGGAAAACAAGGCTGGCAGGATGGAGAGTTTTGGCTGGAATTTGGGGAAAAGAGGGGCAGGAACTCAGGACAATCACGAGGATTTTGGGAGCCCAGCTAAAATTGAATCTGGCTGCTGCCATGAAAGAGAATTTAAAATATTCCTGTAAATACATGGTCAGGAGAAGGGAGGGCTAAGGAGGATCTTCATCCTTTATCGGGGAGCACAAAGGATGAGGGGACGCTGAGGTCCTCAATGCCTCCTTGCTCTCAGTCTTTAACAGCAAGGCCAATTGTCCTCCAGGTACCCTGAGCTGGAAAACAGGGACCTGATCTCCTGTGACAGGATGAGGAAAAGGCTGTGGATGAACCTAGCCAGGTTTCTAAAGCTTTGACACTTTCCATGCAGCATTCTCCTGGACAAACTGAATTCTGTGATTTGGATGGGTTCATCTTTCCCTGGGTCAAAACCTGAGCGGGTTAAAAGCCCGGAGAATGGTGGGAAAGGTTAAATCCAGCCCCAGAGGTGCTCCCAGGGCTCAGTTTTGGGGCCAGTCCTGTTTAATCTCTCTATCATGATCGGATGAGGGGATTGAGTACATCCTCATTGAGTTCATCATGACTGAACTGGAGGGGAATTTTGGTGTGCTGGAGGCTCTGCAGAGGGATGGGATCAATGGGAATGCTGGGCTCCTGCTGGACTCGACCTTCAGGGCCTTTTCCAGCCTGAAAGAGTGGGTGATTCTGTAGCAGAAGGGAAGAGATGAGGGAGATAAAGGGCAGGTTCCTGTTTGCTGCCAGCCAGGCTGGCCGTGCCCTCCCTGGGGTGGCACAAACACGGACCTCACGGTAAATAACCCTGAAATAAGCTCAGCAAAGGCCAGCAGCTGTGAGGGGGCTGAGCTGAGGAGCAGCACAACGTGTGCTGCTGCCACATCCGCTCCCTCTGCGGGCTCGCCTTTCCACGCTGCTGAGCCCTGGCTGATCTTCAAACATTCGGGTGCGTTTGGGAATTGGAATCTGTGCCCCTGTTTGTGCTGAGGCTGAACCCCCTGAACCCCCTGAACCCCCAGGTGAGGCTGGGGCAGGCACAGCCCTGGCAGATTGAGATGGGCAACGCTGTATTTTGGGAATTGCTGGACAATTTAGGATACAATTTGGGAACAGCCAGTCCTCCAAAGGTGCTCGAGGCACATTTCCCAACAGGGATCTGCACCCAGATGAAAATCTGGTGATTTTCCAGATGAAAATCTGGATCCAGATGAAAATTCAGATTTTCCCAGATGAAAATCTGCTGATTTTCAAACATTCGGGTGCGTTTGGGAATTGGAATCTCTGCCCCTGTTTGTGCTGAGGCTGAACCCCCTGAACCCCCTGAACCCCCAGGTGAGGCTGGGGCAGGCACAGCCCTGGCAGATTGAGATGGGCAATGCTGGGTTTTGGGAATTGCTGGACAATTTAGGATACAATTTGGGAGCAGCCAGTCCTCCAAAGGTGGTCGAGGCACATTTCCCAACAGGGATCTGCACCCAGATGAAAATCTGGTGATTTTCAAACATTCGGATGCATTTGGGAATTGGAATCTGTGCCCCCTGTTTGTGCTGAGCCTGAACCCCCTGAACCCCCAGGTGAGACTGGGGAAGGCACAGCCTGGGTTTTGGGAATTGCTGGACAATTTAGGATACAATTTGGGAACAGCCAGTCCTCCAAAGGTGCGAGCTCCGAGGGCTGACATTTCCCAACAGGGATCTGCACACCAGACCCTTCTTGGCTCTGCCAGCTCCCTGTTCCACATCTCCCCAGTGCCACAGCACACAGCAGGCTCCATTCCCAGCCCTGGCTGCCCAGACAGCCCAAACTGTCCAGGAATGCTCCCGAGAGGCAAAGGATTGGCGTAACTCAGCGGCGTTCTGTCCTGGGGGATGAAGCAAAGGCAGCTCCTGACGTGGAAATTGCAGCTGCCCCAGTGCCAGGCAGGACCCGCAGTGAGGGCAGTGTTTTGTAACAACACCAAAGCTGTGTTTGTGACGTTCACTCCACGAAAACTTTAAAAACAAAAACAATCTGTTTGGCCAAAGTGGCTAAAAGCAGGGAATGTAGGGCCAGGCTGGCTGCACAGCAGCACTTGGGGGTTGTGCCCCCCCCATGTCCCAGCTTGGTGGCAGTGGCACCAGGTACAAGCCAGCATAAGAATTTAATATTTGTCACTGATTTCCCTCGAATGAAATCACCACTGTGTGTTTTATCTGAGGTGTTTAACCTGAGCCAACCCTCTACCTGTGTAAAATCCTAAAACCAATTTAAATAGTGACTCCTGACTCCAATGCTCCAATTTTAATGTGTCCATAAACTTCTTTTAATATAAAAATATTTTAACAGGCCAAAGCTTTTTTTTTTCCTAGCCATGTAAAGGTTTAGCTTTGGTGGTGCCAGAATATTTTTTCCTCCAATATTTCTCCCTTTTGATTCCACTGCTCCCAGAGCTGCACAGTTTATATTTCACCAGTTTTACTAATGCTGCCTTAGAGGGAAGAAATCATTTCTTCAACAGCCAGACTCCACTGCAAGCCTGAGGTTTCTTACAGCTGAGCTTTGCAGTCCCGAGGTCATTTGTCCAGTGCAAACAGCCCAAAATTCCCTGTCCCTTCCCACGTCCACGTGCTCTGGGTGCTGGAGTGCTTCTGCAAATAATCCCTTACTCATCTCTCAGCTTTGGCTACCCACAGCCACAATATTTGAAAAAGAGGAGGCAGCCAGAAAAACAGAGCAATTACTTGGACAACAACTCCTGGTCCACAAGTGCTACCAAAATGCAAATAATTAATCACAGTGAAAATACAAACCACAACGAGATGTGGCATGGGAATCCTCTATGCCAAGGGCCCTGCCATGACTGGTGAGAATTTGAGCCTTGCTGGGGGCTGCTGTGGCCCCATATCTGTGGGACAAATCCTCCCTGCGTGCCCTCAAACCCACAGCCCTGGGCATTGCGGAACGGAAGGGACAGGCAGGAGATGGAAAAAACGGGAGATATCGATCTCTGCAATCAAGAGGTTAATTCTCATTTCCCCTGAACGCTCTTTAATAATCACAGCCTGCACCGAGCTAAATTGCATCTGCAGCCACTGAATGAGTGCCTACACCGAGTGAGTACCTACACTGAGTGAGTGCCTACACCGGGTGTTCCCCTATACCGAGTGTGCCCCTACACCGAGTGTGCAACTACACCGAGTACCTGCTCCGAGTGTGTCCCTACGCTGAGTGTGCCCCTATACTGAGTGAGTACCTGCACCGAGTGTGTCCCTACACCGAGTCCATACACTGTCCCCCTACACCGAGTGTGTCCCTACACCGAGCTTACCCCTACACCAAGTGTGCAACTACACCAAGTGTGCCCCTAAACTGAGTGTGTCCCTACCCCGAGTGTGTCCCTAACCCAAGTGTGTCCCTACACTGTGTCCCTAACCCAAGTGTGTCCCTACACTGTGTCCCTGCCCCGAGCGTCCCCCTACACGAGTGTCCCTACTCGGACATCCCCCGAAGGGCTCTCAGCCCCATTTTCTGCCCCTGCTGCGGGGCTGAGCTGCGGAGGTGACGAGAGGAGCCGAGTCAGTCACGGAGCTTGAGGAGGGGAAAGCTCTTAGAGCTGCTCCTCTGTCCCAGCACCCTCCTCAAGAGGATCAGAACACTTTGGGAAAGGAAAAAAGGGAGCGCTAGGAGCTCCCAGAGCCTGGGCTTTACCCTGAGGGGTGAGAGCTGGAGGAGTTTGTCCCCACACCCTGCAGCAGCAATCACACGCTCCTGCTCCCTGCAGAGCCGGGGGGATCCCCTCCAGCCCCGCCGGCACCAGGGCGAGTCCTGAGCGCTGCCAGGGCAGCCAAGGCCACTCGGGCACTGCCAAGAGCTGTCGGTAACCAGAAACCCCGCTCCACCCCCGTGACAGCCTCCGGAACGGGGCACGGCGCTGCCCCAAAGCTCCTCTGCCTCCCCCTGCACCGGGACGGACCAGCTGGTCACCCACCACCCAAAAACAGCTCTGCCCAACACCCAGCGAGCCCAGACCCACCCACTGACCACGCACGGCCCGAGGGACACCGCCACCAGCACCCCGGTGTTACGGGGGCTCGACATCGAGCATCCCCCTGGCACCCCGGCCCCGCGGAGCGCCGCAGATCCCGGGAGAGGCTTTTCCTGCGCCTTTCCCGAGTATTCCTGAAAGAACCCGGCCGCGGGTCCAGCCGGCACAGCGCGGGGCGTCCCCAGCACAAATCGCTGCTCCCCTCCAGCCAGGGACCGTCTGTCCCCAAGAGCCAGCCCTGTCCTGTCCCCAAGAGCCAGCCGTGTCTTGTCCCCAGGAGCCCGGCACACGGGGCAAACCCCGCTCCGCTCCCAACCCAAGCGATCGCAGCCATCCCGGGTGTCGGAGCCGCGCTTCCAAGGTGCCGGGAAAACCCAAACCCCAACGCTCGCCCTCGCCATCGCCACCCCCCGGGCTCGCTGTCACCCGAGCCGGGCACTCCAACAAAGCGGGCGCTTTACGAGCTCTGGGCTGGCCGCAAAGCGCCGGGCTGTGATTGCAGCCGCGTGTCACCCGACTTCCAGCGCCACATTCCTGAGTGCCACAGTCACGGGCTCACGCTCTAGGCAAACACTCCGTTTACTTCTATATTATTTTTTTTTTTTTTCTGCGGGAAGTCCTAGCACTCGGCAAAACCAAACGCCACAAAGCATTGGCGGTTTCTGGGCGTTGATGGAACTGTCCCGGCGCCGGCAGCCCCGAGCCAGCCCCGCTCGCTTCATCCCTTCCCCGCGATTTGGCAGAGTGCCATCTCCGCACGGTGCTCGGGGCTGGCCAGCCTGGCACCCGCCCCAGGGTCCCTCCTGGCCGGGGAGGGCTCCCAGGGCACCAGCTGGGTGGCGAGAAGGGGACCGGGAGCACTCCCGGCGAGCTGCTGCCCGTACAGGGGGGTCCAGCCCCAGCCCCGCTCCCAGCAACCATGACGGAGCTCAGTCCCTAAGGCGAGCGCCAGGCATCCCTCCGGGGGCGCTCATTCTGCACAGCCTCGCATCCCCCACCCCTCTAAGGGACCCCCAAATCCGGGGGGCCGCCAGCAGCCCCCCCGCCCTGCCCGGGGCCAGCCCCGCTGTGCAGAGTTCGGGGTTTCCTGCAGCCATTAGGCTTTAGGTGCTCTCTAAAAACGAATCACTATTATTATTATTATCAAAGGGGGTTGATTTTCCTTGGAAAAGCTCCTGTGTCCAGCCCCAGCACCCTCCCCGCCGGGCACAGTACCTTTGCCGTGCAAAAAGTCCTCGGGGCGAGGGAAGATCTCCTCGCAGAGCAGGTCGCAGTTTTTATCCGATGCCAGGGGGTAGCCGTTGTCCTCCTCGTTGTAGTCGCTCCTGCCGTTGCTGTTGGAGTAGCCATTGGCGTACATCTTCAGGGCCGACCTGCGCAGGCACAGCAGCTCCTGGAAGGCGTACCTGAAATCGGGGCTCCGGCAGTAGATCAGGGGGTTGAAGGCAGAGTTGACGTAGCCCAGCCAGTTCAAGAGGATGTACACGTACTTGGGAATGATGTTGTCCTGGATGACGTGCACGATGTTGACGATGAAGAAGGGCAGCCAGCACAGCGTGAAGGTGCCCATGATGATGCCCAGGGTCTTGAGGGCCTTGTGCTCCTTCAAGAAGAACTTGGAGGAGCGGCGGTGCCCGGCCCCACCTTTCTGCTCCTGCTCCTTGTTCTGGGTGTGAAACCTCCCCTCGCTCCTGTCGATCTTCTGCAGCTGCTTCTTGGCCACCTGGAACACCCTGGCGTACACGAAAACCATGACGACGAGGGGCAGGTAGAAGGAGATGATGGAGGAAGCGATGGCGTAGGCTTGGTTGGTGAAAAAGTCGCAGCACATGTCGTCCTGGTAGCAGCGGATGGCCTCCTCATGGTCTGCCCGGTACCAATGCATCTGGATGGGCAGGAAGGAGGTCAGGGCCGACACCAGCCACACCACGAGGATGACCACGCGCGCCTTGCCCTTGGTCAGCAGGCTCTGGTACTTGAACGGGGAGGTGATGGCGAAGTAGCGGTCCACGGCGATGACGCACAGCGTCTCGATGCTGGCCGTGACGCACAGCACGTCCAGAGAGGTCCAGAACTCGCACCAGAAGTTCCCGAACTTCCACATCTCCATGATGATGTGGCAGGCCCCGAAGGGCACCACGGCCAGCCCCATGACCAGGTCAGCGCAGGCCAGAGAGGTGATGAAGTAGTTGGTGACGGTCTGCAGGCGCTGGAAGCGGGCGATGGCCGTGATCACCAGCACGTTACCGAACACGATGGCCAGCACGATGACCGACATCAGGATCCCCATGCCCACCATCCACACGTCCCGCGACACCGTGGGCTCGGCGGCGCTCTGGTTGGCGCTGGCGTTACCGCCGGGCAGCTCTGTCCCCGCCGCGGCCATGGCCCGGCGACAGCGCCCGGGGACGGCGGGGGAGGCTCGGTGCTGCTCAGGGCTCGGCGGGGGCGGATCTGCTCCGGGGGCCGCGCATTCGGGACAAGTGCGGGACAGGTACGGGACAGGCACGGGACAGCGCGGGGCCGCTCCGCCGGGCGCACCTGGCACCGCTCCGCTCCCGTCCTGCCCTGTCGCGGCCGTGCCCCAGCAATGTCCCAGCCCGTGTCCCAGCCCGTTAGGCGCCGCGGAGCTTTTAAGTGAGCAGCCCGTGACATCAGCCCGCCGCAGCCAATGGCAGCCGGCACCGCACCCCGACAAGGAAAGATAATAAAAAAAACATGGGGTAAAATAGGAAAGCGACCATCACGTAACAGAAGAATATCAATAGAAATAGGCGATGAAACACAAATACAAAAGAAAAAGGAACATAAAAAAAATGAAAATAAAAAAAAAAAAAAAAACAGCCCCCCGCCACCAGAAACGCCATAAGTGTCCGCGTGGCACGAGGCTGCCAGACTGGACGATTGCATCGCGGCGTTCGTGAATCTCGGGGAATTTGTATACGCCACGACGCACGTGGCGCGGCGCGAGCGTACGGTTCGAGTGATCCCAGAAGCGGATCTACGCCCCGAGTTGTATTGAGGAACAGTCGAACTCTCCACTCTGGTCGCCTGAACCGAGCTGTGCGATAATCCTACTGGCGGTGAGTGAACGGTCTTCACATCACCTAGTCACAGGCGGCAATTGGTCAGCCCAATTTCCTACTCACGTAGAATGGCTACAGCTCGTGTGATGGTCTGATTGATAACGCGCAAGTCCGACACAGAGATCTACGATTTACGCCCCGACTTGGTCGGCGCGGGGCCCTTCCCCCGCCCCGCGCTCCGCATCCCCGCCGGTCCCTCCGCACCGGCTTGCACCCTCCGTCCCGTCCGCACCCTCGTGCCCCGTGTGGCCCCGGCTCGCACCCGTCCCCCCTCGCCCGCGCCCGCGCCGTTCGCGTCATCCCCTCCCGTTGTCCCTCCGGCCGTCGTGTCCCCTCGTGCTTCCCGGTGCCCCAGCGCTCTGCATCCCCTCCGTGTCCCCTCCGCATCCCGCCGTGTCCCCTCCGTGTCCCCCCGTGCTGCCCGCCCCGCGCTCCGCATCCCCGCCGTGTCCCCTTGTGTCCCCCCGTCCCTCGTCGGCTCTCCCCGCTCCGTGTGTCCCGACCCCTGCCCGCGGGTGTCCCCGGCCCCAGGGTGACCCTGTGCTTTGCCTTCTGCCCGCAGTGCCACGCGTGCACTCCCCGTGTCACAAATGCCACCACACTCGCTGCCCGGGGGTGTCCCCACCCCACCCACGCACGCTGTGTGTGCTCCCTGGGTGTCACCAGGACACAGCACCAGGAAAATCCTGAGGACTCTGGAGCTCCTGGCACTGGAGAGCCCCTGGCACCCCATCCTCACTGGTGACACTGGTGACAGGATGTCACCCAGCTCCCCATCCCTGCCAGTCCCCAGCACAGCTCTGCTGCCGCAGCTTCACCCCAGCTCAGCTCCTCAGCTGTGGGGTGCACGAAAATGCAGGAACCACAGGAACCTGGAGCTGCTCCTGCATAGAGACCCTCCCTCCCTCCTGGGGGCACTGACCAGGCAGGGAGTGACCACTGGGCACTGTGGAGCCACGCTGCAGCCAGGCGTGTGGTCAGAGCCAGACACTATCACAAGTATTTCCCTCCAAAACAAACAAATTTGCTAAATAAGGACTCAGGAATCCTGAAAACTTCCTTTTAGCCTGACAGAAGATAACACTGCAGCTGCAGTTTCATTTCTGCCCATCCCTCTGTACCAACAGTGCTCACCCAGAGTCTGCTGGCCACACTGCTCACCACACTCTGCTGGCCCAGGGCGCTTTCAGAGTTGACAGATGAAAGCTGCGGTTCCAAAACTGCCCTGAGCCCCAGAAAGGGAGAAAAGGACGAATTGGTTTTGCCCAGATCACAGCAGTGCCAGCAGCAGGTTGATCCCTTGTTTGGGGCAGCGCTGTGGCCCTCCCATGGCAATTAAACTCCTTTCATCAGCAATTAAACACTTATCAGTGATGAATCTTATCTGAGACTCCTCAGTTCTTGGGGTCTGGTGGGTTTGCACGATTCTGCCTCATTTTTCCTGCATGGAAGGGCAGTAATGGGGTGCCAGGTGCCAGGGACAAGTTTCCCATTTTTTGCTGCCTTCACCCTGCTGTCCCCACACCACTGCCCACTGAGTGGCCGTGTCGTGTCCTGGCTGTGCTGGGATGTTTATAGAGAAGGAGAGAAGATCTGTGGCTTAAAACAAAGGGGCAGATGAGGTTCTGGAATCAGGAAACGAGAATAAAGGCAGTTTCGGCGGTACGAAGTGTCTGTCTCAGCAGGGACCTCCCTGCCGTGCCTTCCCCGCTCTTTCCACACTCCACCTCTGCCTCCACCCTCTTCAGAGGTTTCAAAACGAACAGAACAAGGAAGAGAAGATCCAGCAGTCACCCCTTCCCCCTGCAGATATCTGGAAAACCGGGGCGCTGGGAGGTTCGGTGCTAATGACCTGAGCTAATTACCGGGAGCTTCCCCTGCCCGCAAGATAAACAAGATAAAGGGGGCATCACCCCGTGCACACACAGCCAGAATCTGCCGGTTTCACTGTGCAGCCTGAGCTCTCACTGACCTCACCCCGCCAGGGCTGTGGCCAGGCTCAGACAGCTCTGCCTGGGTGCAATATCCGTTCCCAGCCTCCGCCCCGGGGCCAGCAGAGCTCACCTTGGGGAAAACGCGGCCAAAAGCTGCTGGGAAAGCAGGGGCAGAGGGGAGGAGCAGTGGTGGGACGCAGGGCAGAACCAGAAGGAAAAGCAGAAGGAAAAGCAGAAAGAAAAGCAGAAGGAAAAGCAGAAGGAAAAGCAGAAGGTGTGGCAACTTCAACTCATCCTCAACTCCCTGTTCCTCTTTTTTTTTTTTTTTTTTTTTTTTTTTTTTTTTTTTTTTTTTTTTTTTGTCAGCGATGATGTGACACTAGAAAGCACTCGGGGTAAGGGTCAGTGGGTTTGCTGGGCTGTTTCTGAATATTCTGGCACCAAATCAAAGAATTCAGTCCCCAATCCTAATAAACATGCAGCTGTTCATCCTACAGATGTTCAGCCTTGCAGGAAGCAGGAGCAGAACCAGGAGCAGATTTGGGGATGTGGTGGGAAACCCCAGCTCAGGGAGAGTCAGAGCTGTGTTCTCTGTTTTGTTTTATCAAAGTATCCTCGTCTCTGGCAATCTGTGCCCCAGGACTCTGTAAATCCGTGGCCCAGGGGGCAGCAATCAGCCAGCCCAGCTCACAGCTCAGGATTTTGTCCTCGCTGTACCCTGCTCACAGAAACCTCAGCCTGGGCTCTGGTTAAGAGCCTGTGCCTGGGGAAGCACAGCAAGGTTGATTTTTTCCCTCCTGGATTTTCCTCCTGGATTTCCTCTTTGGCAATCCTTGCTCACCTTTTACATGTGTTAGTGTGGGCCCAGGGCGTGGGCTGATTTTTGCTTTTGCTTACACAAAACCCACAATGATGAGGGTCCTAAAGAAAGGCAGGAATTTGCCTCACGTGAAAATAAATTCTGTCACCCGAGTCTGACTTGCTTTTGAGGTTTGAATGGCTTTACCCGTGCTTTTGAGCCGTTATTAAATTTCCAGCAGGTTCAATAAGGCCTCTTATTTAAACAAAACCCAGGGGATGTTATGATCATGGTTCAATTTGATTTTTTTTTTTTGTAGAGAGAGCCCCATTCTGGTTTCCTTGGGCTTGGAGGGTGTCAGAACCAGGCCCATCCATTTGTTTCATGCACCGCTGACCCCGGTGCTTTGTCATCCCTCTGATCTTTTCCCTTTTGATAATTGGATGTTGCTCCCTCCTCGCTGGGTGGCATTTGAAAAGCAGCCCGTGGGATCAATGAGAAAGCAGGGCTGCCAGAGGGAAATAATCACTTTTATCAGCCCAGCTGACATTACTGGAATAAACAGCCAGGCTTTTGGGGCATGGCAGCCCTTCCTGGAGCCTCGAGGAGCTGCGTGCCAGCCTTGCCCTGCCTGCCCAGATGTTGATCACCAACACTCTGGAATGAAGCAGCCGGCCAGAGCAGGCTCTTGGCAAGCACTTGGAAGTGACAATCCTCAGAAAAACAGCGCTTGGCAGCAGAGGAATTTGTGAAATTCCTTGCAGGGAAGCAGTGAATTTGTGAAATTCCTTGAAGGTGTCAAGGAGGAGAGGGTGTGAGGAGGATGCAGAGGATGCAGAGACTCAGGAAGCATCGCTGCTCATCCGGCAGTGGGCTCACACCAGCTCCTGTGCCCATCCTGCCCATCCCGGGGCTCACACCAGCCCGTGTTGCCCATCCTGGGGCTCACACTGGCCCATCCTGCCCATCCCAGCTCACACTGGCCCCCAGTGCCCCTGCTGCCCATCCTGGCTCACACCCTGCCCGTCCTGCCCATTTGCACCCTCTGAAGAACCTGGCATTGCCTGCTCAAAAGGGATTCCCTCTGCTTTCTCACAGCATAGGGAAACTGGACAAAGAGGGATCTCCTGAACCAGGATGCTCTGATTCTCTCCGTGCATCTCCCAGGGCATCACCTGAGCGTGGGAGATCGCAGCCATCAGCCCCAGATTTACACACAAGTATTTATTGTGGGTTTTTTTTTTAGGCTAGACCTCGAGAAAAGGGAGCTGCTGGCCATGAGCAATGACCCGAGGAAAAGGGAGGCACTTTCTGTGGAACACGACACTGCTGGAACAGCTGAGCACCGGGGATTCATTGTCTCGGGGCCAAAGGCTGAGCTGCTGCTCTATAAATCTGCGCTGCCGGTGGATCCAGGATCCAGAGCGACACAACACCAGGGCAGCAGGGGGAACAGGAGAGAGCAGCACAGATAAAAGATGGTTATCTCCCCTTTTTTCTCCTCTTAGCTGTTTTTTCCCATAATTGAACATGGTTTTCACAGGCGCAGATCGCTGCCTCCAGCCCACGCCTCCCCCTCGGTTTGTCCCTGGCAGTGACCCCTGAGCCCGCGGTGCCAGCAGTGCTCCCTCGCCCTGTGCCCAGATCTGGTTTCCTCGCAGGCTCTGAGGCTGCAGAAAGGGAGTTTGCCACATGCTGGGGGATTTTTGGGTGGTTCTGCTCCATCACCCTCCCCAGCAGGTCTGAGGGAACACCCACCAGCTGCAGTGGGGCCACAGAGCACCCGAAGTCACCAAAATGCAGCTACAAATTCCCAGGAGCCTGGGGTGGATTTTCACACTCATGATGTGAGGCCAAGGCTGATTCCCAGACAAATGCCTGGAGTTTTGACTGAATTGTGGGTGATTTCTGATTTAGAACGTTTGTTCAGGATCCTGAGCTGCTCAGATCATTCTCAATGTCATGAAGCAGGAGACAAATTGTGTGGCACCTCCAGGGGTGGAAAGCTGTGGCTCCCATCAATAACGGGCACAGATACAGGAAATATTCCATGGAAACAGCACAGGGAGCAGACAGAGCCCTGCCCTCTGCCCCTCTCCATCCAGGAGGCTCTGCTGTACCCCCAGGGTGAGTCCTGGTGCTCAGGACACCGTCCCTGTGTGCAGGGAGCCCACACATCACCTCACTCCTAATTTTAGAAGGCTACTTCACGAGCTTCTAGGAAAAGGAACTCCGTGTGCCGGAATATGTGCCCAGCTCTGCGCCGTCCAAGAGGAAATTTGGTTTTTCCTGAGAGCTTTCTTATCAAATCTGCCTCGAATCAAACCCGAAATAGCTGAGTGGCTGCTGAGCTTCGCCTCAGCTCCGAGGGGATGGATTGAGGGCTGGAGGAATTGCTGCAGGGTGGGATGGCCACGGTGGGTGCTGCAGGGATGTGCTTCATCTGGAGCCAGCCAAACAGGGTTTAATTCGGTTTTTCTCACCTTTAATTTGTTTTAATCACCTTTTCCTCCAGGCATCGTAGGAGAACGTGCACAGATGTCTGTCAGTTCTCTTGGTGCAACTTCACGACTTAACCCAGAAAATTTTGGTTTTCTTTGTCTACAACATTAAGGGTCCCATTCTTTCCCTAAAAACCTCCCTGGACAGAGAAAACCATGCTTCAAAAGGGCTCAGGTTACTTGTGTGAATTCTTTGTAAAACCTGAGCCATCAGCCTTCCCGTTTCACACTGACTGGGCAGTTCCAGTGGGAATCGGCACCGGAATTCTGCTCTGAGCATGGAGGTGAATGGAAACCCTAAAAGAAAGCCAGGGGTTGAGTTGTGCAAGATTTGGGGGGTGGGAGAATCCCTTAAAATGATCCCTCAAATCCCGACTTGACTGAGAGTCACGGACAAAGATGCAAAGACAGTGGTTTAATTGGCCACCATTAATTAATTTGCCAAATTGGGGGCCGTGTGCCATCGCAAGAAGGGTGGGGAGCACCAAAGGTGCCAGGTGAGGTGCCCAACAGCAGAATTCCCTCTCCGCTGCCCCATCGCTCGCCCCCTCATGCTGTGAACACTGATTAAATCATTCCTTTCTCCGCGGGAATCCCGCAGCCCATTCCCATCCCATCCCCTCCATCCCATCCCCATTTCCTCATTAACGACCTCGTTCAGAAGGCAGAGAAAGGCACCACCCCGGCCCTTTCCCCACCTCAGCCCCTCTGGAATGTCAGCCGAGCCCTGTTTAACTCCTTAAACAATGGCAAGAATTGCTTTTAGATGGGCCATTGTGTGCGGCATCACCTCGGAGATGCTATCGGGGCGCGGGGCTTTGTGTGGTGCCAGCATTTCATCATTTCACAGCCCGGGCGATTGCATCTCTGGCCAGGGTTTTTATTTGCTGCGCCGCTGTAATTGGGCGATTTTAATCTGGGCTTGATTTTATTTTAATTATTTTTTTTCTAATGTTGCCAGCCCTAAGGGAAATGGTGTAAGGCTGTCTCGTGCTAAAATTAGCCCTGGCAAGCTCGAATTCGCCCCTTCCGCCAGCTCCCGGCAGAATATTTGGGAGAAAAAAAACGGAACCAAGGCCGACCAGAGAACCTGCAATTTCCACCTCTGGTACTCCCGCTGCTAATCTTTTCGATTGAGGCACACACCAACATTTGTGGAACCTTTTCTCCTCCAGATTTCCACCCGTTCTCCCAAAAACAGGAATGTTATCCCTCAGTTCACTGCAAAGTATCAAAGGCTCAGCTTTTTTTTAAAAAAAATATCCATCCTTGTGCCTGGCTGAGGACTTCCTGACTGCATCCCTGGAGATGCTGCTGCAGAAGAGAAATTCTCCAGGAGCCAACTCTTGTGCCTGTGCTTTTCTCACAGAATCACTTGTGCCCATCTCTGAGTCTTTGGGGAGCCCGAGAAACTCCTGAGAGATTTCTGCTGCAGCTTCATCCATGGAGTTTCTGGCAGCTCACCTGGCTTGTCTCCTGGGATTCCCATCATTTGGGAGTCGGGAAAGGTGTCCTGGAGGAGCAGGTGCAGCAGGGAGGGAGATGCTGCATTTCCCAAATTCGGGGCTGGGTTGGGATTTTAGAAGGGGAAAAGGCAGAAATGCCATTCCCTCTCATGGGGTGGGATTTCTCTCTCCAGGCCACTGCAGTTTCATCCTTGGGGTTTCTGACAGCCCACCTGGCTTCTCCCCTGAGATTCCCAAATTATCCCAAAAATCCCTCTGAGCTCTTCTCCCCAGCACTGCCAGCTCCCTCGGAGTCAGGGGGTGAAGCTCCTCAAAGCTCATCCCTGTGCCTGGCAGATCTGCTGCCCAGCCAAGGAGCAGCAGGCGTGAATTTCATGGAATTGCACATTATTTTGGGGGGATTTTACAAATGCAGATATGAACAAATTGATTCCATCCTTCCAAGAAAGCAGTGAGAGCAGGGAGTTGCTGAGCCCTGCTGCTCTGCTCCCACCTCCTTTGCTCCACCTCTGTCCCAGCAGGAGCCCCAGGAGAGTCCTTAATCCCGGTTTTAACCTCCCGAGCTGTCCCTGGTCCTGTCTTTGATGGATCCCTGGCTCATCCCGGCTCCAATGTGCTGTAATCCCCCGCAATCAGAGGGATGGGCGAGCTCCGTGTCCCAGCAGAGACAGCTCCTTGCATCCCTGGGCTTTCCAGTGACTCCTTCCCACAGGAATGGCCAGGAGGGTGTGAGGACAGGACCCTGGGGATTTTCAGGACACTCAGGGCACTTTTGTATCCCTTCAGCAGCTGCTGCTTTGGCTCTCGAGGCTCAGGTGTGGTCCAGCAGCAGCAGCTCCATCGCAGAGCTGACACGGCAGGGAGCAGGGAACAGGAATTCCTGCCTGTCACCGGTTTATAAATCCCTTATTTCTCACCAGATATTTGCACAGATCCTTAATTTCCCCTCCTAAACTCCATTCCTGAAAGGAAAAGATGAGGAGATCCCAACAATGCCCCTTTTTGAGGGGGGTGGACACCGAGCTGTCACTCAGCAGGGACTGATGGGAGCACCAGGCTTTGTCCCACAAAAACAAGAGGTGACCGAGGTGAAGGAGCTCTCACCCCTGTCATCTGAGAGGAACCCGCTCCTTCAGTTTCCACAACATCTTAAATAACTTCCTGAGCGCCTGGCTGGGGTGGAAAGGCCGAGGGGGATTTTGCAGGCACGGGGAGGTGTGGGGCAGATCCAGTGTCGGTGTCGGGCAGCGCATCCCAGACTTTTCTCCTGGACAAGAGCCTTGTCCCCGGCCAGATTTAGAGTTTTAGGGTGGCTGGGGCTGCTGGACCCTGGTAAGAAACATTTCAGAGGAAGATTTGCATTCCCTTTCCCTGGAAATCTCAGCTCATTCCTGTGGCATGACTTAAGGCAGCTGCCGAGTTCAAGTGGGTGCAGTTTGAAAAGGGAAAATCCTGCTCCGAGTCCAAGATAAATAATAATGGATAGAGCCACATGAAAAGTGATTACAAGGCTTTAAATGAACTGAACTCAAATAAACAGCACCGCTCTCCTTTACCTGCTGCAGCTGGAGCCCAGCATTCCCAACCATGGATGTGGAGCAGGTAAAGGAGCTGGGAGAGGCTGCATCTCCCTGGAATGGGGTGCCAAGAGTGCCAATCTCGTCCTCCAGAGCAGGAGTGGCACCAGGAGTCTGTAGGTCTGGCTCCATCACTGTCACCACCAGCCAAGTCACCCCCGCTCTCCTGTTCCCCGACATTTAAAGCTCATTAATTACCCAATCCTCGCAGTCTGGGCTGTTGTTTTCTTTACAGATGAAGTCAGCAGCTTTTGTGGGAGATGTGGGGGACCCCTGTTCACAGGAATTTTGCTGAGGGGAGAGGAATTCCAGTGTCTGGTTCAGCCTTGAGAGACCCAGCCCTCGGCTCTTTGATGCTTCTCTCAGGATAAAATATTTCCAAATTTGTGCAGGGCCTGGAGCTGGGGGATTCCAAACCCTGTGGGTGCCACAGGGGAGGGCAAGAAACAGAATATTCCTGCCTGGAGCCCTCTGTGAGACACCACCACAGCAA
This sequence comes from Malurus cyaneus samueli, assembly GCA_009741485.1. Taxonomy (NCBI): domain Eukaryota; kingdom Metazoa; phylum Chordata; class Aves; order Passeriformes; family Maluridae; genus Malurus; species Malurus cyaneus. The sequence goes on along the minus strand of CM019226.1, from coordinate 17,003,056 downwards.
GTGCTGGGAAATGGGGCAGGAACTTGGCTGTGAGCCCCCCAAAACCCGCAGGGAACATCTCTGGGGTGCAGGAGAGCTCTGTGATCCACTCCAGATGCACCTGAGCATCTCTTCCACAGGAAATGTCCCTTTAACCCCCACATTCCTGCTCTTGTCACCAACAGTGGCAATCAGAATGTCATGGATGCACAGCCCCAGGGCAGGGAAAGGTCTGCAGGGCACCTCTGCCATCCTTTATGCACCAGAGGAATGGGAAAAATCTGGGGCTCTCTCTCCTGGACAGGGGATTCATGCCCTGAATGCTCTGCACTTTCCTGCTGGTTCATTCACCCACTTTTTCACATTTTAACACCTTAATGCCAGCAGCTATCTGCCCCCAAATTCACAAACCACACCTTTGCCCCTGGTCTCTGCACCTCTCTGTGCTCCAGGCTCAGAATAGTTGGGAGCTATCAATTAAAAACCCTTTTACTCTCACAATTCAGGACAGCAGAGAATTAAAAAAGGCAGCCAGGTATCCTGAAGAGCCTTTCTTGGAAGGAGGCACGAAATTTAGGAAATTTAGGAATCCACAAAAAGGTGCACATTTGTTTCATTAATTTAAATCTGCAGGAATTGGATCTGAAGGGGCAGATGGGATGATTGAGGGGTTTGAGCACCACAGGCAGGGCTGGAGGAGCTGTTGGGGCATTAATGAACCTTCTCCCCTCACCAAGGAAAACCTCTGTGCCTGGACATGGCTCAGAAATGCTGGTGGGAAAGAAAATTTTAATTCCTTGTAGAATATATTTTATTATCCCTGCAGCACCTCAGGAGAGAAGGGAAAATTTGCTTTAGAATGGACCAGAGATGGCACCAATTCGTTTTCAGAGCATGGCTGACAACAAGCTCTGGAATATTAAATTAACTTTAAAATATATTAACGAGGTTGAAAAAACAGTGAGGAAAGAAATTAAATGGCTGCTGAAAAAATGTTTTCACCTGATTTCAAGAGAGGAGCACCTCTTTCCTCATAGTTTTGGAAGGAGTTTCTCTGATGAAAGGCTCCTTTTCCTGCACGTGGGATGGGATGTGGGAGCTCCCAGAGAGAGAATCATGAGGATGAATGTTCCCATGGATGCAGGCAGAGGCAAAGGTGGATGAGAGGGAAGAAGCAATGTGCAATTCGAGGGAATTCTTGCAATATTGACACGCCAGAGCTGTCTGATAATGAATTTATCAATGCCCAGGCAGCTCCTGGAATCACAGCATGTCCAAGGTTCTGCTTCCCTGCCCCAGAGTTCGTGTTGCTGGTATTCCCTGGGGATGACCCTGTGCTCTCCCTGCCTTGGAAAGGTTATTCCTCTCGGATCCTGTTACAGCTTCCTGTCAGGCAGCAGGAAAAGGCAGCTTTCAGCCAGGCTCAGAGGGAAATCCCTAAAATCCCCCATTATGACTGAGCTTGGGGTGGCTCTGCTCTCAGAAATAATCTGAGCGGGATTTCGCAGCTCCTCAGGGTGGAATCCAACTCATCCCCTGGATTCCCATCCCGCACTCCATCCTCGAGGATGGAACACGCTGCCCTGAGGAATGATTGGGCCATCAGCTGGCAGCGCTCCGAGCTCGGGATTGTCTTCATATCTGACCATGTAGGGAATGAAGGTCCAGAGTCCCGAAGGGTTTTAGGAGGAAAAACAACATGAAATCCTCATCCTGCATCCAGGGAAAAGGAAACCTCATCCTGAATCCAGGGAAAGGGAATCCTTATCCTGAAATCAGGGAACAGGAATCCTCATCTTGAAATCAGGGCAGGGAATCCTCATCCCAGAAACCAGGGAAAGGGAATCCTCATCCTTATCCTCATCCTGCATCCAGGGAAAAGGAATCCTCATCCTTATCCTCATTCTGCATCCAGGAACAGGAATCCTTATCCTGAAATCAGGGAAGGAGAATCCTTGTCCTGAATCCAGGGAAGGGAATCCTCATTCTGCATCCCTCATCCTGCATCCAGGGAAGGGGAATCCTCATCCTGAAAATGGGGAACAGGAATCCTCATGCTGAAACCAAGGAAAGGGAATCCTAATCCTGAAACCAGGAAAAAGGAATTCTCATCCTTATCCTCATCCTGTATCCAGGGAAGGGAATCCTCATCCTGAAACCAGGGAAGGGAATCCTCATCCTGAAAATGGGGAACAGGAATCCTCATGCTGAAACCAAGGAAAGGGAATCCTAATCCTGAAATCAGGGAAAGGGCATCCTCAGCTGAATAAAAACCTCCTTTGCATCCTTTTTTATGTCCCTTCTTTCTGATGGGAAGTGTTTTCTGGAATTCTCCTTTTCCTTTCCGTCTGAAGGTGGATTAGAAGAAGACCAAGGCAAAACTGGGTAACTCTTCAGATGATAAGGAAATAAATTAAAATATCATTTTATTTAGGGATCTTTACACATCACATCCCTGCTTTTCCAGACTCAGGAAAGGTGGGGATGGGACTCAGGGTTATTAAAAACCACAACCAAGGAGCTTCTGGAGATTTTCCTCTCTCATTTGCTGGTGCCACCTGGGAATATCAATGGAATTATGAACTCCTCGTGCACAGTGGATGTTCCACTGACATTAGAGGAGATCATCCTCACTTTATTCCCCCTTTTCCACGTCTCCTGGATCCTGAACATCTTAAATTCATCTGGAGATGCTGGGAACGTGCAGGAGACTCAGGAGTTTGTACAGCACATTTGGACACTGGACAGGATCAGCCTCATCCCAGGATTTTTGCGAGCTTCCCAGCCTGGTGCAGAAAGGCTGAAGATTCTTTCTGACGTAAACAGAGCCTCTCGCTGCGGAAAGAAAACCAAAGGGAATTTCTGGCACAACCCAGAGTGAGACATAATTTTGTGATGATCTCTCCCATCTCCAGCCCTTTGCTTGGAGCCAGGTTCAGTGTTTGACACGTGAATTGGAATTTCTGTCGGGGTACAGGACTCAGAAAACCAAAGACCTCTCCATGTCCCGGTCCTCACTGCTCTCTGCAGAAGCAGAGGAACAGAATTAATGCAATTTTATTTTTTTAATCCATGGGAAGATTACACCGAGGTAACCAGCAGCAGAGCAGAGCCTCCAATTCCCATTTCCCAGGTGCTTTGTGTGTGCCCTGAAAGGTTTTTTCCCACTGCCACACGATCTGGAGCAGGGAGGAAGTTCCATCCCACTCCAACCTCTTCCAGCTGCAGCTCTACCCTGTTGGTTCCCTTGATTTCCCTGGAAATTCTCTGGAATTTTGCAGCATCCTGGCAGCAGCTGCCCTTCAATGACAAGCAGAGCTCCTCAGCAGCACACGAGAGCTTTGCTGAGTTTTCCATTGTGCTTCAACTTCATCCAGTTGAAGAAAAATGAAAAATTGGATATGACAGGAAGGATCTCCAGCATCTTGGAGTCATCTGGAAGGGAGCAGCAGCAGGAGGAATTGTTGTTGCAAACAGCTTTGGGGATTTCATCTCTCCTAAAGAGTTGTGGTGTCAGAGGGAGGATTGGGAAAGCCTCAGGGCAAACAGGGGTTTGTTTGTCTTGGAAGAGCTTCAGGGAATCACAGGGGAAGTTGGAAGTGATGGTGGAAATGACCCCATCCAGCTCTCAGCTCGAGCCCTGGGGAAGGGCTGGCTCCTCCAGCTTCCCTGGATCTCTGTGAACGAGAGATTCTCTTCTCATGCAGAGTCCTGGCTCCGTCCCTGGTACATTTATCAGAGCCCTGAGTGTGTTTCCCGATGAAAAAACGATGGAATTCCACCAAAACCAGAGCACAGTCCAGCACAAGGATGCAACTCCAAAGTTTATCCGTGTCTTTTGTACGCTCACTTCGACTTGGACAAACAGGGACAACTAAATTGTCTTAAAAAGTCCTGAAAGTGTTCCCAAACCTTCAGAAATGTGTGTCAGACCAGGTCTGGGAGCAGAAAACATCACTGAGGGATTTGAGGAGGTTTGCAAAGCTTTGGGATGCTGGGTTTGGAATATCCTAACCCTCATCCATGATATGTAACCTGTTCTTTGTGTGGTTCCTGTTGGCTCGACCTTTCCTAGGGAGCTTTTCCTGCACCCAGGGGAGCCCAAATCCAGCCCTGGAATGTCCCTGGAGGGTTCTGCAGCTCCAGGCAGGCTCAGAGAGGCTCTGACACCTCCCTGGGCGCTGGCCCAGCCTTATCAGCCTCCTCAGCAGATGACTCAAAGGAAATGCCAGGCGGCTTTGAAGCTCCGACCCAGCTGGGCACCGCTCCAATCCCAGCAGGAACATGCCCAGGGAAAGGCTTTTCCAGGCGTTATCCCGGGAGTTTGTGTTTGTTTGGTGTTCCCAGGCCAGGCCAGCAGGATCTGGATGTGTTTTTTTTGGGATTCCAGGCTGTCCCGCAGCCTCCTGACGTCAGGAATCTGTCAGGGCACGGGCTGATCCCACAGGAAATCTCCATCAATTCATCATCGCAGCCTCCCGTCCCATCAACACCCGGCCCAGGTGGAGAGCTGCGTTTGGGGTGGATGCTTAAAGAGTGGGGTCACTGCTGGGAACACACCCAGAACGCTTCCCTGCCTTGTTCCCACTGCAGAAAGTGCTTTGGAAGAAATTCCTTCACATCTCTAAAAAGCAGAAACTTCTGTAGAACCTGCAGACTGAGTAACGCAGCGACAAAGCAGAATTTTTAAAATGTTTTTTAATTTTAAGCAGTTTTGGGCAATCTCCAGTGGGTTTTGGCATGAAAAGGGGAACGAGCAGAAAGACCGTGCAAATAAAATTCATCCTGGCAGAGTATTTTTGGATTAGAGCTGAATTAAAACTTGTTAATTAGAATCAGAATATGGCATTTCTGTGTGTTGGCATTAAATGATGCCAAGGCCATGCCAGCATTTGTGTGCTGCAGCTGCAGGTGACACACTCAGGGTCACATTTGTGACCAGACTACACCAGGAACATCCGGATTCACAGCCCAAACCTGCAAATTCCAATAATTTTTGGGGTGTTTTCGCACTGTCCACAGGCTCACCATCAGCCACAAAGGTCTGGGCAGGGTATTTGCATGACTAGACCTCTCTCAACCCAGAGAATAAAAAAATTTTTAAAAAATTTTAAAAATGAAATGGAATTGGATGAAATAAAATAAAATTTAAAAAAATAAAATTAAAAAAATTTTAAATAAAATTAAATGAAATAAAATAAAATTAAAAAAAAAGAAAAAAGAAAAAATAAAAGAATATAAAAAGTAAATGAAAAAAAAATTAAACTAAACAAAACAAAAACAAAATTAAAATTTTTTTTAATGAAATGAAATTAAATTAAAAAAATAAATTTAAAAATAAAAATAAAATAAAACCTGCCTTGCCAACAATAAACCAAGCTAGAAATTGCAGGCACTTGGTTATTGCAGTATCCTGAGCATCAGTGCGGACAATTAATCCACATTTCCCAACAATTCACCACCTAGCATCTCTGATTCTTTAAACCTCAAATTAGGCCTTTCTGTTCAAAACCACAATAAAATTTGACAACATTATGCCACAAATCAGTGAAATGAGCAATAAATTTAAACTCTGACGCCACAAGAAAGTTACTCCACATTAAAAATTAGAATAAGAATGGAAAAACAACTTGAGAAACAACAGTTGAAGGTCAGAGGAAAGTCCACATCCACCATGGGGTCAGCGATTTTTTTCTGTTTCTGCCCTGATTGGAAACCTTTCATCTTTCCAAAGAAATTATGCAGCTCCCAAATGAGTCAACAACATCAAATCTGGGGAAAACAGCCAAAAGTTAAGTAACGTGAATTGCCTCTTGCTATGGAGTGTGGTGAGCAGAGCAGAGGTCACCAGAATTGTCTCTGGATTTTTATCCAAACCTTACACACCTTCCCCAGGGAGTCTCTCTCTCTGTGCTGAGTTTTATTCCCAATTTCCAGCATTGGGAAATCCTTGGATTTGTGTAAATCTGTCCTACAGTGGCACTCGGTGTGTGGTGCTTCTCAGTCAAATGTTAGTGCTGCTCTGAGGACACCACAGGAATTCAAACACCCCACAAATGGGGATCTTAAACATCCTACAAATGGGGAAATTAAATATCCCAGAAAGAGGGAATTTAAATATCCCACAAACAGGGAATTCAAACACCCCACAAAACAGGGAAATTAAATATCCCAGAAACAGGGAATTCAAACATCCCACAAACAGGGAATTCAAACATCCCTCAAAACAGGGAAATTAAATATCCCAAAAACAGGGATTCCAAACATTCCTCAAACAGGGAATTTAAATATCCCACAAAGGGGGAATTTAAACATCCTACAAATAGGGAAATTAAACAGAAACAGGGAATTCAAACACCCCACAAACAGGGAATTTAAACACACCACAAACAGGGAAATGAAATATCCCACAAACAGGGATTTAAACATCCCACAAACCGGGAATTCAAACATCCCACAAACTCCAGCTCCACACAAACTCCCTGTGCTGGGATTTTATGACCAAATCTGCCATTCTCTTCCCCTGTAGCTCAGAATTTCACAAGTTTTGTTGGGACTCCACCTCTTTTCCTATTCCCACAGCATTGGGGACATTGAGGAAGGAATGGCAAGGGCAAATCAGCTCCATCCAAGCTGGAAAACTCCAGATCACACACCCCAGGCAGGCAGCAGCTTCCTAGACAGGCAATTCCAGGGATCAAGCTGGCCACAGGAGTCAGTGAATCAGGAAATGAATGCGGACAATAAAGATAAAATCGGGATTTGAGGTTGTTGGGATCTTTGTGAACTTCAGGAGAAGGAAGAGCTCAAGGCAAACACGTTCAATCAGCGCTGGAGATCTTTCCATGGCTGTGGGACCAAAGGGCTGTGCCTGACCAGGACTTTCAGGGATTCCTGTGGCCAGGCCTGAGTGGAAATTCAGCTGTGTTTTATGGACTTTCACATCAGTTTTGTTTTTAAAACAACCGTGACAAGAGCAGAGGCTCTGATGGAAGCAGCTCAGGCCTGGGCTGTTGCCAGGTCCTTGGTGGATCCTGAGCCTTTGAGCTGCTCAGGAAATCTCATTTTGAGCCCGTCCCACAGCCCTGAGCTGCTCCCACTTAGGAATTATTTCCTGGCATTCAGCTGACACTTTCCTTCAATTAGTCATTCCATTTCTCTTAACTCTCCCCTAATTGCTTTCCTGGTGTGTGACCCTCCTCCTGTTTGAAAAGTCACTGCTTCATTTGTGCCACTTCCATTTCCCCTCGTGTGGCACCAGCTCAAGGCTTCCCATTTATCTCCGTTTGGTCCCAGTTGTTGGGTTTTTCTGATTTCTCCTCGCTGGTGTCTGTAAGGTCTTACAGAACCTTCCAGTGGCTGCTCTGTCCCTTTTCCCACTGCCAGCACAGCCTTGGTGACACCCAGAACGGCACATCCCACAATCCCAGCATCACTGAGGCTGGAAAAATCCTTCTGAGATCCTCGAGCTCCATCTGTGCCACATCCCCACCGTGTCCCCAGCCCAGAGCACTCAGTGCCACCTCCAGGTGCCACCTCCAGGGATGGGCACTCCAAACCTCCCTGGGCAGCCCCTGCCAATCCTGAGCACCCTTTCCATGAGCAAATTCCTGCTGATGTCCCCCCTGCCCCTCCCCAGCCCAGCCTGAGGCCATTCCCTCTCCTCCTGTCCCTGTTCCTGGGATCAGATCCCAAATCCCCCCAGTTTCCCCTCCTGTCAGGGAGTTGTGCAGAGCCACAAGGTCCCCCAGATCCTCCTTTTCCCCTGATCCCGTGGTGCTCTCCCCCAGCCTTGGATAAAGCATCACAGGTGCTCCCAGAACCATTTCCAAGCCCTGCTTTGGGTACAAATGAGAGCTGTTTGGTGGATGCAGGTCAGAGATGTTCCTGGACAGTTTTTCTTCCAGCTTTAGCCCAGCCCTGCAGAGGATTGAGGTGAGATTTTTTTCCAAAGGGATCCCGCCTGCCTGAGCCGCTCCCAGCGTTCTCACAGTCCCATTCACAGAATCAGCTCCTGGAGTCACTGCTGGAGCTGATCTCAGCTAATCCCAACCCCAGCTCCACCCAGACACCAATGCCAGCCTTCTCCCTCTGCTCACACCAGGGCCTGGTTTCTGCCACCTTCATTTACCTTGGCGAGTCCTTGCCATTGCTTTTGAGATGTTTCACGTGTGAGCACTTCAGAACAGGAGAATTGCACCCTGGCAGCTGCAAAGAGATCTCACTGCTGGGGGGATTTGCAGAAATGTGAATCCAGTGCCAGCCCAGGCACCAGACACCCCCAGCGTCCCTTTGGGGGATGTCAGGACCCCAAACTCTCTTTGGGAGCTGATTTGTAACCTGGGTGAGACTCCTGGTGTGTTTCTCCAGGGAGATCCTTTCCTCAGCTCTCTACACCCACCCCACTCCTGTTTTGCAGTGCTCTCCCTCGATCCCATAATAATTTCATCCTAAAGTCCAGTTCCATTTACATTCCTTGTCATAGGAATATTTAGTCAAGATCTCAACAACCTTCTCCTCTGAGCAGAGGCTGCTTCAGAAACATTCACCTCTTTTTTTCTTCTTGTCTTCCTCCTTCACCAAGAAAAGTGTGCAAGTGCAGCCACCCCATGTGAAAAACCCACATATTCCCATGAAAAAAAATACCTTTATTCCCTCCACTTGGCCCACATCTGCACCATGGGCACAGCTGCAGGAGAACAGAGGTGTGAGAGAGAGGCACAAAGCACAAGGGCAAATAAATTCCTTGGCTCTTGCTCATATTCTGCTCCTTTAGATTTTATTTTTTTAAAAAATATCACCTCCAAAGCGTGTGAAAGAGGGAGTGTTCCCATCAGAGGAGCTGTGCTGCTGAGTGTTCTCACATTTACTCACAGCTCTGAGTCACGAGCAATGCAGGCATAAGCTGGGCTGATTTTGGGGCTGATTTCAGGGCTGATTTGGGGGTTGATTTTGGGGCTGATTTCAGGGCTGATTTTGGGGTTGATTTTGGGGCTGATTTCAGGGCTGATTTCAGGGCTGATTTTGGGCTGATTTCAAGGCTGATTTTGGGACTGATTTCAGGGCTGACTTTGGGGCCTGATTTCAGGGCTGATTTTGAGGCTGATTTTGGGATTGATTTTGGGGTCTGATTTCAGGGCTGATTTCAGGGGCGCTGCTTTGGGGGATGAACTGGCCGAAGGTGGGCAGAGCAGGCTGCACTCGAGTCTGGGCTCTCCCCACTTTCCCAGCCCTGTTTGGGACTCTCAAACCTCAATACCCATTTATTTAGTGATGCCCAAAGCTGCCCAGAGCAGGAGGCAGAGCCAGACCCCCACACTGCCCACGCTGTCACCCACATGGGGTGACACAACCCCGGCTGTAGCTGGTGAATCCCAACAGAAGGGGAGGCTCATTGACCCCCAGCCCCAAACCACCCCGAAATGGGAATTCCCCATCTCCCACTGCTCCCCCAGCTCCAAGGGATGAATTTGGAGCCCCAGGGGTCACAGACAAGTCTCAGCATCCCAACAAGTCGCTGCTCATTGCTGGGCGTTGATATCCCATCTGCCAAGCAGAGGCAAAGTGCAGAGCTGTGGCTTTGCCTCTGCTTGGCTCCTCTGCTGGCTGATTCCTGGAATCCCAGAATCCCAAAATCCGGGGACGTTTTGGGTTGGAAGGATCCTTAAAGATCATATTCCAGCCCCCCACCAGGAGCAGGTTGTTCCCAGCCCTGCCTTACAACCCTGCAGGCAGCAGTTCCTGAGCTCTGCTCTGCAGGCACACATTTTAATAAAATTAATAATTTATGCCACCATTTATAAACTTTTCATTGCTGTTTCCATGCGAGTCCCCTTGAGACTCCTGGGAATAATGTCAGCAGTTTAATTTTACTCATTTGTGACCGTGACTCAGACTTTTAAATTTTTAAAAAATATTTAAACGACCCCGGACTCCCAATTTCTCTATCAACAAACCCCTTCAGCGAGTGGAGTTTTCTGGGATGCACCAGCAGCCTGGGAACTGGGAATTTTCATGGATTCGGGTGCTAAACACTGGAATGGAAGTGATGCAGAAGACAACGACACCTAAGTCTGATTTTAAGGTGGGTTCACATCCCTAAGTGATGTTGGTACATTTGGAGATGCAACTTTAATTCTTTTTTTCTCTCTCTCAGGTGCTGGATTCACAGCGCTGACTCAGATTTGGAGCAGAATGAGATAACGCAGCTTTTCCCTTCTTCATCCCAGCCCTGGCTCCCAGCCCGAGCACCAGCGAGCGGCCCGGGTGTGGCACGGAGCTTTGAAGTCCCGAGCGAGCCGCGATGGCTTTGTTTTGTTTCCTTTCGTGCTCTCGGTGGGTCCCGGGCGTTTTCCTGCGGGGAGCGCAGTGCCCTTCACCCCGCGGGGCTGGAGAGCAGCCCGTGTTCCCGGGGTTGGGATGGATCCTGGGCTGCTCCTCTCCAATTCCCTCCAATCTGCTGCCATCACAGCCTTTGGATGATGCCATTCCCAAATCCAAAGGGATTCAGGGTGAGGTGCCTCATTTCTCCCTCTGTTTCTCCAGGCTGTCCCTTCTTCACCTCTTGATCTTCCCTGGAGCTCATTGTTCATCCCAACCTGGCTCAGCTCCTTCCCTTCTTCCCCTTTTCCCTGTTCTTTTTGTGGATTGTCCTTTTCCTGGATAATTTTCCCTCTGGCTCACCAATGTGTTCCCTCTTCCTCCACTTTCCAGCCTTTTCCTTGCAGCTTCCCACATGGGAATGGGATTGGGAATTCTCACATGGGAATGGGAATGGGAATGGGAATGGGAATGGGAATGGGAATGGGAATGGGAATGGGAATGGGAAGGAGAATTCCCACATGGGAATGGAAATGAGAATTCCTACATGGGAACAGAAGTGGGAATTCCCACATGGGAATGGGAATGAGAATTCCCATATGGGATGGGAATGGGAATGGGAATGGAATTAAGAATTCCCACATGGGAATGAGAATGGGAATTCCCACATGGGAATAGGATTGGGAATTCCCATATGGGAATGGGAATGGAAATTGCCACGTGGGAATGGGAATGGGAATGGAAATGAGAATTCCCACATGGGAATGGACTGTGCTCCCATCAGCCACTGCCTGTCTGTGTGTGTGGGAAAAAGCTCCCCACAAATCCAAATTGGGAATTTCTCTGCATTATTGGGAGGGTTTCTCTGAGCCCTCCTTTCCCTCTGTCCAACAGGATCGAGCTTCTCCTTCTCCCAAGAAGTGAGATGCTAAACTGGGTCATCTCTTCCCATTTCAGAGGCCAGAATCTCCTCTTTGCCTTTGCTGATGATTTGGTAGCCAGGCAGCTGGATAACAACTCTGGGAACATGGGGCTCCAGGGAGAACTTTGTGTCGCTCCAAGGCACTTCACAAACAAATTATCAGGACTTGTTTCCCCGCTTCACCTCCCTGCAGTTTTTGGGATATTTGTGGGATAAGAGCCTTAAAAATAAAGCCTTCCTCCCTGAAAGCTTCTGGAATTTGAAGGAAGCAGAGATCTCCCAAATATTTCTGCTTGTCCCTGCCTATTTTCCTTTAAAACAAGCCCTCTCCCCTCCTTGGGTTATAAATATCCCCAAATTCCTGGCTCCTGGAGGAGAGGTGTCCCCAGCCACCGCACTCCACTTGACCTCTGCAACGAGCTCAGCCACCAAAAGGCACAAAGGAACAGGAGTTCTGTGGTGTTTCTTCCTGGGGAAATGGGAAATGGGAATGTTTCATAAGCTCTCCAGTGTGGGGGAAATGATGTTGTGACATCAGCAAGTGGCAAAGGACTGAATCACAATTCCAAGGGCACGGGCCAGGCACGCACAGCCCTTTTCCAGCCCTTTTCCAGCCCTTTTCCAGCCCTTTCCCAGCCCTTTTCCAACCCTTCTCCAGCCCTTCTCCAGCCTTTCTCCACCCCTTTTCCACCCCTTTTCCAGCCCTTCCATTCCTCCTGTTCCACTGGGTTCCCTTGTCCTGGTAATCACCAGCCCTGCCCAGTTCCAAACCCACACCAGGACAGAATATTTTAGAATATTTCAGAATATTTTAGAATATTTCAGAATATTTTAGCTTTTCCCTGGCACAGCTGATGGATTTCATCCCAATGGAATGACAGGGATGATCAGAGATGCAGCTCCTCTGCCCTGCCTGTTTCCAGCACCTTTCCTCTCCCCCAGGGATTTCATTCCTGGGTCTGCCTGGGTGGGTTTGGTGTGAGTGCCTTTTCCCCCACAGCATCCCCAGGGTGTGACCCTATTTAAAGCCAGCGGAAACACCTCTGGCACTTGGAGCTTCTCAAGGAAAGAAAATTCAGAAGGCCAGGAAGAAAAGAAAAAAACCCATGAAAAGTGAAAGATCTGTGCCAGGGGCTGCCAGAAGCACACAAAGAGTCTCAGTTTCTCCATGGGGAAGTTCCTTTCCAGGCAGCTCCCCTCGGTGCCAGGACACCTCTGCTCCCTATTCAGGAATCCTGGTTGGAATCCCAGGACTTGGAGCCATCTGAACTCACCCAAAAGTTACAAATGAGGCCGTGTCCTCAGCTATTGACTGAATAAATGGCATTTTTCCAGGGGGTTTCTCCTGCACTGGGATGTCATCCCTATGGTGGGTGCTCCAGGACATCCTGCAAAAGCTCGGGGCTGTTCCAAACAGGAGGGGGAATGTGGGAACAGCCAAATATCCCTGCAGGAAATCTGTTTTCATCCATCTGTTTCCATCCGTCTGTTTTCATCACAGCACTTCGTGACCCGAAGTGGCGGCTCTGGGAATTAGAGGAGGGAGATGGCACCCGGATCCTTTGGGATTTCCTTCCCCAGGCTCTGATCCCATTTCCAAACCCTTTCTGTGGCACAGCATCCCCTGTCCCTGCTCTCTGGGTGTGATTTGGGTCCCTGGGACAGCTCAGGAGCGATTCCTGTTTGGCAGGGGCTGGAGGGCAGCGCTGCTTCCCAGAACATCCCGGACGTCACCGCTCCGCCGGCGCTGGCACTGCCAGCACAGGGGGAGAGCAGTGGACACTCTGAATCACCACAAAAAGGGACAAAACACCACTTTTGGCAAGCAGGACAGAACGGAAACCTGATTTTTTTAAATATTTGCTGGAGGTTTAGGCCTTGTGGTTACGGTTTTAACGAAGGGATCCAGGCGCAAATTGGGTGCCTTGGAGAAAAGTCAATTAACACTCACTAAAAGGCAATGTTATCCTAAAGACCCTCGGGAAATGACTTTGTTTATCCAATATTAAATAATAGCACATGGATATAATCATATCCAGCCCCTGCCAGCTCATTTTCCCAAGCCCAGCTCCGGATCCTGCAGCTTTCTGCAGCCAGCTCATTATCCCAACCCCTGGAGGAGAAGTTAATATTCCTCTTCCCCCTTTTCCAGGTGGGAATAGTGAAGGGAAGCGAGGGGAAATTGTTTTCTCGGTGTTATCCAACTGCCCTGCCCTAGTTCTCTGTGTCCTGGCAAGAGCCAAGGATGAGGAAACTGAAATGCAACACAAGAGACCCAAATCTTCCAATTTCACCTTTTGTGTTTGCACATGAATTAACCAGAGAGAACCAGAGCTCATATTTGATGTTTGTGTTTCCACCAGGAATCGCTGGCAGGGAAAATTGTGGGTCAGGTTACACAAATTCTGCAGGAAAAAAAGGATTAAAAATGATCAAATAGTCCCAGCTCGGGTGCTTTCAGAGCCTGCAGGGGCAGGGTTCACATTGCCAATGTCCTGCATCGTGCTGCACTCAGCAGAGGGGTGGAGGTAGAGACCTGAAATCAGGAAAATCTGTCATTTTTTTCACCATAAAAGCAATGTTTCTGAAAGAAATGCTCAAGGTTTGGCAATCATCTCAAAATCTGAGAAACGCTGGAGTTGGAACCTGAGAAAAGAAGCGTTTCCTCCCCAAATATCACCTTCCACGAGATCTCCATCAGGCCATGGTGGAGCTGAGCAGGGCACAGAGCTCTGGGTAGAACTCAGGCTTCTACCCATGAGAATTCTGTAATTTTGGGAGACGAGGGGGTGTTGAGCTCTCCTGGGTGTTGGGGAAATCCTGGAGAACTTCCAAAGGATGGATGAGGCTCCTACCCCTTTCTTTTCCCCTCGAGCAGAGGTTGGTCCTGGTTGGTGCCTTTGCTCTGTGGTTCCCTATTTTCATTTCTTCCTTTTCCCACTGCAGTCCCATTTCCCATCTCCTTGAATTCCTTCCACCACCTCCACTCCACGGAGAATGGCGGGAAAGGTTGAGCCTTCCTGTTTACAAGCAGAGAAATTCCTTCCTGGCCAGCCCCTGTTCCACCCCCTGGGCAGTGCAATTAACATTCCTAATTGTTTTTCCAGGCAGAAATGTAAAGGCAACGGTTTTTCCTACTGCTGGAGGCATGAAAGGCAGGATGCAGAATAGGAAAACCTGTTTGGAATTCCTCCACTCCCTCCAGCATGAATCCTCCATCTCTGTGTCCCTCACCGTGTGTGGGGTCACCTTGTCCTGCTGTTCTAAGGCTTTTCCCTGATCCTGTTCATGGGGAAAAAAGTGAATAAATTAATTATCAGCTGTCCCTTCTTCCCGGGAAAACGGAGCTGGTGATGGATGCAGCTTGTTCTGGCAGCTCCATCCCATAAAATTTCTCCTGTTTTCCTCTCCCAGCCCAGAAAAAGGATCCTTGTGAAAGGATTTTGTGGCTGGTTGATTTCCCTTGGGTTCCCATGAGCATGCAAAGGAGCCATCGTGAGTTTGGCGTTGATTTCTTTGCTCTGCAAAGTGCCAGGGATGCAGGAGAGGGCTGAACATGAGGAATTCTGGCTGCATCTGTGAAAAATCCTCCTGCAGAGCTCTGCCAAACCATCCCAGGCCTGGTATCCTGCCCCAAACTTATCTCTGCCCATGTTCAGACCCCTCTGAGGAAGGGATGATGATGATGAATGGCACAAAAGCCAATTTGGCAACAGATTCCTGAATTTCCAGTGGTTCCTAACACCAGCAGAGTCTCCTGGTGTTACCACCAGACCCTGCTGGGAGCAAATTCAATGTCAGAGGTTCCCCATGTGCACCCCTGAGCTGTTCAGGACTCTCTGAATACAAAAAAACTCCCCAGAGGTGCCAGAGGTGCAGAGGTTTTTCCTGAAGATGCAATTTCCATGTCCATGGAAGATCTGGGGCTGGGCTCCTTCCCTCCAGCCCTTGCCCTTGGAATGTGCCCCTGGATCCTTTGGGATTTTGCTCTCCTGGATTTATCCAGGGCTGGGAGATGAAAGCATTCAGGCTGCAGTGAGGGGAGTTATTCTCTGAGCAGCCCCAGCCCTTATCTCACAGCTTATCACAAAACTCTTCCAAGGGAAAGAACCTTTAATTATCCCTCCTCTCTGCCTGTGCTTTGCAGAACTCACCCAGAGACTCCTCATTTATCCAGAAAACTGAATTCCATCCCCTCTCCTCATTTATCCAGAAAACTGAATTCCATCCCCGCTCTGGGCTGATCTGCCCTGGGGTGTTTTCCTTCCAGCGCAATCCCAGAATTGTTTCCAAGAATTTTTCACCTGGCTCAGCTGCCTGTTTCCCTTTGCTTAGCAGCTCTCTGCTGATCAAACAGCACGCTGTGACTCATGGGGATTTTTATTTATTTTTTAAATAAACTCAATGTTGATGAAGGGATAGAAAGAGTTTCAACAGCAACACACCCTCACACGCTGCAAAAATCAAACTTCCAGCACAGGCAGGGCTGGATATCAGCTGCCCAAATTGAGGGATGGTCAGAATTGGGCCATTTCTTCCCCAAAAAAAGGGAGAAAAGGAATGAACAGAACTCAGCAGGGATTTGGAGGAGGCTGCCTGGCTGTTCCCACTGGGATGGGAGAGGGCAGGAAGGAGGGAAGGGTGACTGTGCTCTCCCCACATCACTGCTGGGAGCAGCAAATTTGCTTTTCCAAACTCATCCCGACCTCCTTTCCCCTCCTAGGAAGCTGCTGAACAAGGTCCCTGCCTCTTCAGATCCAAAATTATGCAACTCGAAAGGAAAAACATCCTTTATGGAGGCAAATTAAGAACTAATTCCCCTAAATTGGGATGTGAAGAGCAGAGTGTTCCCAGTCCCACAGATGCAGGGATGAGCAACAGCCCATTAAGGTGTCATCACAACATCCACACCAACAGGATCTGCTCACTGGCAATTGGAACAGCTTTAAAATCCCTTTTTTTTGGCTGGCAATTGATCTCTTGGGAAGAATAACCGACTTTGAAAAGATTTGCTCTGGTTCTCAGGGAAGGGAAGGGGTTTTAGGCTGGTTTGGGATGCTCCTGGTGATGTTTAGGGTCTCCACCCCTCTCTTTGAGGTGGCTCAGGAGGTGTGAGGCCACAGCCCTGCTCAGATCCCTCCCAGCACTGCATATCCCCTGGAAAAGATGTTGGATTTGGTTCCTAAACTGAGCCAAAACCCCATTTCACCCATGAGCCAAAGAAACTTCCACATTTGGAATCAGCAAAAATGCCCCAGCTCAGGATGAGTCCTCCAAACCTCGATATTTGTACATTTTTCAATACAATGCCGCAGGATTGTCGCTAATTAAAGAAATCAGCCAGGCTGTCTTCATCAAAACTCTGTTGGGGAAGAAATTCTGATTCTCAATTAGGAGATTTCTCAGTTTCTCAGGAAAATAGTGGATGTGTGGAAATTTAAACGCTGCTGGGGAAAATTTATGCTCGTAGCTGATTGCAGGCATCAAATTAGAGCCTTTTTTTTTCTTCTTTTTTCTATCATGGTACCCAAAAATTTCAGGATGAAAAAACAGATGAATTCACAGATAGAAAAGTCCTCCCAGTGACAGGCTGGCAAACTGGTTTGACAGACTGGGGTTGTGCTCTGATCAATGGTGGTGCCATTTCCCAGCAGCTCTGCAATGCCAGGAGGAATTAAAAATGTGATTTTCTCCAATGTCCAGACTGGGATGTGTCCCCTGCCATGGCAGTGTGTCACCAAGTCGAGATAAAGCCAGAATATATGAGATTTGCTGCTACCTCCATTTCAATAAGCATTTATGATAAAATTTTATATTAATATTAAAGTTTTAAATGTCTAAAGGCTGCTGTAACACCTCAGATTTGACCAGGGAGGGGTTTGGGGTTATTTGAGAATTATTTCATTGGCTTAAAAAATTTTTAGTGAGTTTCTTACTTCATCTTGTCTATTTTTGATTGATACTGAACACACAGGCCCCACTTACGGTCTCCCAAATTTTTAACCTTTTTAAGTGTGTTTGCAGCATTAAACCCGGCTTTATTCAAAACCGCTGCTCTTGATGTCCTGTCTTATCCTAAAATCCCCTCCAAACAGCCAGGAATTCCTAAAACGTCATCACCACTGCCAATAAACCCAGCTGGATGTCAGGAATGCCGGACAAGCGCTCCAAATCTTCCCCCGTGCTGCAGAATTCCGAATTGATTTGGGTTTGAAGCTTCGGGGATTTAGGAACAGATCAGGGAATCTCTCCCCGGGAGCGGCATAAACGGGTTTGGATGGAGCAGGCGGAAGGCGTTAATTAGTGATGTAATTAGTGATTTACACCCTGTTCCTCCCGGGAATCGCAGCAGGAGGATGGGGACAAAGCCTGGCTGGCAGGGGACAAAGCCTGGCTGGCAGGGGACGCGGACAGAGCCTGAAAATCCCGCCCGAGCCGTGTCGGGAAGGCTCTGTCCAGCCCTGCCTCTCCTCCTGGGCTTCCTCTCTCGGAAAAATCTCCACCTCCAGCCTCTGGAAACCTCTGCGAAGTGCCCTCAGCGAACCTTTTGGAGTTTCGCCTTCAAAGCAATTTTGGCATCACCAAAATTTTGCTGCTCAGCACCCAGAGGATGCAGCCGGGCTTTGCTGCAGAGCCCTCGGCGATGCCCCGAAATAGCCGTAATTAAAAGCTTCACCAGCGGCTTTCCCAGCATCTCCCAGCAGCCAGGCATCCAAAAATCAGGTGTGGGATGTTTTATTGCTGCCTGGAACAGCCCATAAAAGCTCCCGGAGCAGCGCAGCTCCTGCTGGGGCGGGTGGGGCTGCCGGGGTCACTTCAGGCAGCGCAGGAGGAACAAGGTGTGAGTGCTCCCCACCCTCCGTGGCAGTCAGGGGACTTTTTAAAGCGTTAAAATTACTTTTTAAAATGCAATTTGATGCGTGAAGAAGGAGATAATCTTGGGAAAAAGCTCCTGTTGAGCACACGCTGATGTGACTCGTGTCAGGATTCACACTGGGAAGATCCTCGGGTTGCCCGGTTTTCCATTTTCCTTGCTCTGCTTACCTTGGGAATGCCAGCGGGATTTTTTAATGCTTTTGTGGTGTTTTCTACTTAACTGAGCAGCTCCTGCTGTGAGGTTTTTCTCCTGCAGTTAGTGGCAGCCGTGTCACAGCTCCAGCCTCTGCGCCCTGGGTTGTTCCATCCAGCGCAAATCCCAGAATTGTTTCAAGAATTTTCATGGCTACTCGCCTGTCTTCCCTTTGCTGAGCAGCTCTCTGCTGATCAAACAGCACGTGGACTCATGGGATTATTTATTTTTTAAATAAACCATGTTGATGAAGGGATAGAAAGAGTTCAACAGCAACACCCTCACACGCTGCAAAAAATCAAACTTCAGACAGGCGGGTGTTCAGTGCCAATTGGGGAGGATGTCAGATGGGCCATTTCTTCCCAAAAAGGAGAAAAGGAATGAACAGAACTCAGCAGGGATTTGAGGAGGCTGCTGTGTTCCACTGGGATGGAGAGGGCAGGAAGGAGGGAAGGGTGACTGTGCTCTCCCCACATCATGCTGGGAGCAGCAAATTTGCTTTTCCAAACTCATCCCGACCTCCTTTCCCCTCCTAGAAGCTGCTGAACAAGGTCCTGCCTCTTCAGATCCAAAATTATGCAACTCGAAAGGAAAAACATCCTTTATGGAGAGCAATTAAGAACTAATTCCCCTAAATTGGATGTGAAGAGCAGGAGTTCCCAGTCCCACAGATGCAGGGATGAGCAACGCCATTAAGGTGTCATCACAACATTCACAAACAAACCAACAGGATCTGCTCACTGGCAATTGAACAGGTTTAATCCCTTTGGCTGGCAATTTTTGTGGGAAAAACAAAAATTACGAATTTATGAAAAGAAAAACACTAATTGAACTAGGGAAGAAAAAGAAAATTATGAGACTGGTTTCGAGAAAGGAAGGGTTTAGTGGTTGATGCTATAGATGATGATAGGGCAAATAAACCTTCATATATGAAAAGATGACAAGAGAGAGAGAATAATAGCACAAGCAAAAAACTGCTGCAGATTCCTCACACTGCATATCCCTGGAAAAGAGTGATTGTTAACACTAAACTAGAGCCAAAACCCATATATCACCACATATGAGCCAGAGAAACTTCCACATTGGAATAGCAAAATGCCCCAGCTCAGGATGAGTGGCCCTGCCACCTATATTTGTACATTTTTCGAAATACAATGCTGCGGGATTGTGTTAATAAAAGATCAGCCAGGCTTCTTCATCAAAACTCTGTTGGGGAAAGAAATTTTTCTCTTGGAAATTAGGAAGATTCTAAGTTTATCAGGAAAATAGTAGTGAAATTATGGAAATGCTGCTGGAAACTTTAATGCTCGTGCAGAATTATCAGGCATTAGAATCAAATAGAGCCATTTTTATTTATTGCTTATTTCAATAATGTATACCAAAATTCAGGAATGAGAAAAAAGATATCAAGAATAAAAATAACCAACAAGCATCTCCCAGAACAGAAAGCAGCAAACAAATGGTTAACAAGAACTGGGGTGATGAAAACTTGATTCAATAGGTTGAGTGCACAAATTACCACAGCAGTCTAGACCACATGCCAGGAGAGAATTAAAAATAAGTAGTAATTTTCTCCAATGATCCAGACATGGGATGTGTACCCAGCAACCATAGGACATGTATCACCAAGATCGACAAAAAAAGTAAAAAGCCAGAAATTCATGAGATTTGCTGCTCCTCAATTCAATAAGCATTTATGATAAAATTTATATAATATTAAAGTTTTAAAAGTCTAAGGCTGCACGAAACCTCAATTTGACCAGGGAGGTTGGTTATTGAGATTATTTCATTGGCTTAAAAAAATTTAGTGAGTTTCTACTTCATCTTGTTATTTTTGATTGATACTGAAACAACAGGCCCCACTTACGGTCTCCAAATTTTTAACCTTTTAAGAGGTGTTTGCAGCATTAAAAACCGGTTTATTAAAACCGCTGCTTCTATGTCCTGTTCTTATCCTCAAATCCCTCCAAACAGCCAGGAATTCCTAAAAGATCATAACCACTCACACATAAACCAGGAAAAATGTCATGGAAGCACGACAAAAGACGCTCAAAATACATCTACCCCAGTTAGCATGACAGAAATCCAAAAATATATAGATGAGAGTTATAAGCATCGGGGAATATAGGAAAGCAGAACAGAGGAATATCCACGAAAGAGCAGGCCAAAAAAAAACGAGAGACTTGAAAAGGAAAGCAAGCGAAAGGACGTTAATTAAGTGTGATAAAATAGTAATATACACCCAATAGTATACCTCCAGAAAGGAAATAAAATCAACGACAAGCAGAAGAGGAATCAAGAACAAAGAACAGAAACTTGGAAAATAGACCAAAGAGGAGAAAAAAAAAAAAAAAAAAAAAAAAAAAAAAAAAAAAAAATAAAAAAAAAAAAAAAAAAACAAAAAAAAAAAAAAAAAAAAATGGAAAAACAAAGTCCTACAGGAGGGCAAGGAATCGAGGAACAGAAGCCTGAAAAGACGCAAACCACAGAGCAAAAAGATCGGAGAAAAGGCTCTGGTCAAAGCCAATGCAAATACATCCTACACTGGCTTACCATCTAACTCAAGGAAAAAACAAAATAACACCATCACAGCACTCTAGAAAAAAAAACCTATGCGAAACAGTGCTCCTCGCGAAACCATTTTAGAGTTTCAGCCTTCAAAGCAAAATATTGACAACAAATCACACAAATTTTAGCATACATCAAGCCAACAAAGGATAGCACCGAGAGCATGCTGCAGGGCCAACTCAGCACGAAAAAAAATACATGCCAACAAAAATACATACGTAAATAAAGCATCACCAGCAGACTTTAAACAAAAAAGAACAATCTCAGCAGCCAGGCATCCAAAATCAAGGATCCAGGAAGAAATGTTTATATTGCTGACATGGAACAAAGCCCATAAGCATCCCGGAAAAGCAGACAGACAGCTCTGCTTGAGGCGGGCGAGGGGCTCCGGAATACAATATCAGACAAGCGCAAGAGAACAAAAAGAAGAGAGTAAACATACAACCAACCACACATAAGAGAGTCAGGGAAATTTTATAAGCATTAAAATACTATATAAAAATAGCAAATTATGAAATGCAGAGAAGAGAGAGGAAGTAAATCTTTAAGGAAGCATCACTATGTAAAAAGCACACGACTATGAGAACGGTCAACGGTTCACACAAGGAGGAAGAAATCTACGGTATGAGACAACCGGTTCCAATATTCCTTCTCTGTCATTAAACACTTGGAATGACCAGCAGGGAAGATATAATAATTAATAAGCTTTTAGTGAAGTATTTTCATAACAAATACTGAAGTCATTGCTTGAAGTTTTATCTCCGCAAGATTAAGTGGACAGGCCAAGTACAGAATTACACAGACCATAAAACATTTCAAACGCCGAGAAATGCGCCTTCTCGGTGAGGCTCCAAAAAAAAGCAGGCTGGATCAAACAAATTGCCTCTCAAAAATCTGACAAGAACAAAAAGGACTGAGCCAAAACTGATGCTACTCACGCTCATACATTCACATGCAGTGAGATATTTTGAACACCAACATCCCATACCTCGGTTCTGAGCGATATCAAATCACATCATTCCTTATGAGATGAATCCAATAGGGACAAGAGAAAGACATCCAGCCAACAAATGACTTATCCCCAAGCAACCATGGCAGAAGAAAGAAAAAACAAGTGGCCAAGTGTCCCACTACTGGGTCTAACTTGAGGAGCAGATGAGGGTGTCAGCTGGGTCCCTCCTGCCCCAAAACATTGACCCTCCCCTTCCCAAATTCCTCCTCAGCCCATTTCCAGCCCAGGCAAACAGACCTGCGCGCGGGCGCAGTTTTCCACATAAAGATGAGACGTTGCTTTTTTTGTAGCGGTGTGTTTTGGAATGCATAAACCAAGGTTCCAGACTGTGGGACTGCACATCTTGGCCCAGGTTTCCATCTCTACTCCGTAATATAAGAAGGATATACGCCCTGAGCGGGCTGACTCGTCGGAGTGTTCATTAAGCCCTGCTGCTGCAAAAAAAAAACCATTAGCCCAGGGACACTTCTGTCTGCCAGCACCTTCACCCTGCCACGGCCACTCCAGGAACCTGCAGAGGGATTTTTGGGATCCCCTGTGGCATCCAGGCACCCACTCTGGTGCTCCAGCACCTGAAAGAAATGAGATTTCAGCAGACACAGAAGCTGGAGGTGCTGCCAAGGCTACAAAATTCTCCCAAAGGTTTTTTCCCAGCCTCACTGCAGCTTTCTGGGACATCTCCCTGCAGTGGCAGCAAGGAAAGGGTTGGATAAACTCATTCAGAACCCACAAGAAAGGGAAGTTTTTATCCTCCAATATAAGATTTTTCTATAAGGACAGCAAGAATATGGTTCTGCCACTGTGACATACAACACAGGTGAGACACGGGCTGAAAAGAAGAAATATTGGAAATATTTTGAGAAGTGTTTGGAAGGTCCTGGCCTTTCCCTATTTTTGAATCCCTTCCCCTTCCTTTCCCAGGTGAAGGTCCCCAAACTGCCAGCACCCACGTCCTCTGCACAGGTCCCTGGCTGTGCAGCACTCGAGGGAAAGTTATTTTTAGGATCATTTTTCAACAGATGATGGAAACTTTTCTGTCACTCGCACAAACAGAAAACGGTTCTGCCCAATGCCCAGAGGTTCCTGGCTGCTTTTGAGCCGCACGCTCATCTGCAGTTTCAGTGTGTTTGTGAACTGGTGGCTCCTTCAAAAGAGTCAGCAGGAAAGGAGGGAATTTCACTGGAAATGAAATTGCAGGAAAAATGTCAGGGCTCTGCTGGGAAAGACAGAAATGTCCTGGAGAAGAACAAGAACTGAGGAGTATGAACATCCCCTGTGTGCTCCTTCTCCAAGGATGATGATGATGATGATGAGGGCAGAGAAGTTCTGCCACATTCCAGGAAATCTGGGCAGAGTTTCTGGATCACAGACACCCCCGAGCCCTGTACCGAATGCGTCAGATCTGCTGGATGTGATGCAAAAACACGGTGACGTTCGTTCTTTTCGCTTTCCCCCAGAGTTTATTTGCACAGGTTTGGAATTAGAAGCCCATTTAAGACAGGCTCATTGAAGAATTATGCTCAAGTGTTTATTCACACTGATAACTCGGAGCATTTGGCTCCCAGCCCAACGGCACACTTGTTGGGAATTAATTCCGTGATAATCTTTATCGGTTTGTGGTAGGCACAGCAATAAAGCTCCTCTGTGGATAGATTCATAACTGCGGTGCTGCTGAGGCATTAAACCAACCTCAAAAAGCTGGTTGTGGTGTGGAGCCTCCCCTGCAGCAAGGATCACCCAGCCTGGGCGAAAAAAACACTGGAAAAGGAGAGTTGGGAATTGGGAATTTGATGGAAAAGCATTGGGCAAGGATGGGAGGCTGAGTGTGCAGCATTCAGGGGCTCATCCCTGAAATTAATTGGAGCAGATCCTTGTGGAGCACATAGGGAGAATTTCTTCCCTCTTCACACACGGTGGTTTTCCATGTGGATTCTAAAACTGGAAAAATGCCCAGGAACAGCAAACAGGCACTGACTCCTGCCCCAGCCCAGGAATCTGGTGGGAGGTGGGATTCTGGAGAGCAGCCTGGAATTCCAGGAGTTTGCAGAAGAAAGGGAGATTTGGAGTGCCCACCCCTGGAGGTGTCCGAGGAATTCCTGGAGGTGGCACTGAGTGCTCTGGGCTGGGGAAAAGGTGGGCATTGGGCACAGATTGGATGATCCTGAAGGTCTTTTCCAACCCAAATGATCCCATGGAAACACGGCCAATTGTTCATGTCTTGTAGCTCTCTAAGTTCTGGAGGTTTCTATGATTGATTTCCTCCCTTTCTCCTCTTTATTGAGGGTTTCTAGAAAACAGTTCCTGCCTGATGGAAAAAAAGTCAACATTCCTTATCATACCAAGAACTCACACAACAACGACGTGGGGCCAGGATGGGTTGGTTTCCTAAGGAGATTCTTTATTTTAATGATTTCCAACTTGTCAAAAGAACTCAAATTCCCATGGTTTCTCCCATTTTCTTCATGGGACAAATCCTGGCATCTTGGAGTATTTCACCTAGCTCAAATCAAGAATCTCTGAGAATAATACCATGGGGGAAAGGCTGATTGAATAAAATTGTTGGAAAAACAGAGCTCATTCCCTATCTTCCTTCCCCTCCAGCAACATTTGAATCAGCTGTTTAGGGTTGTACCAGGAATCAGCCTTTTTTTATGCCATATATTTATGATGGGACTCTTGGGATTTCTTTAAGACTTGGGAACATTTACAGTGGAAGGAGAAGTATTGGCCCCGGATGCTTTTTTAAGCCTAATTTTATCTTTTAAAACCAAATACGATATTATGAAATACAATATTAACATGATAACATTTAAAAGAGCAACATGAACAATACCAGCGATGCAATAATGAAGTCACCAAGAGAATAATGTGAGTTTTGGCAGCTCCTCCCCAGATAATTTTTCCCTAAAAAATCCATTCAGCTTGCAGCCAACTGAATTTGCCAGAGATTTGTGGTCAAATGGAAGCTGTACGTGTTGTATCTGAGACTGTCAGCAGAAATCTTTCATTATTCCATCTATTTTTGTTGATGTTGACAACGGTTGCCATCAATTGGGCAACATTTGCTGACCACTAAGTGCAGGTGCTCTTTATAGATGCACTGGAAAAGATCTGGGCTATTTCCAGAGACAATTTTTGGGCTCTCTTGGCAGAGGCTGGTTTGGTTTTTTGTTTTTTTTTTGCTTTTTTTTTTTAATCGCACATGCTATATATCAAATATAAAACAATCAGTCTATAACCTAAGACCTTAAATAACTCAGGCCATACATACAGATATTATTATATATTATATATATTCATTTTACTCACTGCTCACATCGAAAAATCACCAATTTAATGTTACTCAACCATTTTTCAAATCTGTGAAGGTTTTTGCTTTTCTGCCAGGCTGGCTGGTGTTGAGCTGGCTTTGAAAAGATTGTTCTTTCCAACCTTTATCTTTAATAAACATCGAGAGCTATGAGGACAAATACCCATGGCTGCATTTCTCTTATGGTAGCCGCAGAATCCCAGACTGGGTTGGGTTGGAAGGGACTCTTAAAGTCTTTCCTGTTCCTAATTTGTTTCCAGTGGGCAGGAGCATCCTTGCACCAGAGCAGGTTGTTCCAAGCCTGTCCAACCCGGCCTTGGATATTTACAACTCAAGCCCCTGGATTATTCCATGATTCTGTGAAAAGTGGAAAAAAAAATTTCCTTGGAACCAGCTTGTTTTCCATATTTTCTTCCAATACCTAAGCATGGAATCACCAGCATTGCTTGCAATGCTGAAGTCATCTCCACCAGATAGATTTTTTAATATTTTAATTATAATATTATATATTTATTAATTATGTAGAGAGTAGTCACATTTAGAATATTTCTGGGACAAATTTCTGCTCTGGCAGTCCAGTGCTGCCACCACCTTGGTCCAGGATAAATTCACTCCTTATTTTCATTCCACAACAAAACATCACTCTGAGAGCAATCCCTGCAGGAGTCATTAATATTCGGCATTTGCATAGGGAAATAGGAATTCTCTTCCCACAGCACAAGCTGTCCATGAATTAATGTCCCTTGTCCCCTCTGCAGCAATTTCCACCTGGAGGGACGAAGCTCCCCTGGGGCCGGGAGGGGTTCCCGTTCATAGAAATTTATGGCAAATCAGAGCCCTGGGAAAGCTGAGAATCGATGGCCAAGGGAGCTGGTCCTGTGGGATGGGCTCTGGTGTGTCTCTGTTCCTCTATGGATTCCAAGGCACTGATGGTTGTAATTAACTCGAGAGTTAATTGGAGGCTCAGCTCAAAGCAGAACACTCACAGCAGTGAACAAGAGAGGATGCTCAGAACTGCTGGTCTAGAGAAAAACAGGATTATCCTCTTGCCTTAAAACCTAAAATTTCTGGGAATTTGTCTCCCTTGCCTAAAGCCAACTGGAGTTTCTACACTTGCCAGCCACGTGCAAGGATCCAGCCTGGATTACCATTCTGATTTTTAATTCCTGCGTGGTTCTTCTCTCACCGTGAACTCTCCTGGATGGAAACAAATCCGGACTTGAGCAGACCAACTCTCTGAACATCTCAGCATCCACATTTTAGGCTGGAAGCTGGAATCCATTAGGAATTGAGTCCTTCCCATAAAGGGCTTCCCAGCTGAAGGGTGACATTGGGGAAGCAAAAAGCTTTGGAGGGATGTGTTCAGGTAGCAATCATTAAATAAATTATTTCCATTAATAGCAATGCTCTATGCCATGGAAAACTTTCTGAAGATCTGATTGATTCTTCTCTGTTTCCTTTCCCTGCTGAATTTTAGTTCTGTGCTGACAGGAGATTGGGCAGGTTCCCCCTCGTTTCTGGTCCTTCTCCTTTTTTGGCTCAGCTCTGTGAAGGCAACAAACTAAGAGTGAAAAGCTGATAAAACAATAGGGTTGACGTGAAAAAACAATACTCTGTATAACAGCCTGCTGAGATCAGTGTGAAATGTGGGACCAAGCCAAAATTTCTCCTCTCTTCCCTTGAGGATTGGTCCGCTGGGCTGCTTCAGGCAGGCTGAGAAGCCATCTGCTGCTGCCACACGCAAAGCACCAGGCTGTGCCCTGAGAGCAGTGCCAGGCAGTGATCTCATGTTGCTGTCACCCACCACGCCCTGGAATTACCACTGGGCTCTTCCATTCAACTCTTTTTGGCACCAGGAGGAGCAAATGCTGTGGCTGTCATCCCCAATGTTGGAGATACGAGCTCCTGTGACATCCAGATCCAGGTGGCTCAGGATGGAAGTAACTGCATAGGGTCAGTGTGCCACTGATACCTAACAACAGAAGCTTCACCTAAGAAAGGCCAAGTGAATGAGTAATAAAATCAAGTTAGCTTTATACAGGCCTACAGTGCATTGAGGCAGACAGAGCCTCCTCATGAGGCTACACCCAAAAATGGACCCCAATCACAAGATTTCCCTTTTTAAGTTCTGTATTTTACACATAGGCCTCATTCTCCAATTCCACCTTAGGTGATGATGCACCCACCCCAAGCTGTCCCCTCAATTCTCCGCTGTTCCATATTTTGGGACCCTGAGGTGCCATTGAGTTTGGGGCCTGGAGAGGAATTGTTTTGTTCTAAACTGGGAGAACAGGAGCACAGCACTGTGCAGTGAGAATTAAAAGTATGCATGGAAAATATAAAAAACTAAAACCTAAGGCATCACCACATCCCTGCTCCAGCACCTCCTGGCAATGGTGTGTGGGCTCCTCACTGAGTGCAGGGGGCTTTGTTCCCCCAAAGTCTCCCCTATCCACAAGCTCTGACCTCTGACCATTCCAGTTTTTCCTTCATTTCCCTCGTGCTGGCTGCCAGTTTGCCACTAAAACACTTCATCCACGAGGAAGAATTCTTTTTCCTCTTTATTTACGGCCCAGGAATAGAGTTCTCCATGGCCTTTCAACTGGGAGAGATACAATCCATCTTGGACAGACTTCGAAGGATGCCAGGCTGATTTTAGGCTAATAAAGAGCATCATTGAGTAAAAGATTAAAACTGACTTGTTCATGGTGTCCCTGCTGGAAAGTGCTCCAGGACAGGCTGCCATGTTCCTGGAGCTGGGATTACGAGGAATTTTGCTTGACTGAGTGCGCACTCCACCCAGCAGTTCGAGGTTCCTTGGAGGATCGGATATGGAGTGTTCCTGCTCTCATTTCCATCCCTGGACAGAAAAACAGCCAATTCCCAGTTCTGGTGGAGCACTGTGCTTTCTTGTTCCTGGAGAGACCCCCAAGGCTCATTCCCAATGGTGTTACAGAATCCAGATTTTGGTGGAAAGGACCTTAATCCCATCCAGTGCCATGGGATTCCAGGGTGGGTGCACAAGTGAGGCACATGAAACTGTTGTGATCCACTGGCCGGCAAGGACTGGTGCTTTATCAGCATAAAAGTCTTCTTTTGGGCCATTTCCAGTGGTTTTTGCTGTGAATTTTTTACAGGGAGCTGGTTCTCCTCGACATGGGACAGAGGTGAAGTGGCCCAAGCCTCGAAGGCAGAATTCAGCTTCATGTTGGTTGATTGTAGAAAACCAATGAAACAGAATTAGATTTTTGACCTTAAACCCTTCAGCTCGCACCTTCACATCCCAGGGTGCTCCAAGCCCTGTCCAGCCTGGCCTTGGCACTGCCAGGGATCCAGGGCAGCTTCTCTGGGACCCTGTGCAGGGCCTGCCCACCTCCCGGGAACATTCCTTCCCAATATTCCTTTTGGAATTCATCTCCCTTCCTTATCCAGCTGAATTTCACCTGCATTGCCCTGCACAATTTTAATCCTGCAACACTCCTCACCCAGCCCTGAACTCACTGAGCCAGCTCCATTCCCCTCCTGCAGCACATTCCCAAACAGCTAAAAGAGTTAAACGCAGCCACGGAGGAGCCCAAACAACAGAGGAAAAGATTCAGTTGTTCCTGGCTTTCTGTGGAAGTGCTCTCGAACACACTCAGCAACTTGAGGAAGAAGCCAGGGCCTTCCCTCGGATGGTGGGTACTTTGGGTGCTCCCCCCCGGAGGTGCAGACTGCCTGGCTGGTTTGGGGAGGCTGCTGGACCCTGGGCTGGCCACAGCATCAGGGAAGCAGCTTGGGTTTAGGGCTGGGCTGGCGCTGCCATTTGGGGATATGTATGGCTGTTCCTGCCTGGTCAGTTGGGGACATTGGCATCAGCCGGGCAGGCTGCAGCCCCCCCAGATCAGGCGCTCTGCCTTGCCAGGTGACCACAGGAAGCTCTTGAGATCATTTCCACCGTCCAGGGCTTCATTAGGAAGCAAAAATAATCGGGGACCAGAGCCAAAGGGCTGTCATGGAGTGCTTGGGTCACTCGAGCCCTGCTCCCTCCCTTCCTGCACAGCTCTCTTTGCACCGGATGATGTTCCCAGGATTTCAGGAGCCACCTCTGGCACTTGATCATTCATCCTGCACGAGGCTGCTCCTTCAAAAAGCACCACCAGCTTTGCTCTTCCAGGAGTCTTGTCTTTTCCCAAAAAGTGGGGATTTTTCACCGAGAACACACGGAATGCTCCCGACCCAGCGCTGTCCCTGGGCTGCTCCTCCTGAGATCTCAGGTGTTTCCTGCAGCCTCCACTGTTTGAATAAAGAGCTTTCCCAGCCCTCTGTTTCCAAACAGAGCTGGAGACAGCCTATTTTCCGTTTGGTGGGAGAACACAAGAAAGCAGAGGAAATTAATTAGCTCAGCCAAGCAGAACTGTGTTTTCCCTGCCGTTTGTTGCAAATGACGGTGACAAAGAAGATAACCAGACCCAAAGCAAAAGACTCATTTTGTTTGGGAGCGCTGGTTCTTCTTTTTTTTTTTTTTTTTTACTTTTTTCTAAATATAAGTACATTTCAAAAAGCAAACCAAGCAGTGATTCTTGAAAGATAGGCTGAAAGGTCCTTTCAGTTGTCAAAATGAAAAACGCTCAGCACCTTTGGAGAACAGAAATCTCAGTGGGCCCAAAAACACACAAAGTACGACCCCAAAAATGTGTCAATCATTTCCTCCTCCTGATAACAGCATTTCCCCAAATTTTCAATTCTACTGAGGATAAAATTCTGCTATCTCCTCAGCGAGCTTCCCTGGATAAGGGATAAATCTGAGCAGATGGGAGCAAAAAAGTGTTGGGGATAGATTCATCCAAAGAGCAAGGCATGGAAGCAGCCTGGCAGGAAAGGAGTTCCTTTCCAAGCCTTGCTGAGCCTCTGTGGCACAGCAAACCCCTTTGATCAGGATCCAGCAGCCCTGATAACGAGGAGAGCGATTGCTCACTCCGAGTTCCTCATCATCAGAAATGTCCACTCTCCCCCCAGAGGAATTAAACACAAGAAACCCAAAAATACTGGCAGCGGCTTAGTTCACTCTGTTGTCACGGGAAGAATGTAATTGAGCTCAGGCGTGTCTCGCAATTTGTTAAGTTTTGCATATTAATGAGCGGTGACGCGTTCCATGTGTTTTCCAAAGCGATCCCATTTCCTGGGGATGAGCTCGCAGCTGACTGTACACGCTCCTTCTTAAACGTGATATTCATGGGAAAACCACTTTGCAGGGTTTTTCACCTCGAAATTGTGGGTTGGGGCAGGGGGCCCCGCCACCCTTCAAGAACCTCAACAAAAAATGTGACTCAGCTCTCCAGGAGTTCCAGCTCAGCTCCTGCTCCTCACTCCATGCCTTCATACTTTTAAATATTTCCTCGTTCTCTATCAAGCCTCTGGTGTCTGTGGTGTCACTGTGCTCTGCAGGGAAGGAGGACTCTGAAGTCTCAAGAAGGAAGAAATCTCTTCCCTGTGAGATGGAGGGCCCTGCACAGTGTGCCAGAGAAGCTGTGTGCCCCTGGATCCCTGGAAGCCCAGGCCAGCTGGACGAGCTTGGAGCACCCTGGGATGCGAGAAGGTGTGAATGGATAGGCTTTAAGGTCAAAATTCTAATTCTGTTTCACTGTTTTCCTACAACCAATCACATGAAGCTGAATTCTGCCCCTTCTGTCCTATATGCAGGAGAACCAGCAAAAAATTCACAACAAAACCACTGGAATATCCCCAAAACACCATGCTTGGCCAGCCAGGAGCATCAGAACAGTTTCATGTCCCAGTGTCGCCACACACCCTTCACTCAGTCCTCATCTCTGCTAAACCCTACAGGGCTCCAAAAGCACGTTTGTTTTGGGGGCTTGCAGAGTTCAAAAGGCCTCCAAGCCGCCTCCCTGATTAGGATAAAACAATTTTCGTGACACTTTCCTAATTAGGAGAAAGAGTTTCCTAAAGGGGACTGAACTCTCTGTCCTCACTATGGGAAAAGGAATTACACATAGTTGCAGATCTTTTCATGCTGGAAGATCCAAATCCGCTGTAACACATCTCTGAGCGGGGATTCTTTGCTCGCATAAACACAATTTTACGATAGGAGCAAGGCAAAGATTGTTTGAGGTTTGAGTCAGGCAATTTGGAGTTTCATAAGAGGGGAAAAATCACAGATTTGAGGATGATTTGGCAGATTGTGCTCATGGGAAATGCAGAGCAGGTTGAAACATCCTCTTTAGGGCCAAGATTTTTCCTCTCTGACAAACACAGAGCTCTTCCAAGATACGGGCCCAGCCTTATCCTTCCAAATCCCTCTGTAAATTCCCTTCTGAGTTAGAACACGAGCTTTGGGAATGCCTTGCTCCAGAAATGGTCATTTCCGTGAGAATGATCTTCCACCTGCAGCAGCAAAGGCAGGAGAGATGCCTCGTCCAGGACACTCCCGCTGGACACCATTCTGTGTCACCCAGGGTGGCTGTCCCCTTGCCTGGCTCATCTCAGGGACCCCTGCTCAGCCTGGTGGTTTTCCCAGCTCTCCCCAATTCCTCAGATCCATCCAGAAGAAGAAAAAAGCTGATTTTCAGGCAGAAGCCTAAACAGAGATCTGAGGGATACTCATGATGTTTCTTTGCTGTGCTCTTGCCTCCTTTCTTGGTCATGGTGCAAGAAAATATT
Organism: Malurus cyaneus samueli; assembly: GCA_009741485.1. Classification (NCBI taxonomy): domain Eukaryota; kingdom Metazoa; phylum Chordata; class Aves; order Passeriformes; family Maluridae; genus Malurus; species Malurus cyaneus. The sequence goes on along the minus strand of CM019226.1, from coordinate 16,971,216 downwards.
TTTTTTTCTCAAATTTCATAGAAAAACAATTAATGGCTTCCTCCAGCCACGCCCTGCTGCAGGAGCAGCTGCACCCACAAAGGGGAATTGGACCCTGAATAAAATGGGAACAGGGCTTGGAGAGATGCTTGGGATCAAACAGAAGGAAATTTCATCCCCGCTTCGTGGCTGCCCAGGCAGCCAGGAGAGCCATCCTTTTCGTGCTCGCTCTGGGACTGGTCCCCAGGGATGGGACACAATGCCAGGGTCACTGAGCTTGGAAATGCTCTCCAAGCCACCCAGTCCATCCTGATGGCCACTCCCACCCTGTCCCCAGCTCAGGCACTCAGTGACCACCTCCAGGTGCCACCTCCAGGATGATGGGCATCTCCAAACTCCTCCACTGGGCAGCCCACTGCACCATCCTGAGCACCCCCTTCCTCATGCGGCAATTCCTGGATGGTCCCCTGCCTCCCATGCCCAGGCCATGACTAGGCCGTTCCTCTCTCCTGTCCTCTGTTCCTGGGATCAGATCCCAATTCGCCCCCGACCTGGTCCCTCCTGTCAGGGTGTGCATGAGCCACAATCCCCCCTGATCCCGCTTTTGCTCCACCCCAAATCTGACCCCACATACAAGAGAGGTCACACTCCAGCACCTGGCTTTTCCCACCTTCCCCAATATCACTTCCAGGCGCTCCTCTCATCCAGCTGTTACCCTGCAGCGCCTCTCCTCGCACATGCTGGCCATTTCCTGGCACATCCCTGCAGCCGGTCACGATTGAATTCTTTTCTATTTAGCCACACTGACCTCCTTCCCATGCATCCCCTGGCGAAGGATGGCTCTTTATCAAGTAAAAGTCTTCTTTTGGGCCCATTTCCAGTGGTTTTTGCTGTGAACTTTTTACAGGTAGCTGTTCTCCTGAACATCGGTGACAGAGTTGAATGACGCAAGCCTACGAAGGGCAGAATTCAGCTTCATGTGGGTTGATTGTAGAAAAACCAATAACAGAATTAGAATGTTACCTTAAACCCTCTCAGCTCGCACTCCTCAGATTCCAGGGGTGCTCCAAGCCGCTGTCCAGCCTGGCCTTTGGCACTGCCAGGGATCAGATGGCAGCGCTTCTCTGCGCCCTGTGCAGGGCTGCCCACAACCTCCCAGGAACATTCTCTTCCCAATTTCATTTATGGGAATTCATCTCCCTTCCTTTCCCAGCTGAATTTCTACCTGCATTGCCCTGCACAAGGTTTTAATTCCGCACACACCTCACCACAGCCTGAATCCACTTGCCAGCTCCATTCCCTCCTGTAGCACATTCCCAACAGCTAAAAGAGTTAAACGCAGCCACGGAGAGGCCAAACAAACAGAGGAAAGATTCAGTTGTTCTGGCTTTCTTGGGAACGTGCTCTTCGAACCACTCAGCATTGAGGAAAAGCCAGGGCATCCCTCGGGAGGTGGAGGGGTGGAATTTTCGGGGTGGCCCCGCCTCCCCGGTGGGATGCAGACTGCTCTGGCTGTGTTTGGGAGGCTTGCTGGACCTGGGCTGGACACAGCAGTCCAGAGTCACTGGATGGTTAGGGGCTGGGCTGGCACTGCCCATTTGGGGATATGTCTATGGCTGTCCTCTCAATGGTCAGCTGGGACTATTGGCTTCGCCCGCAGGCCCCTGCAACGCCCCCCCAGAATCAGGCGTCTTGCCTTGCCAGGTGGACCACAGAGCTCTCTGAAGATCATTTCCACCTGTCCAGGGCTTCCAATTAGGAGCAATAAAGCTCAGGGACCAGGCCGAAAGGGCTGTCATGGATTGCTGGGTCAACTCCGAGCGCCTGCTCCCTCCCTTCCTGCACACTCCTCTCCTGCACCGGATAGACGTTCCAGGATTTCAGGAGCCACTCTGGCACTTGGATCGATTCATCCTGCACCGGAGGTGCCTCCTCAAAACAGCAACCACCAGCCTGTGCTGCATCCCAGAGATCTGTCTTCCTTTTCCCCAAAAAGTGGCGATTTTCACCGAGAAACACACGGAATGCTCCCGACCCCAGCGCTGTTCCCCTAGGAGCTGTCCTCTGGCATCGCAGCAGGTTTCCTGCAGCCTCCACTGTTTTGAATAAAGAGCTTTCACAGCCCTCTGTTTCTCAAACAGAGCGCTAGAACAGCGGTATTTTCCGATTTGCTGAGACAAACAAAGCAGTAGAAAATAGATTAGGCTCAGCCAAGCAGAAACTGTGTTTTCCCTGCCGTTGTCTGGCAAAATGCTCGGAACAGAAGATGAACCAGACCTCAAACAAAAAGAACTCATTTTGTTTGGGGAGCCTGTTCTCTTTTTTTTTTTTTTTTACTTTTTTCTAAAAATATTAGGTACATTTTCAAAAGCAAAACGCAAGTCAGTGATTCTTGAAAGATAGCAGGCTGAAAGGCTCTTTCAATGTTCAGTAAAATGACAATAAGCTCAGCAACCTTTGGAGAACCAAATTCGTGGGCCAGCAAAAACACAAAGGTACACCCCAAAAAATGTGTCAATGCATTTCACTCGCTCCTTAAACAGCATTCTCCCAAATTTTCAATCTACTGAGGATAGAATGTGCTATTCTCCTCGCAGCTTGCCCTGGATAGGATAAATCCGAGCAGATGGGAGACAAAAAAGTTTGGGGATCAGATTACATCCAGAGCAAGGCATGGAGAGGCTACCTGGCAGGAAGGCTCCTTACAAGCCTCATGAGCCTTGTGCCAGCAAACCCCCTTTGATCAGGATCCAGAGCCCTGAAACGAGGAGACGATTGCTCACCCAGTTCCTCATCCAAATGTCACATGCGCCCCAGAGGAATTTAAAACAGCAAAGCAATCCCTGCAGGAGATCATTAATATTCCTGGAGCATTTGCATAAGGGAAATAGGAATTCTCTTCCCACAGCAAAGCTGTCCCATGAATTAATGTCCCTTGTCCTCACTGCAGCAATTTCACACCTGAGCTGGGGCCAGGGAGGGTTCCCCGTTCCAAAGAATTTATGGCAAATCAGAGCCCTGGGAAAGCTGAGAATCGATGGCAAAGGGAGCTGGTCCTGTGGGATGGGCTGTGCCTGGGTGTCTCTGTTCCCTCTATGGATTCCAAGGCACTGATGGGTTGTAATTAACTCAGGAGAGTTAATTGGAGGCTCAGCTCAAAGCAGAACACTCACAGCAGTGAAACAAGAGAGGATGCTCAGAACTGCTGGTCTAGAGAAAAACAGGAATTATCCTCTTGCCTTAAAACCTAAAATTTCTGGGAATTTGTCTCCCTTGCCTAAGCCAACTGGAGTTTCCACCACTTGCCAGCCATGTGCAAGGATCCAGCCTGGATTACCATTCTGATTTTTAATTCCTGTGTGGTTCTTCTCCTCACTGTAAACTCTCCTGGATGGAAACAAATCCAGGGACTTGAGCAGACCCAACTCTCTGAGCATCTCAGCATCCACGTTTAGGGCTGGAAGCTGGAAATCCATAGGAATTGAGTCCTTCCCATAAAGGGGCTTCCCCAGCTGAAGGGTGAGCATTGGGGAAGCAAAAAGCTTTGGAGGGATGTGTTCAGGGTAGCAATCATTAAAAATAAATTATTTCCCATTAATAGCAATGCTCATGCCATGGAAAAAACTTCTGAAGATCTGATTGATCTTTCTCTGTTTCCTTTCCCTGCTGAATTTTAGTTCTGTGGCCTGAACAGGGAGATTGGGCAGGTTCCCCCTCGTTTCTGGTCCTTCTCCTTTTTCTGGCTCAAGCTCTGTGAAGGCAACAAACCTAAGAGTGAAAAGGCTGATTAAAACAATGAGGTGATGCCTTTGAAACAAGAAAAAAAAATACTTGTATAACAGCCCTGCTGAGATCAGTGTGAAATGTGGGACCAAAGCCAAGATTTCTCCTCTCTTCCCTGTGAGGATTTGGTGCCACGCTGGGATGCTCAGGCAGGTGAGAGCCCATCTACAGCTGCCACACCTGCAAAGGCACCAGGCTGTGCCCTGAGAGCAGTGCCAGGCAGTGATCTCATGGTGCTGTCACCCACCACGCCCTGGAATTACACTGGGCTTCCATTCAACTCTTTTTGGCACCAGGAGGAGCAAAGCTGTGGGCTGTCATCCCCAAATGTGGAGATACGAGCTCCTGTGAACATCCAGAATCCCAGGGTGGCTCAGGATGGAAGTGACTGCAGGGTCAGTGGTGCCACTGATACCTAAAACAGAGCTCACCTGAAAAAGGCCAAGTGAAGAGATAAAATCAATAGTTTAATACAGGCCTACAGGTGCATTGAGGGCAGACAGAGCCTCCTCATGAGGCTACACCCAAAATGGACCCCAAATCACAAGATCTTCCCCTTTTATAAGTTCTGTATTTTAACACATCAGGTCCCAATTCTCCAATTCCACCTTCAGGTGATGATGGCACCCACCCCAAGCTGCTCCCCTCAATTCTCCGCTGTTTCCATATTTTGGGACCCTGAGGTGCCATTGAGTTTGGGGCCTGGAGAGGAATTGTTTTGTCTAAACTGGGAGAACAGGAGCACAGCACTGTGCACTGGAGAATTAAAAGAATGCATGGAAAATATAAAAACTAAAATCCTAAGGCATCACCACATCCCTGCTCCAGCAGCTGCCTCCCAGCCTGGAATGGTGCCTGGGATCTCCTCACTGAGTGCAGGGGCTTTGTTCCCCCAAAGTCTCCCTATTTCCACAAGCTCTGACCTCTGACCATTCCAGTTTTTCCTCATTTCCCTCGTGCTGGCTGCCAGTTTGCCACTAAAACACTTCATCCACGAGGAAGAATTCTTTTTCCTCTTTATTTACGGCCCAGGAATAGAGTTCTCCATGGCCTTTCCAACGGGGAGAGATACAATCCATCTTGGACAGACTTCAGAAGGATGCCAGGCTGATTTAGGCTAATAAAGAGCATCATTGAGATAAAAAGATTAAAACTGACTTGTTCATGGTGTCCCTGCTGGAAAGTGCTCCAGGACAGGGCTGCCATGTTCCTGGGAGCTGGGAATTACAGAGGAATTTTGCTTGACCTGATTGTGGAGCCCTCCCACCCCAGCAGTTCAGAGGTTCCTTGGGAAGGATCAGGATATGGGAGTGTTCCCTGCTCATTTTCCCATCCCTGGACAGAAAAAGGCAGCAATTCCCAATTCCCAGTGGTAGCACTGTGCTCATCTTGTTCCTGGAGAGACCCCCAAGGCTCATTCCCAATGGTGTTACAGAATCCCAGGATGGTTTGGGCTGGAAGGGACCTTAAATCCCCTCCAGTGCCATGGGATTCCAAGGGTGGGTGGCACAAGTGAGGCACATGAAACTGTTGTGATCCCACTGGCCCGGCAAGGATGGTGCTTTATCAGTAAAAGTTCTTCTTTTGGGCCATTTCCAGTGGTTTTTGCTGTGAATTTTTTACAGGGAGCTGGTTCTCCTGAACATGGGGACAGAGGTGAAGTGGGCCCAAGCCTCGAAGGGCAGAATTCAGCTTCATGTTGGTTGATTGTAGAAAACCAATGAAACAGAATTAGAATTTTGACCTTAAAACCCTTCCAGCTCCGCACCTTCCACCATCCCAGGGTGCTCCAAGCCCTGTCCAGCCTGGCCTTGGGCACTGCCAGGGATCCAGGGGCAGCTTCTCTGGGCACCCTGTGCCAGGGCCTGCCCACCCTCCCAGGGAACAATTCCTTCCCAATATTCCTTTTGGGAATTCATCTCCCTTCCTTATCCCAGCTGAATTTTCCACCTGCATTGCCCTGCACAATTTTAATTCCTGCAACACTCCTCACCCACAGCCCTGAACTCACTGAGCCAGCTCCATTCCCCTCCTGCAGCACATTCCCAAACAGCTAAAAGAGTTAAACGCAGCCACGGAGGAGCCCAAACAACAGAGGAAAAGATTCAGTTGTTCCTGGCTTTCTGTGGAAGTGCTCTTGAACACACTCAGCAATTGAGGAAGAAGCCAAGGGCTCCCTCGGGAGTGGCCTGGGAATGTGGTGCTCCCTCCCCCGGGAGGATGCAGACTGGCCTGGCTGTGTTTGGGGGAGGCTGCTGGACCCTGGGCTGGACACAGCATCCAGGAAGGGTCACTGGGGTTTAGGGGCTGGGCTGGCACTGCCCATTTGGGGATATGTATGGCTGTTCCTGCCCTGGTCAGCTTGGGGACATTGGCATCGCCCGGGCAGCCCTGCAGCCCCCCAGATCAGGCGTCTCTGCCTTGCCAGGTGACCACAGGAAGCTCTTGAGATCATTTCCACCAGTCCAGGGCTTCATTAGGAGCAAAAATAACTCGGGGAACCAGAGCCAAAGGGCTGTCATGGAGTGCTTGGGTCACTCGAGCCCTGCTCCCTCCCTTCCTGCACAGCTCCTCCTGCACCGGGATGATGTTCCCAGGATTTCAGGAGCCACCTCTGGCACTTGGATCATTCATCCTGCACGAGGCTGCTCCTCAAAAAGCACCACCAGCTTTGCTCATTCCCAGAGATTCTGTTCCTTTTCCCAAAAAGTGGGATTTTTCACCCGAGAACACACGGAATGCTCCCGACCCCAGCGCTGTCCCCTGGGGCTGCTCCTCCTGAGATCCCAGGGGTGTTTCCTGCAGCCTCACTGTTTGAATAAAGAGCTTTCCCAGCCCTCTGTTTCCAAACAGAGCTGGAGGAACAGCCGATTTTTCCGTTTGGTGGGAGAACAAAGAAAGCAGAGGAAAATTAATTAGCTCAGCCAAGCAGAACTGTGTTTTCCCTGCCGTTGTTGTGCAAAATGACGGTGACAAAGATGAACCAGACCCAAAGCAAAAGACTCATTTTGTTTGGGGAGCACTGGTTCTTCTTTTTTTTTTTCACTCTTTTTCTAAAATATAGGTCACATTTCAAAAGGCAAAACCCAAGCAGTGATTCTGAAAGATGAGGCTGAAAGGCTCCTTTCAAGTTGTCAAAATGAAAAAGCTCAGCACCTTTGGAGGAACAGAAATCTCAGTGGGCCACAAACACACACAAAGTACGACCCCAAAAATGTGTCAATCATTTCCTCCTCCTGTAAACAGCATTTCCCCCAAAATTTTCAATCTACTGAGGATAAAATTCTGCTGATCTCCTCAGCAGCATTGCCCTGGATAAGGGATAAATCTGAGCAGATAGGGAGACAAAAAGGTTTGGGGATAGATTCCATCCAAGAGCAAGGCATGGAAGAGCTCCTGGCAGGAAAGGAGCTCCTTTCCAAGCCCTGCTGAGCTCTGTGGCACAGCAAACCCCCTTTGATCAGGATCCAGCAGCCCCTGATAAACGAGGAGAGCGATTGCTCACTCCGAGTTCCTCATCAGAAATGTCCACATGCTCCCCCCAGAGGAATTAAAACACAAGAAACCCAAAAAATCTGACAGGGCTTAGTTCCACTCTGTTGTGCACGGGAAGAATGGAGTAATTGAGCTCAGGCTGTGTCTTGCAATTTGTTAAGTTTTGCATAATTAATGAGCGGTGACGCGTTCCATGTGTTTTCCAAAGCGATCCCATTTCCTGGGGATGAGCTCGCAGCTGACTGTACACAGCTCCTTCTTAAACGTGAAATATTCATGGGAAAACCAACTTTGCAGGGTTTTTCACCCTGAAATGGTGGTTTGGAGCAGGGGGGCCCCGCCACCCTTCAAGAAACCTCATAAAAAATGTGACTCAGCTCTCCAGGAGTTCCAGCTCAGCTCCTGCTCCTCACTCCATGCCTTCATACTTTTAAATATTTCCTGTGCTCTATCAAGCCTCTGGTGTCTGTGGGTCACTGTGCTCTGCAGGGGAAGGAAGAGGACTCTGAAGTCTTCAAGAAGGAAGAAATCCTTCCCTGTGAGGGTGGGGAGGCCCTGGCACAGGGTGCCCAGAGAAGCTGTGGCTGCCCCTGGATCCCTGGAAGCCCCAAGGCCAGGCTGGACGGAGCTTGGAGCACCCTGGGATGGGAGAAGGTGTGGAACTGGATGGGCTTTAAGGTCAAAATTCTAATTCTGTTTCACTGTTTTCCTACAACCAATCAACATGAAGCTGAATTCTGCCCTTCTGTCCCTATATGCAGGAGAACCAATCACAACAAAAACCACTGGAAATATCCCCAAAACCACCATGCTTGCCAGGCCAGGAGCATCAGAACAGTTTCATGTGCCTCACTTGTGCCACACACCCTTCACTCAGTCCCTCATTCTCTGCTAAATCCCATCAGGGGGCTCCAAAAAGCTCGTTTGTTTTTGGGGAGCTTGCAGAGTTCAAAGCCTCCACAGCTCCGGCCTCCCTGATTAGGATAAACAATTTTCGTGACACTTTCCTAATTATGGAGAAGAGTTTCCTAAAGGGGACTGAACTCTCTGCTCCTCACTGATGGGAAAAGGAATTACTGACATAGTTGCAGCATTTTTCATGCTGGAAGATCCAAAATCCTGCTGTAAACACAATCTGTGAGCGGGGATTGCTTTGCTCAGCATTCAAACACAATTTTACGAGTGAGGAGCAAGGCAAAGATTGTTTGGAGGTTGAGGTCAGGAATTGGGAGGTTTCATAAAGAGGGGAAAAATCACAGATTTGAGGATGATTTGAGCAGATTGTGGCCTCATGGGAAATGCAGAGCAGGTTGAACATCCTCTTTAGGGCCAGGATTTTTCCTCTCTGACAAACACAGAGCTCTTCCAGAATGGGCCCAGCCTTATCCTTCCCAAATCCCTCTGTAAATTCCCTTTGAGGGTTAGAAACACGAGCTTTGGGAATGCCATTGCTCAGAAATGGTCATGTCCAGTGGAATGATCTTCTCCCTGCAGCAGAAAGGGAGGCAGAGATGCCTCGTGCAGGACACCTTCCCCAGCTGGACACCATTCTGTGTCACCCAGGGTGGCTGTCCCCTTGCCTGGGCTCATCTCAGGGACCCCCTGCTCAGCCTGGGCTGGTTTTCCCAGCTCTCCCCATTTCCTCAGATCCATTCCAGAGAAGGAAAAAGCTGATTTTCAGGGCAGAAGCATAAACAGAGCTCTGAGGGATACTCATGAGTGTTTATTTGCCTGTGGCTCTTGCCTCCTTTCTTGGTCATGGTTGCAAGAAAATATTTTTTTCTCAAATTTCAATAGAAAAACAAATTAATGGCTTCCTCCAGCCACGCCCTGCTGGCAGGAGCAGCTGTCACCCACAAAGGGGAATTGTGACCCTGAATAAAATGGGAACAGGCTTGGAGAGATGCTGGGATCAAACAGAAGGAATTTCATCCCCGCTGTGGCTGCCCAGGAGCCAGGAGAGCCATCTTCTCGTGCTCGCTCTGGGACTGTCCCCCAGGGATGGGCACACAATGCCAGGGTCACTGAGCTTGGAAATGCTCCAAGGCCACCCATCCATCCTGTGCCACATCCCCACCCTGTCCCCAGCTCAGAGCACTCAGTGCCACCTCCAGGTGCCACCTCCAGGGATGGGCACCCCAAACCTCCCTGGGCAGCCCCTGCCAATCCTGAGCACCCTTTCCATGAATAATCCTGCTGATGTCCCCCTGCCCTGCCCAGCCCAGCCTGAGGCCGTTCCCTCTCCTCCTGTCCCTGTTCCCTGGATCAGATCCCACAGATCCCAAATCCCCCCGGCTGTCCCCTCCTGTCAGGGAGTTGTGCAGAGCCACAAATCCCCCCTGATCCCCTTTGCTCCACCCCAAAGATCTGACCCCATGCAGAAGGAGGGTCACACTCCAGGCACTGCTTTCCCACCCTTCCCCAATTTCCACCTTCCAGCTCCTCTCCTCCAGCTGCTTCCCTGCAGCCTCTCCTGCACTGCTGGATTTCCTGGCCCATCCCTGCAGCCTGTCAGCGTTGAATATCTTTTCTTTTGCCATCATTGACCCTCCTTCCCCTGCATCCCCTCTCCTGGCTGATCCTGGTAGAACAAGTTCTTCCTGGCCGTTCTTGCAGCCGGGAGCTGCAGGGAATGAACGCTGTGGATGGAGCTGCGTGCCCTGAACCTTCCCCACTGACAGATGTTCCCTGGCTCATCCTTCCCGCTCACCTCTGGGGCCAGGAGCAGCTGTCCACTCCCTCCCACTTCCAGCTGGGAGCGGCTCCATGGAAAATGGGAAAACATTGGGTCTGGAGGAGACAACTCAGCTGTTGGCAGGAGGGGAAGTTTCCTCCCCACCTGCCTGGGGCGAGCAAAAAACCAAACCCAAAAGGTGTCCCTGGAGCTGCTGGGCTGGGATTTTGGGATATTTAACAATAAAATGGATGGAAAGGAGGAGCTTTGTGCAGGTTGGTGGGTGCTGGTGGGGAAACGAGGCCAGGGCTGGACGAGGGAATAACAAAACCACAGGAGAGGGAGGCAGAGAACATCCCCAGCTTGTGCTGAGGCTGCGGTGTGGTCACTCTTGGTTTTCAAACAGGGCTGTGTGTTCATCTGGCCCTAAATGTGGTGTCTGGGAACAGGACAGTGTCCCATGGGTGCCTCCCATCCCTGCTCCTCTGGCATCAGCAGGATTTCAGCTGCACCATCAGCAGCTTTGATGCTCTGGGAAGGACTGAGCTCAGCCCAGGCTCCCCAACTCCTGCTCCAGCTCCCAGAACCCATTCAGGCTCCTCCATCCTCCCCCCATCTGCAGGATAACAAACTCAGTGATTAACAACCCTCTGAGGATGAGTTCCTTCAGGGCAGCAGGAACTCAGTGCCTTCCAAACCTCAGGATGCTCCACTGGAGGAATCTGCAGATGAAAAGTGGAGATAGAGAAATGAGCTGCCAGGCCAGCATCCAGGAGGACATCGGAGAAATCAGGCAATTCTATTCCAAAGGCATAGCTTTTGGTGTTCTCACAGCTACAAATATAGCTCCCAGAACAGGCTCTTCTCTGGCAGGGCTTGGCTCATCAGAGGAGTAGCCAGGCAGAGGATAAAGATCTCTGCTATCAACCCTTTTAGCTAAGAAATGGAGTTTAAATGAGCCTTTTATAGACAAACATCTGGAGGGGGGCGGATGGAGTGGAGCTGTGCTGTGAATTCCCTGCAGCGCTCCAGCAATTCCCGTCCTCCCTCCGAGCCTTCACAGCGCCCTCGCTCTCCTTCAGGGCTGATTCCTTTTACAGTTCTTCTCTAAATTTCTCCCAGGGATGGCTGATAACTTGTTCAGGCAGTGGGAAGCCATTTCCCCTTTGTCCTGTCATTCCATCCCTTGTAAATGATTTCTCTCCACCTTTCCTGCAGCTCTTTCAGGTCCTGGAAGGTCACAATGAGATCACCCCGAAGCTTCTCCTCTCCAGGCTGAACAATCCCAGGTCTCCCAGGTCTGATTCCCAATTTAATCTCCTGCAAATTTTACCAAATTTTGCCACCCTGGGGTCATCTGAGATAGCTCAGTGACATTCCTTGTCGGTGGCTTGGCTACTTCACCCTTTATAGCTACAAAGAAATCCATCCCCTCTTTGGCCTTTAAACCAAACTTTGATGTCTTTCCAAGTGCTTTTCGAGTGTGTTTTCATTTATGGGCAGCTAAAACTTTCCCAGTGAAGATAAAGGAGGGTTTTTTATCAATGTCACTTATGCGGTTTGCTGTGAAGAATGTGTGAAACTGCCTTTCTCAAGAGCCTTTGGTGGCTCCCAGCGATCTGGATCTGCAGACACCGCCCTGAAACTTCCTCTGAGGGTGAACTGAGCAGGAGGGACCCAAAGTGGAGGTGTCACATGAAACTTCACATATTGCACTGAAAATCAAACGATAATCACTGTTTCTTCCCGTGATAAATCTGTGAAATTGTGAATTGATTTGGCACCCCATGAACGCACAGGGAAATGCTCTCAGCTCAAAAACCCAGCCTGGCCAGGCACTGAACCACGCCTTGAACTGTTCACAGCAATTCTTTCTCTGGCCACTTTGATTTCAGACAATTTCTTCATCTTCATGGCTTGAAAAGAATATCCTGAAAAGCCCAATTCGGTGCCAAGTGAGCAATCTCACTTTTGGTTTATATTTGAGTTGCCAGTGCGATTTCCTGAGATCTGGCTGTGCTTGGGCTGGATTTCATGTTTAAAATGATGTTTGACCTTAGCAGATTCTTAAACCTTGCCAGCCCTTCATCCATTCCCCCACGGATGGAATTCTGTGAGGTGCTGCAGTACAGGATTTTGGGTGCTTCTCCCCTATCCCTTCATCATTGTGACCTCTCTTTTGGGAGCCAGGACTTTTCCTGAGGAAAAACCCTTTCCATGAAGATGGATTTGATTGAGCCATGGAGCAACACAGGGGGCAGGAAAATTCAGGAATTCTTTTGATGTGTAAATAATGTACTTTTGAGGGGGTTCTAAGGTGAGTTGCCAGGACAGTTTCCTTCCATTCCCCCTCCCTGGTCCACTGGCCTTCCTTTTTTTTTGTTCTGCTTTTCCATTTATCTGCCAAATAAACCCGAATCCCTTTCCCCACCTTTAATCACAGCATTTCAAGAGAATTTGCCGGCGAACACACACACACGGCCGTTTATTGGCTCTGTCTCCTTCTCAGCAGGAGTTAATTCGGAGAATAATGGAGGAACTTTATCTATTAATTAAAAATAATGACTTTATAAACTGGCAGACGTGTTAAACTTCAAAAGACCTGCGTCGAAGAGCAGTAGGCACAGGCAATTTGCGAGCTGGAATAATAAAGGAAATTGCCTTGGAATGGGCTGAAATCCTCTCCAGCCATTAGAAACTGCAAAGGGAATTAATTGTGGCTGTTAGTCCTTCGATTAACCACATTTACCACCCTCTTTCAGAGGTGTGAATGCTTCCCTCGAACCACAAAAAACTGGGAAAGGGCGTTTTTCCCCTCCGAGGTGAATTCAGAAAGAAGCCATTGCAGAGATTCCCGGTTTTTTTCCTCCCAACCCTTTCCAGATTGCGCCTGTTGGTTTTGCAGACAGAAGGAGTCCAGCTGGATGTTCCATGCTCCTCACCTCCCCAGCAGCAAGAAAAGCTCTGCTGCCTTTAATGTCACAGCAGAGAATGGCACAGATGCAGTTGGTGCCCAGGAGTGGTCATGGATGGTTACACGACCTCACCAGAGCTTTGGAGATGTCCTAAAAATGTGAGAATGGGCACTAAATCATGGAACAGCAGTGTAAGAAAGATCCAAAGCTGTTGGAGAGTGTCCAGAGGAGGGACCGGGGATGGGGAAGGGTCTGGAGGGGCCATGGAGGAGCAGCTGAGGGCACTGGGATTGTTCAGCTGGAGGAGGCTGAGGGGAGACTCAGTGGGGCTGCAGCTCCTCCCGAGCCAGGAACGGCCGGAGCTGGGCCAGGGAGGGTCAGGCTGGAGAGCAGGGAAAGGTGCTGGGCACCTCAGAGGGTGCTGGCACTGCCCAGGCTCCCCAGGGAATGGTCCCGGCCCCGAGGCTGCCAGGGATGCACAGGGGGGATTGGTGGGGCTGGGTGATCCTGGAGAGTTCAGGATATTCCAGGATTCTCTGATTTCCAAATGGGTGACTCAGACCAGCCCCTCCAGGTGCCCTTCCCACTGCAGGGATGCTCTTCCTCCATGGGGAAAATGGGACACTCGCAGGGTTTGGGGTTTGGAGGGACAGCAGGGCTGTGCTGGGCAGAGCTCCCATTGCTCCCTGTTCCTCATTAAAAGGGGACATTACCGTCTCTCATTAAAAGAGAAGTATTTAGACTGATCAGACACCACAAACATGGGGTGAGGTGTTTCCTTCCCACTAATGGTGGCAAATTCTGGCTCCAGCTTTTCCAGGCCTCCAGCAGCGAGAGCCAAGGGCTGGCTGTGCCCTGGGCACTGCAGGTGACATCCCCAATTCCTCCCGGCTCAGGTTGGTCCTGGCTGCTGTGGCTTTGCTCAGAGCTGCCCCCAGCACATCCCCAGTGCCCAGGGACCTGTCCTGGATGCCCAAATGTCTGTGTGGAACCACTGGACACCTGTGAGGAGCTGGCTGGCAGCACAGCGTTGGCTCTCCTCCGGCTTTCCAGCTGCCACTTCAATTAAAAGGAGCTAAAAATACCCAAAGGCTCTCGTGGTAGTGTTTTCCATGGAAGCAGGAGGATGGGGATGCTCTGCAGGCATCAGTGAGGTTGTATTTAGGTTGTGTTTATCCGGGGAATGAGGGAAGTCTGGGTTTCTTGCTCAGGAAGGAAGAGGCAGGATCCTTCAGCTGCGGCTGCATTAGGAATCCAAACAAATAAATACCAGAGCATGGGAGAGCCCAGCAGAGCCTGTCCCCACCCTGCCAGTGACACCAGGACAGCCCAGGAGCAAGGGCTGACCCCTCAGATCTGCCTGTTCCACCCTGCTGACAGTTTTACAGCATCCATCAACCTGAAAAGGAATTCATCTGGTGCTCGCTGCTCCTCTTCAGCCCTGCTCTCACTCACGGGTGTTGGAGTGTGGGATGGAGCCTGGAGATGGGAGCCAGCTCAGGGAAAGCAGCAGGATCTTTGTGAGCCTGTCAAATTTGGGATCGGAGCGGTGGAATGTCATCAAAGATATGTTCAGGCATCTCCAGCACATGGCAGGAGGCACCTTTCAACTCTCCTCTGAGAAATCTGGATTTGTCTGCAGAGCTTTAAACGGGGCTCACTGAAACAGGGGCCAGACAAAGGTAGGAAAATAAAAACAAATTTAATCCAGGTCTACAGGTACATTGAGAGCAGACAGAGCCTCCTCATGAGGCTATACCCAAAACAGACCCCGAGTCACGAGGTCTTCACCTTTTATAAGTTCTGTATTTTAACACATCAGGCCCCAATTCTCCAATTCCACCTTCAGGTGATGATGGCACCCACCCCAAGCTGCTCCCCCCAATTCCAATTGTTTTGCTAAAATGGGAGACCAGGAGCTTTAGTGCTGTGCACTGGAGAATTACAAAAATACGGATACATTAAAAATGTAGAAGCTAAAAATCCTAAGGCATCACAGGCCTGTCCTACATGTCTCAGTTAAGGGGTTTTGTGCTGCACACCTGCACTGGGCAGAGCTCAGGGCTTCCAGCAGCCTGGCAGTGATGGGCAAGGGAAAAAATCCAGCTGGAATATCACCCAGGATTTGTGACATGTTCCCTACAGCACCTCTGCAACAGCCCTGCTGTGAAATCTGTGTTCTCACACAGCAATCCCAGCCAAAGCCCCTGGCTGTACAAACCTGGGTGGGAGATTCAGGTGGGATTGGTGTGAAAGCAGAACAGAGCAGAACAGATGCTCAAAACATTTTGTCCTTCTGAGAGCAAAAAATTCCCAACAAAGCCATGGATGTTGAGTGGAAAGATGAGGGGCAAGAATTCCTCCTCAGGAAACTGGCAGTCCAAAATGGAAATGGAGGGGTCTTGCTGTTGAAAGTTCCTGTCTCACAAGCTCTGACTCACAAATCCCAAAGCAGATGGTGAATATTTGGGAACCCAAATATATTTGGGAACCCACCAGGCTCATCCTCCCAACACCTTCCCACCCACCCTGGGCCTGCCCTGCTGCCATCCTGGGCTGGCTCTGAGCTGGTGAATCCATCTGGGAAAGTTTGTTCATGTCCCAGCCTGGAGGAGAGGACACAGCTCCTTCAGGGGCATGGAAAGATATCGAATGCACCCCCAAAAATAGCAGCAATTCCACAGAGCCTGGAGTGGAATGAAGAAGTGGATGAAAGCAGCAGGGAATGGCAGCGTGTGGCCAAGTGCCTGAGGCCAAGGGGAATTTTTGCAGCCACGTTGGAAGAGCTCAGGCTGAGGAGCTGCTCCCAAGGCCTCCCTCAGAGCTCTATTTACCCATCCTGAATTTGCTGGAAGCCAGGACAGGGTGGGCAGCACCCAGCACCTCCCTGGCATATCACCCCTTTGCCAGGAACAGCTCTTGGGAGGGCTTGAAGTGGATTCTGGTGCAAAGGTGAGAAATAGTAAGAAAAATGGAAAGATCAAAAATGGTTTCCTTCTCACAGTGGATGCCACACCCAAAACAGTGCAAAGGATCTACAGGCGCTTCCAAAGAGCTCTCCCAGATATTCTCAAGCTATTTCTTGGCCAGTTTGAAATATTTTTTTCTTTTCTCTTGCCTTGGAGCCCTTGCCCAGAAGAAGGAGTGTCCAGATGGGAGCACAACCCTGGCTGCTCACCTCAAGTCCTGCGGGGAAGAGCTCCCAGCTCATCTCTGGGATCCCATCCCATGGATCCCATCCCATCCCATGGATCCCATCCCATGGATCCCATCCATCCCCATCCCATCCCATCCCATCCCATCCCATCCCATCCCAGCCCTACAGGCTGCACCCCCTGGGCTGACAGAAAGCTTTGGGATGCACAGACAGCAGGCACTGTTTTTAAAGAGCTGCCTGGGTTGCTCAGGCTTTGAGCACCATCTCCTGTCCTGCTGGCTCAGCTCCATCAGGGGCTGGGGCAAACTCCGAGGGGCAGATTCCCTGCTGGCCTTGCTTCATAAATCCCACAAACACGGGACAGCATCACCCTTTCCAGGCCTGGATAAAGATCCTTCTGGACTTCTGCATCCCTGAGCCTCTGAACACAGCTCTGTGACGCCGTGGAGCAGAGTCACCTCAGGGTTTTATGGGGAGCTGCTTCCCTTCACCCAGCTGGGAAGCTGCACCTTGCCTTTCCTCTGAAGGAGCCCTGTGCTGTTCCCTTCCAGGACCCTGGAGCCATCCAGTCCATGCACCAGGAGCTCTGGCATGTTTGGCAGCAGCCGCAGCTCCAGCAGGGAGGCATTTTCCTGGAGCTGGACGCTCCTGCCTGTAAGGGGACACCCAGCGCCACCGGGGTCACTCTTGACGTCAATGCCACCCTCTGGCTGCTGTCCTGGGGGTATCGATGCACAGGCACCCCTTGCCCTCACTTTGCCCTGCCTGGAGCACAGACACCTCCCTGCAGGCCCACGTGCCATCTGCCACCACCCCGGGTCACGCTCGGGCTCCTCAGGGGCATCCAGCTGGGGAATATTCCCAAATTCACTGGGACCTGCCTCCCATGAAATGGTCCCAAGGGCTCAGCTTTTGCCACTCTGACCAAATCCCACAAGGTGTGGGTTTTTTTCTTCCCCACCAACAGCAAACTCTGCCCCTCTGGGGCCTCCTCAAAGCCTGCACTGGAACCACAAAGCTGCTGGGCACAGCTGGAATAGGAGAGGGCACAGCTGGAATGGGAGAGGGCACAGCTGGACTGGCAGCAGGGCTGGAGCTGACACCCCTGCATGGTGCTGGGACAGCCCTGTTGAACATCTCAGCGCTTCTCTCAATCCTCAGACAGCAAAAAACCCCTCAGACAGAAAAACTCATCCCATGGTGCTTTTACACCATTCCACCCTGCTAACACTCTGAGCTCCTCTGCTTCTGGTTTGTTTTCTGGTTTGTTTTCCAGCCCTCCCAAATCAGGAATAATGTCGCAATTGTCCCAATAACTCCATGCGGTCTTGTCCTGTTTTCCTATAAATATTTTTCTGCTTGTACAAGACTATGAAAGCTGGGACTGTTTGGTGATTTTTGCAGGGATCAGAGCTAAACACGCTGATAGGTGTGTTGTGTGTTGGGAAGAACATATTCCCTGGAGAAGCTCACTCTAATCCTGGGGAAAACCACTTAGCAGTGCTATAAAGGAAGCAATATCTGTTTTTATTTAGGAAATCTGTCACTGTTTTTATTTAGGAAAAAATACAGCTCGCACAGCAAATTATTTCGGGGAGTAATAATTGCATAATCAGGGCTAAAAAAAAAGTGTACATTGGAAAAAGAAATGTGTGGGGTAACGCTGATCATTGCTGGAAAAAATAGCAGCACATGCTCGGGGAGCTAAAGCTGGGGCAAACAGAGTGCCCCCAAAATAGCAGCTGTGAACCAGGTTGTATTTTAAACCTCCTGGGAGCCAGAGCAGAGGGCCAGGAGCCAGGGCCACATGGGATCTGTGCTGGGGCTCCTCTCTCTCAGCAGTGCTCAGGAGCACTGGGATGGCAGCAGATGTTGGTCTGAGCAAGCAAACCCTCTCTTCCCCACTTTATCCCCGTTTACCACTGGGGTTTGCAGGCAAAGCAGGGTCAGCAGGATGGGACGGAGGCACCTGGTCTGAGACAGAGGGAATAACAGCCAGAAATATGATCCAGGGATTTTCCATCCCTTCTGAATTTGGAAACACCATGTGATTCCCAATGGTCCCACTGCAAGTTTTTCCAAATCACCTCAAAAGCCAGGAGGGGGAAATGAGAGGAAGGGGCTCTGTTTAAGTTCATTCTCATTTCAGGATCTTAAAGCTCATCCAGAGCCACCTCTGCCATGGCAGGGACACCTTCCACTGTCCCAGGGTGCTCCAAAACCCATCCAGCCTGGCCTTGGGCACTGCCAGGGATCCAGGGACAGCCACAGCTTCTCTGGGCACCCTCCAGCTCCTGCCCACCCTCAGGAATCCCCCAATATCCCATCTAATCCCACTCTCCGTCAGTTTGAAGCCAATCCCCATGTCCTGGCACTCCAGGTTGTGCTGTGGGCAGCAGTGGGGACACATTGCAGGGCACTGGGCATCCCCTAAAGTCAGCCCTGGTGCCTGGCATGGTTTGGTGGTGGCAGCAGGGTGCCAGTTCTGTGCCCTCTGTGAGCAGCACAGCCAGAGGGACACGGTGACACTCATTTGTGGGTCTGGCCACTCACCTGACCAGCGAGATGGAGCTGGCCACAGCCTCTCTCTGCTGGCCATAAATAAAGCCTGGCTCTGTCCCTGTCCTTCCCGGAAAGCTGCTCTCAGAGCAGAGCATTCACCCCACGGCAGGAGCAGGGCTGAACCTGGCACGGGAACAAGGAATCCTTGCAGTGATGGATGGCTGGAAAAGCAGGGGGAGCAAGGTGGAACATTGCTGCAGCCCCCGTGGCCGTGGCAACTGCCCAGCCCGGGCACAGTGGCCACTCTGTTTGGTGCCCAGCAGGGAACAGGACTGCTCAATGGGCACAGTCAGCCCATCCCTGGCTGCTGGGGCAGGACAGGGACAAATCCTGCCTGGCAGGACCTGCAGGAGACAGGGATTGTTGTGATGGTTGGGTAATGACCATGGCACGAGAGGTTGTGCCCAGAGCCATCACTGGGATGGACTGAACTCCCCAATTGAAGGAGCTCTGGGTCACTCAGGAGCTGAATCCCGCTCTCATTTCACATCCCAGGGCTGGAATGAATTAATAATGGCAGGAATGAAATGCCAGGTTGTTCTCTGTGCCCTGCTTGGCCTCCTCCTGCTGTTTACACTGACTGCAGCACCTGGCACAGCTCGGACCCCTGGCAGGTAAAACACAGCCACAGTCAGGGGCTGCCTGTCCTGTCCCTGGGATACCACATTTCCGAGCTGAATTTGACAGGAGAAGGGGGAATGGCTTCACACTGACAGAGAGTGGGGTTAGATGGGATATTGGGAATAAAATCCTCCCTGTGAGGGTGGGGAGGGATTGGGATGGAATTCCAGAGAAGCTGTGGCTGCCCCTGGATCCCTGGAATGTCCAAGGCCAGGCTGAACAGGGCTTGGAGCACCCTGGGATAGTGGAAGGTGTCCCCCTCTCGTGGGGAGCTGTGCTGAGAGGAGCTCAGTGATCCCTCAGAGTGCAGGGATTGATCTGGCACAGCCCATGGAGCCTCCAAAGCAGAGGAACACAAACTGTGGGGTCTCAGAGGGTCTTGGCACAACTGGGGAGGACCAGCCCTTCTAAAAGCTTCCAACAAACAGCTCTGGGGGATGTGGGATCCCCTCAAACTCAGAGTGTTTGGGGAAGAGTGGCTTCAAATGAGCAATTCTGCAACTGAGCTGCAAATAATCTGTGGTGAGACACCGCTGGTGGCTCTGAGCCCTCCTCCCCACGGCCCAGGGGAGGCCGGGCAGGACAGAATGTTCATTTATTGGCACAGCCCCACTATTTCCCTTTCATTCCATCCCACTTGCACAACCAGCCCCATTGGTGGGGCACTGAGAGCTGGGGGTGCCACATGCCCCCAAAATGCCACCACATTTCAGTAAAAAACCCATGAAGGAGTGAGGAGCCAGCTGCCAATTCCAGCTGCCAATTCCAGCTGCCAATTCCAGCTGCCAGTTCCCGTGGGGTGAGAGGGCTCTGCACCGAGTGAAAATTCGAAATTTGGCACTTGGGATGGTTTATTTTATAGCTTGGAGGTGCCAATGAAGTGCCCTGCTCCTGTTTTGTGCCAAGCAGGGCTGGCAGAGGCACAGAAGGATGGAGGAGGTGCAGTGCTCTGATCCTCATTGCTGGAGAACTTTCAAGGCACCACAAGAATCTCTCTGGAGATGACATTCTCCCTTTTACTCCCTCTGGGCTCCCAAATCCAATAAAAGTAGAGAAATGAAGCTGAACCTCACAAAAGTGGGTGCAAATAGGAAAATGTGACCCTGTGGTTAAATTCAGGCACTGAACATCAGGAGCAGCAAAGGAACAGCGTGGAGAACTGAGAGGTTCTTTGTTAGCAGTTCCAGACCGTTCTGAGATGAAGTTTTTATGGCTTGTTTATCACAGATCAGTGGAATGACCTGGGCTGGAAGGGATCTCCCTGTTCCAGCCCCCTCCCACCATCCCAGTTGCTCCCAGCCCTGTCCAGACTGGCCTGGGACACCTCCAGGGATCCAGGGGCAGCCCCAGCTGCTGGGAACAGGATGGGAAGGCAGCCAAAAGCAAACCTGCATTCCCTTTCAGGAGGATTGTTGAGGGGTTTCAGGGAATTCTCAGGAAGAATTCCTCCCCAGAAGGGGTTCCAGTGAAGGGGCTGCTTCCCCTCCTCATCCTCAAACCACTCTGACAGCAGATTTCCCAATTTCGCCACCCAATCCCATTTGTAAAAGTGTATTTATCCCATCAATTCCCTATAAAATAAACCTAACAGAGCCTGGGCTGTGCAGGGAGTTGCTGATGTCCCTAAAAACAGCTCAGCCTGGCCCAGAGGGATCCCCCTTTTCCTCTCTTTGTGTTTCTTCAGGAGCATCACTGGGAACCCTTTCAAATGTCAAACTGCACTGCAGGAAAAACCCCAGGGGGAGGAAGGAACAGGGAGAACCTACAGAAATAAAACTTTTATTTGTTTGTTTTTCTTTTTCTTAACAGGTTTCGAGCAGCAGAGAGGGAGAAGTCACAGGAGGGGTTGGGAAGGTGGAAACCTCTTTCCTGCAGGGAATGAGGAGGGAATAAAGAGCCAAGAAAACCTGACCCCCGCTCACAGAGTTATCTGCAGAGGAGAGGTGAGATGAGGTCCACAATGGGATGGTGTCTCCTGAAATTTTGTGTTTCTGCAGTGTCCAGGAGATTCCTGACCCCAATCCATGCAAATTTATTGAACTGCCATCATAAAAACCCCTTCCCTGCTGAAAACAGCCCAGAGGAGCTGAATAAATCTCTTGAGAAAAAGAGGTTTATGAAGTCAGGGGATCCACAGGGGCCTTACATCTTCCTTTTTTCTTTTTTCCTTTTCTTTTTTCCTTTTCCTTTTCCTTTTCCTTTTCCTTTTCCTTTTCCTTTTCCTTTTCCTTCCTTTTCCTTTTCCTTTCCTTTCCTTTTCTTTTCCTTTTTCCTTTCCTTCCTTTTCCTTTTTCCTTTCCTTTCCTTTTCCTTCCTTTTCCTTTTTCCCTTTTCCTTTCCTTTTCTTTTTTTCCCTTTCCTTTCCTTTCCTTTTCCTTTTCCTTTTCCTTTTCCTTTTCCTTTTCCTTTTCCTTTCCTTTTCCTTTTTCCTTTTCCTTTTCCCTTTCCTTTTCCTTTCCTTTTCCTTTTCCTTTTCCTTTTTCTTTTTCCCTTTTCCTTTCCTTCCTCTCTTTTCTTTCCTTTCCTTTCTTTTCCTTTCCTTTTCCTTTTCCTTTCCTTTTCCTTTCCTTTCCTTTTCCTTTTCCTTTTCCTTTTCCTTTTCCTTTTCCTTTTCCTTTTTCCTTTTTTCCTTTTTTCCTTTTTTCCTTTTTCCTTTTTTTCTTTCCCATCTGCTCCCGGTAGAGCTGTCCCATCCCTGGAGAGACCAAGGCTGACAAAGAGGATCTCAGTGGTGCCTTTGAATCTTTTTCAGGGGACTTTTTTCCCTTGGAAGGAACTTTCTGATGGTTGATTTTTTTTTTTTTTTCCCCAACCATTTCTGAGCTCCTCAGCATCCACGTGGCCCAGCCACCCCTCAGTATCCTGGGAACTCAGAAAATGCTGTTCCAGCAGAGGCTGCTGATAAAGCACAGATGGGAGCAGGTAGAAGCTGTCTGTAAACAATTATCCTGTGAAAAGCTTGTGATTCCAGCAGAATTTGAGAGCCAGGCAGCTGAGACTGGCTGAGGATTTAGGAACTGGAAGATGATGCTCCAGGCGTTTGGCCAGAACATCCTGAGCAGAGAATTCCATTTTTTGGCCGGGCCCTGGGAGTTGGGGGGGATAACCAAGCCCAAAGGCCAGAGGATGATTAATTAATTATTAATTAATAATCTGCAACCCATGGAAAGAGAGGAAGGAATCCCTGGGAATGTGATGTGTTGTGTGTTGTGTGGGTTGTGAAAAGGGTTTGAGGAGCATTCCCTGGGTTTGGTTTCACTTCTGATGGTAAATGTGACCAAATCTCAGCAGCTGCAAGGCAGAGCCACACCAGTTTTGTCTTTTGCTTTAAAGCCCAGAAGTGCCACTTTGCCAAGTGAAAATTAGGGAGATACAGAGTACAAAAATCTGTAATCCCAATCCCAGACCAGCTGACAGTCCCTTGAATCCCTGGAGAGGAATCTGGCTGGGTTTTCTGTCTGCACAGCAAGCTCAAAATACCATTTCTACCCCAAATTTTCAGATCTGACAGGAATTAACCCCGGGGATTGCTGACCTCTGGCAGTGGAGCCCAGTTAACTTGAACCTAAATTTGGGGGTTTCTTAGGATCTCAGAGGTGCCACATTATTGTTAACAGAGCTTTAGCACAAGGACCTGCCTTGGGAGGGGAAGTGCTGGAGATGAAATGTGGGAAATGATCTTTTCTCCGGGGTTGGGAGGGATTTGTGAGGACAGGGATTATTCCATGATTCCAGGGATGTTCCCACTCAGCTTCTCAGGATCCCCCAGTTAAAATTTTGGGATTTTAGTGTGTTTAAAGTCTTCTTATCCCCTCCCAGCCACTGAGGAGATGCTCTGAGCCCAGACAATGCTGAGAGGAGCAGCGAGCAGCAATTCCTGACTCTCACACAGGGGCTGAGCAGAAAATCCCAACCAGCAGCACCCAGGGCTGGATGTGCCAGCTCCCATTTTCCCTGGCACAGAGCAGGAATAGAAACAGCAGAGCCAGGGAACAGCCTGGCCTGGGCTTGGGGCTGTTTGTGGGGCTGGACACTGCGAGTTCCCACTGCTGGGAAGGAAAGGACAGGCATGCTGTGTGCCCAGCTCCTGTTCCCATGCCAACAGCCCTGCAGAGCCACAAAAAACCCCCACAAACCTCCCCTGGCCCGGGTTTAGCACTGCCCTGCTAAGCCCTGCTGCTGCTGGGGACCCTGCCCAGCAGGAATCAGCCAGAACTGCTGGAGATTCTGAGCGAGAGGCGCTGGAATCTGGGACAGGAACACACAAAGACAGGTTTAAACAAGCCGGGCTGAAGTGGCACCGTCCCTCAGCCCTAATCTAAGCCAGCCCTTCTATTTTTGGCTCTGTTGCTCCGTGTTTTGTCTGTGTCTATTGTGCTTTTTGGCAGCAATTTTCCGGCAGCAGCTCCAGCTCCTCTCCTCAGGATGCTGGAGCAGCCCAGGAGATGCCATCCCCCATTTCAGCCACCTGGGTGTTCCTAAATCTGAGAATAAGGTGCTGAGAGGATGCAATTCAGAGTCCTGCGCTCAGAAAGGGAGGTTTGAAGGGTGAGTTTTGAAACCTCAGCTCTTTGACACAAAATCTGGGCCAGGCAGCACCACAAAGCGCTCAAAATCTGTCACCCCCACCTTCCCAGAGCCATCCCTTTCCTGGTGCCACAGGGACCTGCAGCAGCTCCCATCCACCCAGACACGAGGAGAGCCTCATTATTCCTGTTTAAACCAACGTGGTTTTACCATAGCAACTCCCCAAGAAGGAATCAACATCTCCCGAGCAAACAAACACTTACTAAAGCACCCTCCTGAAATATTTATGCTTTGTTCCCCAAAGCCCTCTAAGTGCAGGGCTCTGCCTGGCTCCAGGAGTGTCAGGAGAGCCTTTTTTCCGCGCTGGCAATGTGGGAAAAACCATTCCTCAGCCTCGTGTTTGTCGGGCTCGGGAGCTGCAGCAGCTCCTCATGACATGACTGAGAACGGGGAGATGGAGAGAGCTCCAGTGCAGGGAACAGAGGGGAATGGGGATCCCATGGGAATGGGGAATGGGGAATGGGAATGGGGAATGGGAAATGGGAAATGGAAATGGGGAATGGGAATGGAATGGGAATGGGGAATGGGGAATGGGGAATGGGATGGGGATGGGAATGGAAATGGAATGGGGATGGAATGAGATATGGGGAATGGGGAGATGGAGAGAGCTCCAGCGGGGAACAGAGGGACCTGGGATCCCATTGGAATGGAAATGGGGATGGGAATGGGATATGGGAATGGGAATAGATATGGGAATGGGGAGATGGAGAGAGCTCCAGTGCGGGAACAGAGGGGACCTGGGGATCCCATTGGGAATGGGGAATGGGGAATGGGAGTGGGAATGGGGAGTGGGAATGGACAATGGGAATGGGAATGAGATATGGGGAATGGGAGATGAGAGCTCCAGCAGGGAACAGGGACTCAGGGATCCCATGGGAATGGGAATGGAGAATGGGGAGTGGGGAATGGGGAATGGACATGGGAGATGGAGAGAGCTCCGATGGGGAGGACAGAGGGGACTTGGGGATCCATTGGATGGGAACGGGGAGTGGGGAGATGGAGGCAGCTCCAGCAGGGAACAGAGGGGCTTTGAGGATCCCATTGGAATGGGGAAATGGGAATGGGAATGGGAATGGGAATGGGAAATGGGGAATGGGATGGGGAGATGGAGACAGCTCCAGCAGGGAACGGAGGGGCAAACATATGAGCTCAGAGAGCTCCCTAGACAGAATCAGCTCTTGAAATTGAAAAGAAATAAAATGCTATGATAATAAATAAAAGAAATGTAGCTCCCTGAGAGCCCCAGGACAAGAACTGGGTGATGCTGGACACCTCATCCACAGGAAAGGCAGAATCTCCAAAACATTTTCAGGGTCCCTTTGGGATGGACCCAAACTTCCAAGGCAGAGAAGCTGCCGGGTGCGGCCCCTCAGTCCGGACACGCCGGGCAGGAGCTCCGAGCACATTTTTTTTCCTGATTTGCTGTGAATGCCCCGATCTGAGCCGCAGTTCCCATTTCAGGCTGCTCAGCCGGGCATTGACTTTAGTCTGGCTCTCTCTAGTGGGGCTCAGCGGGATGGGAGCGCTGCTCTGGAATTACTCGGGGTGATTGAAGCTGGAATAAAAAGGCACCCAGGCACTTTGGGACAGTTCGATTAAAAATATTTAGCTACTGAGGGTTGTTTCCATGAGAAAATTAATCCACAAACACCAGAGGTTTCTATGCAAAAAGGAGACAGAGGAGTTCTGTAACTTTATCGTGAATAAA
This sequence comes from Malurus cyaneus samueli, assembly GCA_009741485.1. Classification (NCBI taxonomy): domain Eukaryota; kingdom Metazoa; phylum Chordata; class Aves; order Passeriformes; family Maluridae; genus Malurus; species Malurus cyaneus. The sequence continues at coordinate 16,945,735 of CM019226.1, read as the reverse complement.
GGGAGAGGTCATGGGCATTTCCATGGGATCTCTCAAACTGATAGAGGACTCAGCCTCTTTTATCCCAATTTATCCCAATTCCCTCTCTTTCCCCATTGGCTGAGGGACTGGAGAGTACAAACTCCCCTAAATTCTTAATGCAACCCCCTCTTCTAATATACAACCCCCCCTTTAATACACATCTCTATGTCTCTGCTGTTATCATCTATTAACATAACCTAAAATAGATAAATCCATAAAATTCCTATGGAAACCCTTCCCATTGTTTCCTTCTATCTCCCAGTATCAGTCTTATCTTAACCCCAGAATCACAGTTTATTTATAAAATTTTATTAAAGTTTATTTCTAAAAACACTCCCTTGTCATTCCTTCCCCAGGTGATAAATGCTCCCTCTCAAATCTCACAAACCCTCCCCTGTCTGCTGCGCTGAATGAAATTGGGATTTTTATTTTTTTAAGGTTCTTTTTAATAGTCTCTCCAATAATTTCATCTTCACCACGTCTCCTCCTGGATGGAAATGTAATAAAAAGCGGAATTGTTCAGGAAGGTTTGAGCACGATTTAATCTTGGTCGCTTTCATTCCCAGGCCTTGTCGATGTGTTCCTGCCAGGCTGGGAGTTAATAATTAATAAATGAAATCAACTGCTTGGAAATTGCAAGCTGACACCGGGCTCTCCCCTCCTGCCTGCCCAATGATTACTCACTTTTTTTTTTTTTAGTCAGGTGCCCTGGGGCCAATTAACCCCCCAAATTAAGAGATGGAGTGTCCCAGGCACTGGGTTTAGAGTCAGGGTGTCTCTTTTCTGTAAAGCTGCACCAATGTGGTTTGCTGGGTTCAATCAGCAAAAATGAATGTAAAAAAAGGTGCAGAGAATCCCTGACCTTTGTTGAAGGTTGTTGAAGGATTACCCCCTGGACCAGCACTGAACCTGTGAGTGCCCAGCCCAGCGAGTTCTCTGTGCTTGGATTCTCCAGCTCCTTCTCAAAGCTCCACTGGGAATTTCCAAACTGCCAAAAAGCCCCAAATTCACCTCCCCATCCTTCTGTGGGCCCCAGAGCTCCCTAAACCAGTCTGGGTGCAAACCCAACATCTCCTTTGAGGTTCCCAGCCTGGAGCCACTCAAATCCCTGCATCCCATCAGTTTGAATCGCTGGGAATACTTTGAAGTTTAAAGCAGAAATTAAAATGGTGTTTGTCTGTCTCAATCCGTGGATTCTCATCCTTGGCTCTTTGTGCTCTCACTGGGGGACACTGGGCTGCTCTCACGTTCTGGGGGTCACGTCCCCAGCAGGGCTGGCCCAGAGGATCCCTCACACCGGGCTCTGTCCCACACTGACCTTCTTTTCCTCCATCCACACAAAGACTTGTTAATAAGGCACGAGGAGAATCCCCTCTTTGTTCATTGGGAATAAACAATGGGATCCTATTCCACATCCCAGCATGGGGACAAACAACAGCAGCCACAAGCCAGGATCTCATCTCGTGGTGATTGTTGTGGGTGTTTGACATCATCATCCAAGCTCCAAACACATTTTGATCCAAGTTGAGCATCCCCGATGTAATTCCAGGAATCAAAGGAGCTGCAGCACATGTGAAATAAGTTCCTCAGAGACAAGAGAGGTAAGAAGAGATAAACTTTTGGTGTACAGTCAGGTGAAGAAGAATTCCTGGTTTTCTCCAGATGGAAATGAGCTGCTGCAGGGACAGTGTGGGAGGTCCTGACCCCTGAAAGTGTCTGTGCCCTGCGTGTCCCACAAAGCCATGGAATAGGGAGCACTTGGCAGTGACACTGCAGTGCAGTGAGACCTTGATCCTTTCTGTGTTTCCATCTCCCTTCCTGTTCCTTTTCCTGTCTCCATTTCAATTCCTGTTCCTTTCCATTTGCATTTCAATTCCTGCTCCTTTCCCTGTCACCATTTCTGCTCATTTCCCTGTTCCCATTTCCCTTCCTGTCCCTTTCCCTGTTCCCATTTCCCTTCCTGCTCATTTTCCTGACACTGTTTCCTTTCCTGTTCCTCTCCTTGTTCCCATCTCTGTTCCTGCTCATTTCCCTGTCCCCATTTCCCTTCCTGCTCCTTTCCCTGTCCCCATTTCTGTCCCTGTCCCCATTTCCTTTCCGAATGAGCCCCTGCCCTCAGCACCACGCAGGGAGCAGAGCTCAGCCAGCTGAGGGTCCAACTGCAGGCCAGACAAACAATTCCCAACCTTCTCCCAGCTCCACAGCCCGGGAGAACGCTCAAGATGAGGAGGAAAAATATTTGAAATATGAACATCCATCAGTTTCCCACGTCCCTTAAAGCAGCACGTTCCCTGCTGATTGATCCTGCCATATGGGGACATTAGCCTGTACCATAGCCATCTGCTGCAGCTTTAATTTTATCAAAAGCATTATGGCAGGAGGGAGGATGTTTCCCTTTCCACCCGTCCTGCTCCTCCCGCTAAAAGCTGGCTGATTTCTCCTCAAATGAACCCAATTTGCAGCCCTGTGCGAGAGGGTTGTCTGTGTGTTCTGTCTAGGAATAGCTCTTTGATTTCAAATGCTTCGCTTTGGGAAGCAGAGCTACAAATCCAGGAACGAGACGACTCACAAACTTCTTTCCCAGAGGAATTTTTAGTATTCATGAGCTCAGAGCTGAAGGAGAAGCAGCGTGGCCCGGGTGTTGCACATTTCTTCTGCTCTCTGCTCAGAATCCCAGAATCACTGAGCTTGGAAAATCCCTTCAAGGTCATCGAGTCCACCCTGTGCCCATCCCCACCTTGGCACTCAGTGCCACCTCCAGGGATGGGCACTCCAAACCTCCCTGGGCAGCCCCTGCCAATCCTGAGCACCCTTTCCATGGGGAAATTCCTGCTGATGTCCCCCCTGCCCCTCCTCTAGCCCACCCTGAAGCTTTTCCCTCTTGTCCTGTTGTTGGTTGCCTGGGAGAATGAATAAAAAAGGTTCTTTAATAATCCCTGACTTGCCCTGTGAGCACTGACAGTGCATCCCTTCATTCCCGCACAACAAAATGAGGGAAAAAAAGGAATTCCAAATCTCTTGCCCTATTTTTTCCTCACTTATTCATGACCACAGATATTTTTATGATGTTCCTGCTGCATTCCTCTCCTACAGTAAACCACATCTACATCCAAACTTCAGTGTCACAGAATTGTGGAGTGGTTTGGGTTGGAAAGGACCTCAAAGATCACCCAATTCCAACCCCTTTCCATGAGCAGGGACACCTTCCACCATCCCAGGGTGCTCAGAGCTCTATCTAACCTGGCCTTGAACACTTCAGGGGGATTTGTGAGCTCCTGAATGAGCCTCCAGGTATTAATACAACATTATTACAATACAAAATTAATACAGCAATAGCAGGAAACGCAGAAATGGCAGCTCACACCTCAGTGACCCAGCTTTGAAGCTGCTCCTGCTGCCCTGGGGATGTGCAGGGGTTTGGGAGCCCCATCCTCCTGTGCTCCCTTTGTCCCGCTGCCACTCAGCCCCTTCATTATTAACCACGGTGACACAGAACCCTGCTGCACCCAGCCGAGCGGAGAATCCTCTCAAAGGAGGCTGAAAGAGGAGAACTTGTCCAGCAGCAGCAGCAGCTTGGCAGCAGAGAAAGCTCTCAGAGCTCCCGGGCTGGCTCAGGAGCAGGAGCTGAGCTCCGTGTTCTGCTCTGGAAATGTCAGTCCAGGGCTGGAACAATGACAGCGGGATGTGAGCGACTGCCTGGCTGCAATGGCATCAGAATAACGATAAAAACTCTACAAAAATCCCTTCCAAAGTGCCGCTTATTGCAGCGGCTCGCTGCGCAATCAGGGAGGTCACCACAGGAGGGAAGCAGCGTTTCACTTTTGTTGCTTTAGCAGCCAAGGTTAATTTTTTTTTTTTTTTTTAAGAGTATTTTTTGACCGTTAGCAAAACCTCCCTGATGTGACAAAGCAATAAACCATAGAATCACAGAAGGGTCTGGGCTGGAAGGGACCTTAAATTTCACCCAATTCCAAGCCCCATTTTCCACTATTGCAGGTCGATCCAAGCTCTGTCCAGCCTGGTTCCTGCAGTACAATCCTTGCAGATTCCTACCATTCCTATCACCTCTGATACAGAACATTAAATAATTATTTTTAGCCTTTCCAGTGACCCCTTTTTTTGGCAGCAATTGAAATTGGGACTACAGAGCTTTGCAGAAACTTTTCAAAGCAAACACAGACATCACTTTTCCTTCTGACAGATAGAGGTAAAGAGCCCAAAGCAGCTATGGGGCTTTGCAGAGAAACACAACGTTACACTTCACAGCAATAATCCAAAGATGGAAATTCCCTCAGGAGCTCCAACTTCCCATCCCAGCACTTCCTGCAGCAGAGCTGTGTGCCAAAGCTTTAGGAGTGGTGTTTGTGCTCCTGGAGAGGTGCTGGAGGACACACAGAGCCCTCACTCTGCTCGTTCTTGGCCAGTTCCTGGTGTCTGATGGGGCTCCTCAGCCACAGGAATCCCTCTGTACAGTTTTCTTTCCCTTGGTCATTCCAGGAAAGCAAACCCTGCCCGGTTTCACATAATTTTGACACAGCTTTGGTGCCTCTGGGTGGTGGAGTTTGCCACCAGTCACTTCGGTGTGGGATGGATTATATGAGATTGGAACCAGCCTGAAATTTGCTGGTGGGAATTTTGGAATGGGAGCCAGCATTCCCAAAAAACACCTCTAAACAGAGGGGCTGTGCATCACAGGGAGAGGCAGGGAAACCTCCAGCTTGGGAAAATGAGGCTGCAGCCTCATCAGCTTTCAGCAAGAGCCATGGGGAAGAAAAGCTGAAAATAGCAACTTGCTGAATTTCTTCAGGCTCTCTGAGGAGGAAAATGGGCAGTTGGACTCCACAGCTCTTTCCTAATTCTGTTTCCTGTGGGACATTTGGTTGATAACCTCAGCAGCCATGTCTCCCTTTCCCATCTGAGAGAAATCTGGGAGGATTTTCACATCCAGTGTGAAGACTTTGATAGCGCTGCCCTGGGTAGAGCTGATCAAAATCAAGATGTGGATGCCTGAGAGAGAAGTTTCAGTGCTGATGCAATTTGTCAGCATCTCATCCTTGTTCCCACACAGAGCTGAATCATCAGAGAACGGGGATTCATCGCTCTGGATCATCATGTGATAGCAGAACCCACCACCACTGCCTGTGAGCAAACAGCGAGAGCCCAGCTGGAGAGGAAACTGGGGCGTGGAAAAGATTTTATTCAATAGGATTATATGGGAAATTATCTGACAGAGTCATGGAATGGACTGGGTTGGAAGGGACTTTAAAGATGCTCCAGTTCCAGCTCCTGCCATGGACAGGGACATCTTCCACTGTCCCAGGATGCTCCAAGCCCTGTCCAGCTCAGCCTTGGATACTTCCAGGGATCCAGGGGCAGCCACAGCTTCTCTGTGCAGCATCCTCCCCACCTTCATAGGGAAGGATTCCTTCCCAATATCCCACCTACCCTGCCCTCTGTCGCTGTGAAGCCATTCCCCCTTTGTCCTGTCACTCTGTTCCTTTTAAAAAGTCCCTCTGCATTTTTCCTGCAGCTCCTTCAGGTCCTGGAAGGCCACACTGAGCTCACCCCAAAGCTTCTCCTCTCCAGCTGAACAATCCCAGCTCTCCCAGCAAAGCTGCTCCATCCCTCTGATCCCCTGGTGCCTCCTCCAGAGTCTCTCCAGCACAGTGCACATGGAGATCTCCTCAGGGATTTTTACACACTGCATTCCTCAGCCACAAACCCCATCCCTCTGGTGCTCCCAGGACCAGTAGAATTCATGCCAAAAGCAAATCGTCCAGCTGTTGGCACTGTAGGGTTTGTGAGCCCCAAATAATCATAACCACACCGGGCAGGGGCACCTCTGTGGAGGAGCCAATCCATGACTCCCTTTAATTGGTGAAAAATCATTTCTGATTTTCCATGTTTTACATCCTATGCATTGCAGGCAGTTAGCAGGTAATAAAGGATAAGAATTAATTAATCCTGGCCATACCCCCAAGAGATGTGCAGGCAAACACTGATCTGCTGACAGAAACAGAGCAGCCAAGGTTACATGATGGTACAAGGCCAGAGTGGGTGTTCAGAGCAGAGCTGAGATTGAAAGGCACAAACTCTGATTGCAAAGCTCAGGGAAACTGATTTTGAAGAGGAATAACCTTCAAAATAAATGATCCATTTAGAAAAAGTCTCTTTTTATTTCCTCAGTACCTCGTGCAAGCACATCCTGATCTGTGGGTCAGGCTGCAAATATTCCCTTTGGCCGCTCTTGGGTGCCCATCCGCACCCAAACACCAACATAAGTGGGAACAGCGAGGTACCCAGTGAAAGAATTCAGTCCCAAACAGGCAGAATAACAAGCTCTGCTGTGTTTTTCCAAGGCTCCATGAGCAGACGGCTGGCTGGTGGGGACAGACTTTCCCACGCCAGCCCTGCAGTCCTGCCACCACCCTGTTTTGGGACAGAGTCACATCGTGTTCCCACCCCCTTGGCCTCAGTGAGGGGCAGCTTTGGGATCTCACTGGGCACATACCCACAAGGAGAAGCCCTCCCAGTGTTCATCCCAAATGCCTCCCCAATATCCATGATTTCCCTTCGGGGTTACCATAGTCTGATGATAAAATATCCCCATCAACACTGACTTCCAGGAAAATTTGCAACCGCTTTTCATATTTCTACAATTTTGGACAAATAATATTCAATCCCTCCCCCTAGCCTGACATTGGAATGGGATGTCCAGGGAGGTTTGGAGTGCCCATCCCTGGGGGTGCCTGAGGAATTCCTGGAGGTGGCACTGAGTGTTCTGGGCTGGGACAGGGTGGGTATGGCCACAGGTTGCACTCGGTGGTTTTGGAGCTCTTTTCCAACCCAATTGATTTTGTGATTCTACAATATTTTCGATTGCACAGTGTATATATAGGAAAACGCTCATGTGGCTCTCAGATAAAATCTGAAAAGAAAGCAACTGAGCTCTGGGTGGTTCCTTGATCCGGTTTAAATGTCTGCACAGACAAGGAATCTTTGCTTTTGTTGTAATTAGTGGGCATGTGCTCAGACTCTAATCATTGTTCTTTAGGCTTTCCTAGCAGGCCTGACCTTCCCATTTGGACCCAATAAAGCAGATGAGCTCTGTGCCTTTTTGTTCTCAGATGACAAAGTGCTCGGCATTTGGCACTCAGCTTATCTCATACATTTGGGATTTTAATTATCAACACAAGAGCCCTCCCAAAGGCTGGCTGGGCTTTTGGTATGAAGATTATGTAGGGAAATTAATGGTGGAAAAGCGCCTTTGTCCATCAGTTCTTTTCACAGTGGTGGCTAGAAACTCTACAAACAGCGATGCTATTTTAATTCCAAAAAACACATTTGCAATGTCATCTTTATGGAGGAAAAATATGCTCAGCTTGAGTTTTGTTTGGTGCTGCTCTGCGTATGAGAACATGGAGCTGCCGTGTATAGTGGAGCGTGTGGGGAACCCTAAGCACAGTCTGTTACCAGGCTTTATTTTTTGCACTGTCTGCTCCCATTTTTCAGTGTTCTGACTTATTGCTGATTATTCTGAGGGGCTCAGTGCATCTGATAGTGCAGGAGCTGTAACTCCTCGAGCCCAGGGCGGGATTGCTGCCGAAACGAGATAACCCAGCTGGGGCTTTAAGAGAACAAAAGTCAAACTTTTCTTCTCAGAGAACTGAAGCCTGCTTGGTCAGATTGACCAAAAAGCACTGAGTTTGCTCAGTTTTTATTTCAAACTGGCAGTCTGATAGCACAGGGGTGGGCGGATGGTTAGTGGGGCACAGATTTATCTGTGAGTTTGGACTTTCTGCTTGTGTGCAAAGACAAATCATAAAATCACAGAAGGGTTTGGGCTGGAAGGGACCTTAAAGATCCTCTTGGGGTCACCTTCCCCTAGAGTGGGGTGCTCAAAGCTCCATCTATGAACACTTGCAGGGATGGTGCAAACAGCACAGGGGAACCGCAAACTTCACGGTGAGAAGGAAATAAACCCAGCCCAGCACCCACGGCCCGGTTGATGGTGCGCGGGTGGCCCCGGGATGCGTGGGGCGATGCCGGTCCCGGTATCGGTGTCGGGCTGGTCCCATTGCCGGTCCCTGTGCCGGGATTGATGCCGGGGCGGTCTTGGTGCCGGTGCCGGTGCCGGGACTGGACGGTCCCGGTCCGGTCCTGGTCCCAGAGTCGGGGTGGTGCCGGTGCCAGAGCCTGTGGCGGTCCCGTTGCCGGTGTCAGAGCGGTGCCGGTCCTGGTGGCGGTGCCGGTATCGGGGTGATCCCGGTGCCATTCCCGGTCCCGGTCCCGGTGCGGTGCCGGTATCGGGGTGATCCCGATGCCGTCCGGTGCGTTCCGGTGCGGTTCGCGTGCTTCCCGGCTCCCGGTCCCGGTGCCGGTTCCGATGCCATTCCCGGTCCCGGTGCGGTGCCGGTATGGGGGCGATCCTGTTGCTGGTCCCGGTCCCGGTGCCATTCCCGGTCCCGGTCCCGTTGCTATTCCCGGTCCCGGTGCGGTGCCGGTATCGGGGCGATCCCGTTGCCGGTCCCGGTTCCAATGCCATTCCCGGTCCCGGTCCCGGTCCGGTGCGGTGCCGTATCGGGGTGATCCGGTGCCATTCCCGGTCCCGGTCCGGTGCGGTGCCGGTATGGGGCGATCCTGTTGCCGGTGCCGGTCCCGGTCCTTCCGGTCCCGGTCCCGGTGCGGTGCGGGGCGGGCGGGCACGGGCGCGGGCGGAGCGCGCCCCGGGGCGGTGTTGCGGAGCGGGGAGCGGCTCCGGACCATCGCGCCTGCCCGCCGGCGGCGGAGCTCGGTGCAGGGAGGGGGGCGGGGCGGCTCGGCGGCGGGTCTGCGGGCCCATGGGCGGGTGTGTGGGCTCCCACCACGACTCCTCGGGCAGCCTCAACGAGAACTCGGACGGCACCGGAGGTGAGCCGGTACCGGGCCGGGGGGCCCGCGGGGGACCCGGGGCGGGCGCTGCGGCCGGGGCCTGCGGCGGGCGGGGGAGCCGCGCTGCCTCCGCCGGCCCTCGGAGCGCCGCGTCCGGATGCTGCCCCGGATCGTTCCCCGGATCGTGCCCCGGCCGCTCCCCGCGTTCACCCGAACTTTGCCGGGCGGCGGGGCCGGCGGGAGCTCGGCGGGCACAGCCCGCGGGCACAGCCCCCGCCCCAAGCCCGCGGCCCCGGCGTGTCGGGGTTTGTGTTGGGGGCTGTGTCGGGGTTGTGTCGCTGGGCAGTACCGGGAGCGGTGTCGCGGAGCGGTGTCGGCTCTGTGTCGCCGGGCAGTGCTGGAGGGCTCGGGGACGCGGCCCCGGGGCAGCGGCTGCTCGGATAAAGCCCGGCTGGGGAAGGGGCCTGCCCGCGGCTCCCGAAGTTTGTTTCCCCCGGGCTCCGCTCCTCGTGGTGTGCGGAAAAGGATTCCTTCTCAGCTCGCTTCGCTGCTGGCGCTGCTGCGGGGCCGGGGTTTATTTTGCAGCCGAGAGAGAGAGGTGCTTCCTGCAGCCTGAGCCGCCCGTGCGAAGGGAGCGATTCCCGGCGGCTGGAGATGCTGGAGCAGCGCCTTCTCCCTCCCGCCCTCCTTCCCTCGTGTGCGAGCGCACCCCGAGCTGGGGAGCAAAGCCGGACCGCGAACACCGCTGCGGGCTCAGCAGCCTCTCCCCTCGTGTTTTTTTCTCCAGCTAAATGCCTGAATGATTGTTTTTTCAACGCTTTCAGGTTTGTGGACCCCTGATGTTCACCAGCTGAGCTGTGTGTGTTTTATAGTCATTTCAAGACAGCCTACCAATAGGACACTTGACTTATAAGTAGTCCTTACACATGCAGGGGCCACAGATTTCAGGAGGAAAATTGCTGACCTAGGTCTGCGTTTTCCCCTGTGTCTCTCAGAGTGTTATTTATCTGTCTGGGTTTGTTTCGGGTGTCCTAGCTGATGGGTTTTCTTTCTATCAGTGGCTTTGCTGTCATTCCGTAATGTAAAAATATGCTTGGAGTTGTATCTGAACCAACCATCTGCTGATTAATGCCAGATACAGAGTTCATGGAAATACAGGAATTCCAGCTGCAAAGAACTATGTGGAATTTCACAGAATCCCAGAATAGTTGGGGTTGAGAGGGACTTCTGGAGATCATCCAAGTCCAACTCCCCTGCCAAGGCAGGGTCAGCCAGTGCAGGTGACACAGGAGTACATCCAGGTGGGTTTGGAATGTCTCCAGTGAGAGGGAGACTCCACAAACTCCTGTGGATTTAATCACATCAGTGTCATTGAAAGGGATTTTATAGCTTTGAGTAGTAGGAGTCTTCCTTACTCTTTCTATGAAAAAAAAAAAAAAAGGAAGAAGTGGGTTACCTAAAATGCATCTGTACTAAGCAGATTTACCAACCTGTAAAAATCTGCAAGAGTGCTGAGCAAATGGACCAGTACAAGAAAAAGGACAGCAGGCATCATCCCATGCCCCAAAATCTTGACCAAAAAATAGCATTAAAAGCCCCACAGGCGCTTGTGCTGAGATGCGCTTTGTTAGCTAGGTGTTATGAGGTGAGATCATGTCACAGAAATAGGCTGGGTTTCATTTCCTCGCTCTTATCTCGCCTGTGCTATCGAATGAATGAGATAGGAGAAGAACATTGTCAGGGTTTGGGTGATATTGTAAAATAGATTCCACTTTCCCCAGCAGGGTGAAGCGGGCAGGGTTTCTGTGGATGTGACAGGAGCGTGTCCCTGCCTGGTGCTCCCAGGGCATGGCACTGCTGCTCTGGGGTTAAATAACCCATTGTGCCTGCTGCATTACAACAGCAGCTGGGCTTTGGAGATGTGAGAGATGTGAAATGCGTGTCAGCTGGCTCGTGTTGATTCATGCTCGCAGGGTAATGTTCCTTAAGGTTGTCTCGCTGAAGTGAGAAGCGCTGAAATTTCACTTGAATTATGAGCTTCTTAGGACTGTCTTAAACAATCAGCTCCAGTGTGCAATAGCCTGTTTTGTAATGCTACAGAGCTGTCCCTGCCTCTCCACAAGGAAGAAAGGGGGGGTAGGTGAAGCTGGAAGAACCTCTGAGTGTCTTCTCTAAATGTGACTCCCCTGATGTTGAAGTCCAGCTGGCGCTCAGTCGGAGCTTTACAAATTCTACCGCCGTGCCCACAGCGAGTGTGAAACCTGACTTGCTGTCTCCAGGGAGCTCCTGTCTGGAGGCATCAGCCAGTGAACCAGCTAAAACACAAGTGAACACGACTGGGAGACCAGACCTGTGCAGAAAGATGACTTTTTCCTGTTCCCCAAATAAGGCTCGTTTCCTCCAGTTCCGGGTTGTGACCTAGCCTGGTACATTCGCTTTCGGATTGCTGCCAGTGAGCAGGGCCAGGACAGTTCTAAACCATAGGAAGGTGTTTTGGAACAGAAATTGGATGATTCTGACTTGCCAGTGATGGACTTATTTTGGAGAGGCTTTGTCTTTTCCCCAGAGTGGAAAAGTTTCCCGGAGAATTGCGAGAGATTGATTAGACAGCAGCAGCCGTGTGTGATGCTGAGTGAAAGCGGGAGCCACATCTCAAATCCGATTCATCCCAGTTTCAGTTTATTGCAGGGCACTGGGGAGTGGCACAATCATGCTCAATTGTGTTATTGGACTGAGAGGAGGATTTGTCACATCCCTGTATTCTCCTCAGTGTTTTTGTCAATGGCCGGCACTTCCCGTGACTTGTGTGCGGCTCGGCAGAGCTGACGGCATGTCCTGGCCACGTGTGCTTTCTTTGTCTCTTACTCTGGGCATTTTTCAAGGTCAGGATGCTGGTGTGTGTCGGGAGAGCTGCTGGATATCCTCAGGTGTGTATGCATGTGTGAGATGGAGCTAATCAGAGCCCAGCTTATTGCCCGCTTCTGCTGGCATTGACCGGAGCAGGAGGAGGCTGTTCCTCACCAAGAATTTAACAGCTGCTGCTCTGCCCATCCTGCTGGAAATGAAATGGGCTTTGCAGATTGGTACCAGCTGTTTCATTAGCACTGTTCTTTTCATTTCGCCAGGATGCTGTTTGGCACAGATAAGGAAAAGTTCCTGTCGGAATGCTCGGTGTGTTGTAGTCGGGCAGAGTCGATTGTGGTGGGTGTCCTGGGTGGATTTACTGGGGTCTCATTGAATGAGATACCAGGAAGAATAAAAGGTGATCATTAATGGGTTTATAGAGGTTTTCCCCGCTTCATCCCTTTAGTTCAGCTGTCTCCCACCTAATATTCCAAGATTTCAGGAGCTGAGCGCCACATCTCTTCCAGCCCTGTCAAAGGTGACCGAGTTCCTGCAGGATGCTGAGACCAGGGAAGAAATAACTGTTCTCCAGCCACTTCCAGCTTGTGTGACCTCCTCACCTGTGTTTTTGGATGAACTTTGGGCTTGGAGCTAACTGCTGGCAAGCTCTGCCCTTGTGCCTGTACATCAGGTATGTTCATCTGAGCGAAATCAGGAGAGCTGTGCCAGCTCCCATCACCACAGAGCCCTTCCTGGAGGGTTCCTCGATTTCTTCCCTTTCCTCCAAGGGGAGCAGCGAGAAGTAAAAGGAGGAACCTGTTCCTTCTCAAGTGGCAAACTCTCACCCCTGTTAGGAGCTGCACATTCCTTTGTGAAGTTCAGCAAGACAGTTATTTGTGTGGAACGAGGGAAAAGCAGGGAATGCAGTGTCTGGAAGCACGGGCAGGACAAGTCATTCCAGATTAATCCTTGTGCCTGCAGCTGTCTGATTGCTGCTGAGCTCTCCTTGACACGATGCTCGCCTGCCTGCTGCAGTCCTTAGCGCCCTTCCTTGGTGGCAGAGATGCTGATTGTGTTTGAAATTTGGCTTCTTTGCTGCTGCCCCCATCACCCAGCAGCGAGAATAGGGCCAAGTGGAAATAGGGCTGCAGCAATGGGAGATGATTCAAAACATCAATTCCCTCCCGTGGAGTTTGCTGCCGTGCTGGAGCTTCGTTAACGTGGAGAAAGGCAAATATTGTGCTCCACCTCTGCTCTCAGCAACTGGACAACAGTTCCTTAAGTATTTTCCTTGAGTGCTGTGCAGGGCTGCTTATCACATGGCTGATAGGAAGTCACAATAACTGCTTTCATGGTGCTTCTCTGCAACACTGACCAGGGGAATTTGCATATTAAGCAGCGAGATTTGTTGCTCACAATTGCACTAATACAGCAGCGCTGTGCTTGGCTGGCACAGGGGGGTTAAACAAGCAGCTCATGACTGAGCAGTTAAGAGCATTTGGAGCCTTCCTTTTGTACAAAGAGTCTCCCAGAGGGATTTTGCCGTGGGTTGGAGCTGTTGGGTGCAGGCTGTGATGGTGAATTCCTGCACGCAGCACCTGGCTGGGCTTCCACTGCCATCTGAAGGAGGCACCTCTGGGCTTCAGGTAGTTCCTGCTGGTCTGGAATCCAGGGCTGGATGTCTTTTGGCGAAAGTATTTCTGAATCAGAGCTGGCTCTTGCTGTTACATCCTCCTGTGGGGTGTTTTGTGTGGTTTGTTTTGATTTTGTGGGGTTTTTAAATGGAATAACCAAAAAAGATTAGCATGGCTCTGAGACTTGGTCTAGATCCTTCCTACTCCATCTGTGGATGGATTTCCAGGGTGTGTAGATGGAGCACTTGGGGACATGGTTTAGAGGTGGCAGTGCTGGCTTAACAATGATCCTGAAGCTCTTTTCCAATCTCAATGAGTCTGTGATTTCCACAGGAGTTATACATGGCTTTTATCAGGGCTTTGGAATAAAATTCGCTTTTAATGGCTGTGTTTCCTGAGGATTGGACACCCACAGCCTCCTGGAGATTATGAGGATCTGGGAATGTGGTGCTGACAACCCCTGATAATTCAGCCCCAAGTATTCATCTCCCAGCACGTCACTTCGATGCTGTGACACTTCTCATTTGTAAACCACTAGACTTGGTTTTTGTTTTCCAGGTGATAACAAGTAGCTCTCAGGAGCTGAAATAAGGTGTTATTTTTGCTGTTAATAAGGGCTGGCAAACGAAGCTGTTTGGTTTCCTTTCTGGCTGGTTCCTCCATGTAATTGTTTGTTTGGCTTCTAGATGAAGTGATTTATTTTAATTTCTCTGTTTGGGATTGCAGTGTTGAAAACGACAACATCCTCCTTTGCTGAATGTTAAATGCAATAAATTGAACAGTCATTGTGCTTTGGAGATTTTTGATAAATGGAAAATATTATTAGTTGCCAGTTTGAATAAACTCTACAAAGCAGCCATCCGCTCTCATTGCAGCGAGTAATATGATAGCTTTTATTTTTCATGTGAATGTTGAATAATATAATTTATGAGTCACAAATTAGAATACAGTTGAAGCCTGAAATACAGATTTGCCTTGCAGTTGAGTCGCAGATTCCTGTGAGTCTTCTTGCAGGTACAAGAAGGGCCAAGTTGGCCTTAGTGACTCTGGTTATCTCTAAAAAAGAAAGAATATAATTATTTGGAAAGCTTGTGACCCAGTGACCATGATTAAGAAGGAATAGAACTGGTTTTTTGCTGCTTTATCAGCAAAACAAGACTGTGATACTTTAGGGGGTGATGTCACAATCGCCTTCTTCCTCTTTTCTAGACAGACACCGTGTATAAATAAATGTCTGATACATTTTGAAGCAAATTCCTTTCATTTGGCCACCTTGCCTTTCACTGCCTTAAAATTCAGCCTTCTTTGATGCAATTATTTCAGTTGGGTTTTTCCTCTTAATCCTGATTTTTAGAAAATTTTAGTCTTTTTTACCCAAATTACTACAGGAAGGTGTTGTATTGGCTGGTAGGTGCTTTGTGAGCCTCCCAATTCTTTCCCACCAGATTCCAAATGACTTTTTGTGGGTGGCTGGTGTGGGATATTTGTCCTGTCCTGTGGAAAACGCAGATCCCAGTGTTTGCCTGGCCTTCCCAACTTCTGCTCTGGGAGTAAATACGGGAAGGGCTTGGTTTTCCTTCCCTGGGGTGTTCCAGGGTGTGGCCAGGAGATTTTTCCTTCCCAGAGCTGGTGGTATCCCTATCTGGGGAAGGGATGAGCATTTTTTGGGTGGAAAATTCTGTCCCCCAGCAGCCAGGATGGAGCAAAGAATTCTCCTGGGGCATCTCCTGAGTGTGAAATGTCCAACCTTTGGTTCACCTTCACCTTTCCCACGTTCAGGTGCTTTGCGGGGAGGTTTGTAGGGTTTACTGGAAACTCTGTAGGATTTTTCTTTCTTTTTGAAGACTCACATTGTGAGTGCTGTGGTTCAATCACCCAAAATCAGGAGGGAAAGGCTTGGAGTGACCTGTTCTGTGGAGGAGGTGGAGGATGAAAAGCTGGAGTCAGAACCTTGGTTCCTCACTGTCGGATAAAACACTTCTCTTGCACTC
Source organism: Malurus cyaneus samueli (assembly GCA_009741485.1). NCBI lineage: Eukaryota > Metazoa > Chordata > Aves > Passeriformes > Maluridae > Malurus > Malurus cyaneus. The sequence goes on along the minus strand of CM019226.1, from coordinate 16,930,374 downwards.
AGAGGTTTGCAGTTACAGTTTAATCTGCTGCCTCTGTGTTGTCTGGCAATTTAGAGTTGAAAAAACAGAAACGTTCCACTACTTAGGAAGCAAATGAAGTGTAGGTTTTGTTGGGGTTTTTTTTTTGGTCGGGTTTGTTTTCTCGGTTTTTAAGAAAACAAAAAGCTTTCCCTTCACATGGGGATTGTTTTTGCAGTGTAATTCAGTGTTTCATGCTGAGTTCTCAATATCAGAAGAGGGATGGATCCCAAGTTTGGTGCATCCTGCATCCCAGAGCAGCAGGAACGCTCATTGCCCTGGATGTGGAAAACACCTCTAGCACAGGATGTCAGCTGATACTGCACTGGCTGACCTGTGTGCAGGGAAAATGTCTCTTGTGGTTTATTTAAGGTTCAGCTGGAACCTGAATTTTGCATTTGCTGCCTCGTGCTGACCTGGCACGCTCTGCTTCAGGCAAATGAGAACTGGACAAAAAACGGGGCCGAGCAAAGTGCAGAAAGTGCTTTTGTTCTGGTCCCCACCTTAGGAATCAATGAAAATCTGCCTGAAAAGCTGAATGAGGCTGAAGTTTCTTAGACTACCTTAAATATTTAAAATGCCATCAGTCTCATCCTGAGACTTGCCAGCCCTGGGAACAGCAAGGGCGCTGCAGGTTCTGCAGGTAATAAATGCAGGAGCAATTATTGGATGCTCTCAATTTGCAGGAGCTCTTCCACATCCAGTTGACCTCTCAGGTCTCATGTAAAACATTTGGAAATTGTCCTTCCCAAAGCAGAAATGCTGCTGGGTTTCTGGATTAGCTCCATTTTCCCAGCTCCTCCCTTCAGCCTTTTCTCAGTGTCCTTTTCCCTTCCCATCTCCCCCTCTCCTCGGTGAGCAGGATTTAAAAAAGAAAAATTCAAAGCCCTGCTTGAAAGCCATTTGTGGGAGGAGATGGGCACAGTTCTGAAGCGCTGATTTTTCCCTCCTGGAGAATCTCAGATGTGCTGGAGGATTTTCTGTGTGTCTGTCTCTGTAGATGGGTGTGAATAAAGCCATCCTTGTGCCGCAGATTAGGTGGAAGGGAGGGGATTTGGGGACTTTTCTGCGTGATCTGTCATGTGGTTTCCCCCACATTCTCCACCGTGAAAGCGGAGGCACTTCACAAATGGGAGTGAAAAATGCTTCAGTAGTTTTCAGCAAGAGCAGGTACAGCCCAGGGGGAAAAGATGAGAGGCTGGAATGGGAAAATGGATCACACAGAGCTGAGGATTGCATGGTTTCTTTCTCTCTGCCCATGTTTAACAGGGAAAGTTTACTCTTAAAACATGTACATTCAGCTAATGTTATCAACACTTTCCTGTAAATAAATCACTTTTCATGCCCTGAAATGATAAACATTTTATAGCTCCTAACAGCTCCCAGTTTATGATAATGTATAATAAATGTAGCAACTATAAATAATTCCCTTTAGTTCAGACAACAGCTGATGGAGGAAGGCGTTTTTCACCTTTTCCCAGAGGAGCTGTGTGCTCTTTGAGAGCCCTCCCAGGGCCTGAAATGGCATCGGAAGCAGAGCATGGCACTTTGGGATTGAAGCTCGTTACCTTGCTATTTTTAAAATTCAGCCGTGAAGCTCCATTTCTGCTCCCATGCTGTGATGAAGGGCACCGTGGATTCAGCACAAGAATCTCTCCGTGGCATTTACTTTGTTGCTTTATTTCCCTGCCACAGAACTCTTGTCTCCTGTGATTTTTCTTGCCTGTGTGGGTAAATACAGGCTCTCTGTGAGAAGAATACCTACAAAATAGCAGAGGGTACCTGCAGCTGCCAAATGCCATTTCCTCCTCTCTGCCTGTTGGTTTTTGGCCCCATTTTGCTGTGGAGAGCACCTGAGCCTGCAGCAGAGCATCAGCAGGCCCAGGATGATGGCTGGCTGGAAAAAAAAAGAAAGGATTTAGGGAAAAATTGTTAATTCCCATGCGCTGAGTGCACAGCGTGTTTCCTGGAAAAGCTGTCACCAAGCTTTGCCTGTGTCACACATGCTGGGTGGCTTTGTGCCTTCTGAGTGGGTTTGGATGTGTTTTCTCCTTCTCTGGTGCCCGTGGAAGCTGGGAGTGTCAAAAAAAATGTCTTTAATGCAGAATATTGGACTTTGAAATGCTCCTGCCCCTCTCTGAGCCGTTGCACTGCATCCCTGTCCCCAAGATGGGACATGCTCCAGTGGGAAGGGTACATTCCCAATCTTGGAATACTCAAAACAGATTTCAGATATTTTTTTTTGGTCCAGGTGCACATCCCATTCCTACCCAGCACAGCTCTGGCTGCTCCCAGCTTGTTCCCACAGCCCAGGGTGAGAAGAGGAGGAGCTGGGACGTGTTTTTGGGAAGCAGAGCGTGGCACAGTTTAGGAACCACGGCGGTTATCTGAAGGTTGGATGCAGTTTCCCTGGCTGGCTCTGTTCCCAAGGAGGATATATTTGGTGCCAGCAGGAGTCAAAAAACGTTCAGCACTCCAGTGCTTCCCACTTGCAAGGAGCAGCATCCTCAGCTGTTCCCAGCTTTGCTCTGGGACACGATGCCAACGCCCCATGGCCAAGGGTGAGCCAACTTTTCCCTTTCCCTGGGCATTTCCATCCTCTCAGTGCTTGGAATGTGCAAAAACTTCTCATTTGGGGAATGAGAGGGAGGGGAATCGCAGGTCCCTGCTGAGGGGGAGCACTGGGAGGGCTGGAGGAGAGGAAAGCTGTCACAGAGCTATTTCAACTTGATTTTATTTAAGAGTTGGATCTCACTCGTGAGTTGCATGTTGATGACTTGGCTCAGTGAAACACGTAACAGACTGATTTTTTTCTGTAATTTTTTTTTGCTCTCTGCCCACAGAAGTTCGTTAAAAGCACATGGGTTGCTATAAATACAAATGCTTCTAGAACAAAAATACCTTCTGTAAAGTGCTGATCAATATTGGGTATTATTCTGAGACGGGTTTAAATGCTCTTTTGAGATGAGTTCTCTCCCTCATTTGTGTGTTTTTCACATCCGTAGATCTCCATTGTGTGTTTCTCCAGATCTAAAAGTAGCTCTGGTGCCAAAAAAGCCTGAATTTCCACAGCAAACCACATGATTATTGCTTGATGGAAGTCACACACTTCCAATCACTCTCAGATTGGACAGCCCCACATGGATGTTTTACAGCCCCATCCCATCTCTGCCTCGGTGCATCCCAACAAATCCCATTCCTTGTGTGGATCCAGGGCTCTCCAGCTGCTCTGCTGATAATACAGCACTAAAATAGCTCCAAAATACTCCAGGCACCGGGTTTGGGTTTTATCTGAAACTCCTGCAAAATAGAGCAGGGAATACATGGTTCTCGTCTGGCAGCTGGGAATAAAAAAGGAGCAGCAGCATTGTCAGAACAAGGCAAGTGTGGCTGTTGTGGTTTGGTGTTACAAGGCAGGAGCAGAATAAAAAACCCTCTCGTTGTAAATAAGCTTTTAGTCCTTGAACTCTGCCTCGAAACAGACTTTCTAAACCTGTGTACAGGAATATTATTTCCATGTGAACCTCTAAAAACACTTCAGCTCTAGCTGGGAGATCCTTTTTTCCTCCTAAATAACACAAACCTTTAGAAAACACGCCAGGATCTTCTCAGCTGTTGTTAGAGGTGACTCTCGAGGGTTGTGTGTGCTTTGTATCCCTGGGAAGTTTTGTGCCCTTTCTGGCAGAATTCTCTGTTGTGCACCTAATTCCTAAATATTGGTGTTGTAGTAATTAGGTATAAGTTGAAGAAGTCATGGCTTTTGATTAAATTGTCACTCTGGCTTTTTAGGCAGCTTGAAAAATGAAATAATCTGTTGGTTTTTGGAGAGCTGGTGCCCAGCAGGAGGGAAAACACAACCACCCACTTAAATAAGGAACCCAAATGTTTTTTTTTGTCTTTAACATGGCAGGAATGGGTGGGCTCTGAACACTCCCCATTCCCAGCCTTCATCCCTCCCAGGATCAGTCACAATCAGTTCCCAGGGAGCAACTTTTCCTCCAGGTTTTTAAAGTAAACTCATTTAAATCAATGCTTATCACAGCTTCTTCACAATATTGCTTTGGGAAATCAACAGATCATTTATTAATGGATTAATTTTTCCTGCTTTGCCCATCCCAAAGAAGGTATTTTATCTTAGGAATGCAACTGCAATTCTTTCTTCCTTTAATGATGTTTTTTCCTGATGATTGCTGTGCTGCAGGACTGGAGAAGGAACCACATTAGCATTTTATCTTACTATGGTGGGAAACTTATTACCAAGAGTTAATCATTTGCATTGAGCTCACATTAGTTAGGAAAATATTGTAGATATTTGGGGGTGGGGGAGGAAGAATTTTGGTTCTGCTTTAACACCTCTTGGCACCTCTGTCCAGAGCGATGCTGAGGGCTCTGTTACCTGATAATCAAACCTGTTAAAAATCCATTTTATTAAGTAGTGACAATTCAGCTTAAAATAAAGTTCTGCAGAGTCCAGGGCGGCAAAGGCTTCTGTATCTCCTTCTCTGGTGTGTCAAACAGAATATTCTGTCTTAGAAATTCTACCAACTGATCTAATCTTGTCTTGAAACTCTTTCCAGGTTTGCCTACTCAAGGATTCTGTCGCTATCTGATTGCTCTGCCTGCCAAATTTCCAGGCTGAATTCATCTTCCATTGAGAAAGAGCATTTCTCTCTGCTCGCTGCATTCACCCTTCCTTCTTTCAAATGTCTCATTTCATTATTATAAATTAATCAGGGCATTTTTTCCAGCTCACGGAACTCTTGCCATGCCATTCAGATTTAGGGATCTGCACCATTTCTGTTCCTGCTTTATGGAACTTCCCAATTTGTTAATGTTGAAGGTTAATAAATAAGGAACTTTTTTTCTCACAAAACACGGAGATATTTCAGCAGAGATTAAGTGTGTTAAAGGCATTTTTGATGCTAAATAGTGGACCCTGTGTGAATGTGGGAGCTGTGTGGATGCTGCTCACATGGGAACATTTTTAGTGCATTTTTCTCTGCCCATCCTTAGCTTTTACCCAGGTCTGGAACGTGGCCCCAGTTCTGCTCTGGGCTTTGAGGTGCCTTTGTTCAGAGCTGTGGAATCAGCACTTCCTGGGCATGCTTTGCTCATTAGGCCACAGCAATTAGTGAATTTGCCATGGACTTGCATCCAGCCATTCTTACAAATTCTTGTAACTGCTGCAGCCAGTAATCAGCAGATTTGGATGTTTGGGGTTTTATTTCCCCAGTGCTTCCAAGAGATCTTTTTTCCTAAACAAAATAATCCCACCTGCTCTGAAAATACATGGGGGAGGTGGGCTCTTATTTTCAGATTGATAATAATCCATTTTCCCTCATTGCCTGTCAAATTCTCATCCTTCAGTTTGAAAGGATGAGAAGAAGAAAAGGGAGCAGGGGTGAGGAGAGGCTTTGTTAGCGGAGAGTTCTGCTGGAATTCAGAACTTTTCTTGCACTTTCAAATCCAGTACCTTCACACACTTATTTAATCTGCTATTACATCACTTTTGTTTTTAAAAAATGGCAAAAAGGAGGGAAAGAGTCCTGACAAAGAGTCCTGCTCTTGCTTTGGGGTGACTAACCTGGAGAAATGAGTGTGATGCTGAGGATCTCTTGAGAAAAGACAAGCACAGCCCGTGGCCAGGACATTCTTCAGCTCTCACAGGGCACATCAGAGCTGAGAGCATCGCCAACATCATCACTGTTCTGCCAGCTTTGAGCTCGCCTGGAGTTTTAGGGGGAGAATTAAATGGTTTTCAATCCCATTCTGCCATCCCTGCCTTTGAAAGGAAGTTCCTGGAGGGCTGTGCTGTTGTGAGTGCTGGAAACACCGAGCAAGCATCGCTCAGGCCATTAATAGAGCTAAAGCCTGATGTGCTCAGGGACTCCTGAAAGAGAGCAGATTAATTTACTAAAGGTGGAAAGGCTCTGGCTGCTTTAATCTCGCTTCATTGCAGCAATTGAAGTGAAGAGGGCAGTTTGCTGTGCCTGCTCCAAGGTCCTTGCAGCTCTCGGAGGTTCAGAGCACAAGTTGGTGGCTGTGCTTGGCATTGCTGGGATTTTGTTCCTTATTTTGGGGGGTTTTAAATGTGCTTGGGGTTGGATTCACTCTGGCACAGGGTGCCCAGAGAAGCTGTGGCTGTCCCTGGAGCCCTGGCATTGCCCAAGGTTGGGTTGGACGGGGTTTGGAGCAGCCTGGGGTGGTGGCAGTGTCCTTGCTCGCAGCAGGGGGTGGCACTGGGTGTCCCTCAAGGTCCCTTCCCACCCAAACCATTCTCTGATTGCATCAATAATCCTTGACCAGAGACTCCAACAGGGCTATTTTTTCCCCTGAGTACATCCCCAGGAGGATCAAAAGGCCTTGAAAGGATGGAGTTTTAAGGTTGTTTTGTTCATATGCTCCCATTTACAGGATTGGGTTGTTTGGTGTTTTTTTCCTTTTTTTCTCCCTGGATGTACCAGACATCCAGATATTTATACAAGTTACAACAAAGGCTTGCACATTTTTCATTTTAGCTTAGATTGCTTTCTAATTATCTGAGCAATCCACTGATGTCCTCATCTGTTATTACTTGTCTCTAACTCTGGGATAAATACGGATTTCTTAACAAAATGTGTACCTGAAGGGTAGGAATTCCTTATGGCCACGAGGTTGGTCGTGGGTTAGGGTTTGGGTTAGGATTAGGTTTAGGATTAAGGTTTGGGTTCTAGTTTTGGAATCCAAGATTCCAGTTCCAGCTGCTGAGCTTTATCCAGCTGTGGGTGCTGGAGTTTCCTTGGGATAACTGTCCAGGAGAACAGAGAGGAACTTAATTTCAAAATTGAGAGTGAAATGTTAACTTTGCCACAAAAAAACTACCCTGTAAAATAGGGCTGGAGAAAATGGCAAGGATTATTCTGAGAAATACAATTTCTTAGACTAAATCTGTGCTTGTTTATGTGACTTTCACTTTCACTTTTCTTTAAGCCAAGCAATTGCCTTTCGGTTTTCCTCAGGCACCTGAGGAACATAATATGGAAGTGTAAAATGAAATCATTAAGATAATGTATGTTTGGTATGTGTGTCAGGTAAGATTCCTATTTTCAGCTTACACTGAGCTCTTAATTAACTGATGAGCTTAAGCAGCTGAGATACAGTAATAGTGCATTTAGTTAATTGGCTCATGTGAAACTTTATCCCTGCCAATAACTGCGACACTGGAATAAATTCAAGGCACGGTGCTAGATCCCTTAACTAAGCTAATTTAATCATTGGTCATTGTAAAAACAGTCACCAGCTCGGAGGATTTTTTGGTTTGTTCCCTTCTGGAATTTGTGAGTGCCGTGCTGGCAAAAATGCCATGGCAAGCGTGATGTGTTCACCCAGGTAGCCCCACGGAACATAAAGGTGGCCATCTGTGCATTATACCTTGAATTACCCAGATTTTGGGAGGATTTAATGCTGTAAAGCCAAATGAACTCTGCTGAGATGGGATCTGAAAACTCTGCTGGTTCCTGAGCTCCTCCTAAGGAGTTTTACTTTAGGGAAAAACCAAAGAAAGATGGAGAGGGGATTTGTGCAAGAGAATGGAGTGACAGGACACGGGGAATGGGTTCACACTGCCTGATGGCAGGGAAAGATGAAATATTGGGAAGGAACTGTTCCCTGTGAGGGTGGGGATGCCCCTGGATCCCTGGAAGTCTCCTAGGCCGGGTTGGTCAAGGCTTGGACCACCCTGGGAACATCACCAGCCTGATGTTTTTGGTTATTCTAGCAGGGTAGATAAGGCTGCCTTTGGTTATTTTTTTTTCCCCTGAAAATGTTGTGCGGTGACCTCGTGTGACAGAGCTGTGGCTCTGTGACAGAGCTGCTCCCAGGCCAGCAGAAAAGCCAGGCTTTGTGTTAAACCTGAGCTAAACCCAGCTTTGGCCTTGCTCAAAGCCCCCAACACTCAGGTGTCACAGCGTGGAGCAGTGCTTGGGATTGGGAAATTTTGGCTGCTGCTCCTTTGCTTGGGATTGGAGATTTTTGCTGCTGCTCCTTTGCTTGGGATTGGAGATTTTGGCTGCTGCTCCTTTTGCTTGGGATTGGAGATTTTGGCTGCTGCTCCTTTTCCCTGGAGGTGTCCAGGGAGTTCCTGGACGTGGCACTCATGGCTCTGCACTGGTGACAGGGTGGGCACTGGGCACAGGCTGGACTCGAACATCATTCCTGACCTCAGTGATTCTGTGATATCAGCCCCCAGTAAACTTTAAATTCCATTTTTTTAGCAATTCATATGGCTGTTGTTACGCAGAGGTCAGAGGGAGACCTTGATGGAGCAGGGAGGGAATTTGGGAGCCCGAGCTGTTGGTTTGCAGCTGGAAATGCCCCTTTGCTGGTGCTCAGTCCATGCTGCCCATGTGGGCAGTGCCCACACCACACCAGTGCCCAGCACAGGCTGTCCAGGCAGGAATTCACCCTTCACACTTTGATCTGATGTGTCTAAAGTTTCCCTGCTAACTGAGCAGACAGCGAGGCACAAAAGGCTTTTGGTGCTTTCTGAGTGAACTTGCTGAGTTGCATTCTTCCTGGTGCTGAGGTACAGAAAGCACTGGGTTTTGTTTTTTTCTTTTTGCTTTTTTTGCTTTTAGATAAGCTCTGTGCAGCTTCCCACTGCGTTCCCACTGCTCTGCTGGGCTCTGTGCTGCTTTTTTTTTTTTTTTTTTNGATAAAATTAAAGCAGCGAACTTCCATGTTGTAATGTCAATAAACTATATTCTTGTTTGTTTAAGTGTGGGTGCCATGTATCTTTGAAACTGAACTAAAAGAAATTATTTTTCTTGTTTCAAGAGTATGGAGCGTACTAAAAGAAACAGAAGGCTTTCAGATTTAAAGCCTTCTACAAAGACAATCTACCAAAACGGTCCATATGAGTGACTGTAGAAAAGGTATGCTGACAGATAGAAGTCTCTGGCAAATTATGACTGGATTTTCAGACTTCCTTCTTCACAACTCACGAAGAAAATCAGCCAACATCAACTGCAAGTTTTAGAGAAATAAGTCTTGAAAATACTCATCAAATTCCTCTTCCCTGTAATAACAACAAAAAACAGAAGTCAGACAGTTCTGCTTTGGATTTGTAACTAGGAGATAATCTTTGTACGAAAGTTTTAGCAAACTTCTGATTAGAATTGTAGAAGGTATAGATCATTTTGACTTGTTCACTACATTCAAATACCCTTCACATCTCCCTTTGTGAGCTGACTGTTAGGACTCACTGCTAAGATAATTAATGGTATAGGAGAGGGTAAGGCAGCAGTGATATGCTAGTGGTTTGACAGAGGTTTTCCTCAAGAGTGGTGTATGTCTCCTCTTTAAAAAAACACTTTTAGGTTCACTGCACAGAAAAAGATTTGACATAAGCTTTTATGTACAAATACTCACTAAAACACACAGGAAAAGTCTGCCTTTGCAGTTCTGAATGGACAATGTACACTTCAGCAGCTACTAGCTCACTACACCAAACTAACCGTGATTTTTCATGTGCTTCTCGTGGAGGACGTTTCCTACAGTCAGCCTCTGAAGGACCATCTTCTGCATTGCTGTTTTCTGAATCTGTTAAGAAAATGAAAATGCTTATGAAATAGATTTAAAAATATTTATCTTTTTTTTTAAACTAGATTATATATTGCTAGAAGCATTGTTTAATTGCAACCACGAGAATAAACAGAACGCTTTCTTTTGTATAAAGTGAAAATGAAAAGTTGTGCAATGTAACATCAGAAAGATTCTTGGGTATCATGAACTTACGTTTTGGTCAAATATAACAACCATCATGTCAAAACACAGACCTTGGCATGACAGCAACGTAGCATTTTTTTTTTTCTAAAATTAAGTCTGTGCCTGCCTGCTTGGAGCTCGGGGGTGGCACTGGTGATGGATGGTTCCCCCTGTCCCCAGAGGGACCCCATCCATCATTTAGCATCAGCACCAGCCTGCCTTTAAGTGCTGCTGCTCAGCCTCATGTCCCTGCTGCTTCTTCCCCTCTCCATCTGATTTTTTTTTTTTGTTTGTTTGCTTTCTTCCTTTCTTTGCCCCCTTCCAGATGGGAAAAATGGGAAATAGCCCCGAGGGCTGGCTGCTGGGTTTGTTTCTTGTGTGCAGATGTGTCTCTGCTGGGTTTGCTGCTCTGGAAAGCTTCACAGTTTGTTGCTTGGCTCAAAATTAATACCTTTGCCTCCACTTTTATAATATCACTTTGAGTTTGTAGCCTGGTGTTTTAGCACATAGCTGTTTCAAGGTATAACCTGAATTTCTACCAGGAAGGAAGTGTTCATTTTACCCTGTGCAATCTCATAAAAAACCCAAAATTTAATTTCAAGCATTGTCTGTATCTGTCTATCTTTATTTATCTGCATACAGAATTTGGGAGGCTCACACAGGCTCCCTGTAAATGATAATTAATTTCCTTGTTAATATTTCCCTTGTGAGTCTTTACTACTGTCCAGTACCACTTTCTTTCCAAAATCCTATTCTTTCCTAGGAAAAATGTAACCACCTTAAGAATAAAATTGCTGAAAATCAGTGATAAACACATAAATTTCTGCTATTTTCCTATTGATGGGTGCGCCTGTGCTATTTAGTGTAATTTAAATTGTGGGAGCCAATGCTGCTTAATGGAATTCAAATTGTCTGCTGCTCAGTGCAGTGAATTTCCCCTTTCTCCCTCTCTGTTTTCCCTGATTTTCTGCACCTCTCCTTTGTCCTGGCCCTTCCAAGCACTGTTGTGATTCAGCTGCTGCTGGGATTGTACTGGAGAATGACATAGAAAATGTTTGGGATGAACTGTGTGATACTGATAGCAAATTGCAAGGTGGCTTATGAGGAAATTGGAGCAAAATGGATTTAAAATGGGGCTCATTTGATGAAGTAGGGAAGTGCTCACTGATTGTGGGGCAGGGAGCCCTTGGGATTATTACTAAAAGAAACTTTATGGGTAGTAAACTGTCATTTGCATTTCATTTATTGTAGAAAAATACTTGGTTAGCAGCTGGTCCTCAGCAGGCCGGAAAGGTAAAGAAAATTATTTTGATCATTGGTTCAATTTGGAAAATTTTTCATTGGCTTCTCCTGGCTGGTTTCCAGTCGTTCCCGAGGTTTCTCCAGCTGTGTGTCCCTGGGAGGACATCCCTGCTCCCGTGGAGTGTTTGCAGCTCCAAACCAGCCAGGACCTGGGTGTTCTCCTCCCTGGCCTCTGCAGCCCTGGCTCTGAGTTGTTTTCATGGCAGCTTCTCCTTTCTGTCCTCTCCCCATGGACAATCCCTTCTGAACGGGGCATTCCCACTCAGAGAGATTCTTGTGATGATTTTTTATCCTTCCCTGGGGCATTCCTGCTCCTTTCCTCACAGGGTGCTCCGAATCCTTTTAATCTCTCACCACTTCAGTTGTCTTCATCTCTTGGATATTTTCTGAATCAAAACAAAGGGAAAAAGAAACCATTATCTGATTCTCCTCATGCAGCATTTCAACATTTTGATTTTTGAATATTTGCCTGTATCTTCTCTTAACTCCTGTTCCATTGATGGAGTGTCTTTCCCCAGGACTTTCTGCCCGTGTGTCCTATTCCTACAAATCTGCAGGGTTTGGAAGCACCAGCCAGGTTCTGTTCTTGTGAGTCCAGGATGCAGCTGCTGATGAATCCATGGAGATCCTGAAGTGGAGCATCTCCAGGTTTTTCATGCCCTGGGTGGGTTCTGTGTGCCTGGAAACTTTTCCACCACCAGACTGGGCCGATCTCCCCCGCCTTTTACAAAAGCTGGAAAAGGCTAATACTGCAAGCAACATATGCTTGTGTTTCCAAGGGGAAGGGAGAAATTCACTGTGGAGCACTTGCAGGGATTGAACAACCAAATTTTCGTCCTGACTTTATATTTAGGAATAGGTGAAAGATGTTTGAAGGAATGGGGTGGGAGGGAAGGCTCACGTAAGGCTGATGACAGCAGGGATGTGTCCCCAAATGCTCAGGATTTGAGCTCAGCTGCTTCAGGGCTGTTCCAGGGGTGCAGATCCTGTGGGATCTCGTACTGGGTTACCTGGCAGGTCAGAAATGGGGGAGGAGGAAGCTCCAGGTCTCACCTGAAACAGAGATGCTGCCCTTCTCCAGAGCTCTGAGCCATCCCACTGCTCAGCTTTGCGGTGTCTGATTTGACAGAAAACCTTTGGAGGCTGGAAATATTCCCAATTTGATTATGGAGGGCTGTAATTCGGGGATGTATCAATTAGAAATTATGGATGGTGTGGCTGGATATTGGCTTTTCATATCAGAACCTTGTGGTAGCAGCTGCTCCTGCTCATCTGGTCCCCTTGGGAAGAGGCGCCAGGGCTGTGACATCCACAGTGACAGCGACACAACAAACACAGCAGCTGTTCAGAAGAACTTCCACACAGACATTTTTTGACATTCTGTTAAGAAACTGATTTAAATATCTGGGTTTATCTGCATAAACTCACTCAGAAGGAGCGGAGATAACCCTACAGATTCGTCGCTTTGATGGGAAGCGCGGGGAAGGGAAATAAATTTACAATTCAGGTTGTGAAGCAGTCTGCAAAATTTTCCTTTAAAAAAATAAAACTTTGTAGTTCAGTGGGGCAGGCAGCAGCTGCTGCCTCGAGGATCCCAGGGTAGGGAAAGGGAAAACAGGATATGCTGCTAAATCCTACAGATGGGGCAGGGACAGCTTGTGGGTCACTGGTTTGGGGTCGTTTTGAGTGGTTAAAAGGAATCATTGAGATTGGAAAAGACTTCCAGCCTTTGATCCATCACCATCTTGATGGTCTTAGAGCTCTTTTCCAACCTAAATCCTGTGAGTTTCTTACCCTTTTTGGGATGCACAGCACCATGTGCAAACCTGAACTGTTGGAACAGGAACAATTTAACTTATTTTGGAGTGTCACTGCTGATGTTTTACTTTTTAAAAAACCAACTGGTAACCATTTCCATATTCCCTTCTAAATCAATCCCTTGCCAAAAATACCAACCGTTGCCCTCTGCTGAGAGGGTGACTTTCAGAATTGCTTCAGAGAGAACATACCTTCTTGGCATTGATAAAACAATTCCTGCTTTCGAGCAGGGTATTAATAATTTCTTACTCATGTTGAAGTGGTGTAAGATGAAAAATTAATGTGGATGTTGCTTCCTCTTCCCCTTGCAAGCTGGTGGTGCCTCTGACATGTTTGGTCTTAAATGAAGTCAACATTTCCTTTTGAGCTCTAATTTCCTTCCAAAGTGAGGAACACAAAACTGACACTGTAAATACTTTCAAGTGGTTCAGACTGTTGATGTTTGTTTCTTTATCAGCCTTATTAACAGAAAAGGGAAAGTCCTTTGATGTGGTCCAAAAGTTTGGTTGTAGAAATTCGCGTGTTGATGTTTTGCTTTAGTGACTGAAACGGGTGGAAAGAGAAATATTTGGACTCTTTTACACTTATTTTTTTCACATGTTGTGAGTTTTCTTGCATCCTTTCTGCTGCTCCATCTATCCACAGCTAAACAGATGAATATTTCTTCAGGGAAGGCATAAAGCTTTTTGGGCATCCTTGAAGCACTTCTAATAAATGATAAACATGCTCGAGACCTTTTTAAATACTGGCTTGTGCTGAAGCCAAGTTGTGTTTAAAGGCTCAGTGCCGGGATGGATGGTTTGCTAGAGTGGATTTGGCTTTTGAGCCATTTGTGGAGTCACTTTCTTCCACCATCCTTCCTTCCAACTCGGAAAAAAAAAGAGAATTTATCACCGTGTTTATCATCAGTGCTGTGTGTGTAGGAAGGATGGGATCTCCAGGGAGGAGTTATGGAGGATCTGTGCCTCTTGTGAGTGAGGAGCAATAAATCCGGGTGCTGTCCTGGGCAGAGTGGGAAGAGGGAGAGGAACGGGCTGTGGGATTTTTGGTGGTGCTGGAATAGGGTCTGCAGGGCTGTGCTCAGCCAGCGGCGCCTTTAACCCGCTTCCATAATTAATGTTTGGGGACAAGGAGAGGGCCTGGGGGGAGGAATTAGCATTCATTGAGTGTATACGTGCAAACAGATCTGACCCAAATTTCTTGCGGTGTCCTGGTCTGTCTGTCTGAAAATTTCATGCTCTGCCTGCTAAGCCTTAATAAGGAAACAATTCCTTGGTGGAGCGTTTGCCCACATATGTTTCTGCAATTCCATAATGTGTAGGGTTCAATGCATGCAGGGTTCCCTCCTTCCCCATTGTTCCAGGCTGTCCCAGCATCATCTCCAGGCTGCGTGTGCTCAGCTGAGCCTTGGACTGGGAACGGCCCTGCTCTGCCAGGAAATGCAGTGTTTTGTAAACACTGGGCTTTGCTGCTCCGAGAAATCTGTGAAATGGTCAGCGCCGCTTTGAAAAGCTCATGGAAGCGATCCCGTGGAAGCCATCCCACGGAAACAAAAAGCAATAAAACTCTGTGGTCACTTGAAAGGATTCGGCAGTTTGTTATTGTTGGGTTGGGCATGGCATGTGGGAGAACAGCTGGAGTCGGGGGACGTGGGCCGTGCAATTGGTGTTTTCTGTTTTTAATTGGGAGCTGATTTTGATTCTGTGCAAATGGATCCTCCAGAGGGGCCACCAAGAGCAGAGGGATGGAGCAGCTCTGCTGGGAGGAGAGCCTGGGAAAACTGGGATTGTTCAGCCTGGGGAGGAGAAGCTTTGGGGTGAGCTCAGTGTGGCCTTCCAGGACCTGAAGGAGCTGCAGGAGAGATGGAAAGAAACTTTTTACAAGGGATGGAGTGACAGGAAAAGGGAATGGCTTCCCTTTTCCAAATGACAATGTACATCCTAAACAGAAGAACCAAAGGGTGATTCAGTGGGGTTATTTTGATTAATGCCTCTTCCTCTTGGTAGATCCTACACAGAGCAACCAAAGAGCGATTTTGTGGGGTTATTTTGATTAATCCCCTTTCCAACTCTGTAGATCCTAAACAGAAGAACTAAAGAGTGATTTTGTGGGGTTATTTTGATTAATCCTCCTTTCTCTCTGTAGATCGTACACAGAGCAACCAAAGGGTGATTCAGTGGGGTTCTTTTGATTAATCCCCCTTTCTCTCTGTAGATCCTAAACAGAAGAACTAAAGAGTGATTTTGTGGGGTTATTTTGATCAATCCCCCTCCAGCTCAGTAGATCCTAAACAGAGCAACCAAAAGGTGATTTTGCAGGATTCTTTGGAGTAATCCCCCTTCCTCTCTGTAGATCCTACACAAAGCAACCAAAGGGTGATTTCATGGGGTTATTTTGATTAATCCCCCTCCAGCTCAGTAGATCCTAAACAGAGCAACCAAAGAGTGATTTTGCAGGGTTCTTTTGATTAATCCCCCTCCAGCTCAGTAGATCCTAAACAGAGCAACCAAAAGGTGATTTTGCAGGGTTCTTTGGATTAATCCCCCTTCCCGTCTGTCCCCCGCAGTGGCTCTCGGCCGGAACCAGCCCCTGAAGAAGGAGAAACCCAAATGGAAGAGCGATTACCCCATGACGGACGGGCAGCTGCGCAGTAAGAGGGATGAGTTTTGGGACACGGCGCCGGCTTTCGAGGGGCGCAAAGAGATCTGGGACGCGCTCAAAGCCGCCGCCCACGCCTTCGAGAGCAACGACCACGAACTGGCACAAGCCATCATCGATGGTGCAAACATAACACTACCACATGGTAGGTGCAGCCCAAGAGGGTTTGGCCTCCCAAAAGGGTAAAATAATTCTGTTTGTAACTTTGGAGATGGGTGAAAACGTGGATGGGATGGTTTGAAATATCAGCGCTCGGCGCGGAGGGTTTCCTGTTCGGGGATTCCAAACGAAATGTTGTGTCAGTCTGATCTAACAGCTGATTCCACAGGTTTTTCTTTTTGTTTTTTTTATAATTTTAAATAAATTAGTTTTTTTCCCCTTTCTTTCACTTTCCTCTCTGTGGAAAAGTTGTCTTAGGACCCGGTGGGGGAGAGGGGGGGTTGCTGGAACTTGGAGTGTTTTGCTCCCATTAAATCATTCAAACCACTACATGTTTTTAATATGTTGAGGGACCAAAAGAAAATCTGTTTGTTTTTTTTTAATAGTTATTTCAGCTGGAATGGGTGATCTGGTCCAGGGAATTCTCAGTTGAAGTCTGATGTTTCCAAGCAGTGCTTGGGACTTTCTGTAATTCCTTGAAACACCTGAATGCTCCAAGGCTCAATTTTCATCACTTTTTTTCTCTTTGTAAGAAAGTAGATTATTTTTCCCTCCTCATTTATGGGTTTCTTTGGCACTTGAACTGTTGGGGTTTTTTTAAACTTTCTCTTGTAAAAGCTCTTGAAAAATTTCCCCAAAATTTGATGCTGGCAATCTGCTGTTAGATCCTGTGTGAGATAAACTGCAAGGATATATTTTGGGTACTTTCCCCATTTTTTTCCTCTGCTGAATTCTGCTGGGTGGGTTTTTTTTCTAAACTATGTTCTCCTTCACTCCCTAATTCTGAAATTAATCACTTCTCTATATTCCTAATAAAAATACAGTGAGAGGGGACTGGGCAAAAAGTTACTGATAATTTTAAGTCACCATTCAGATAAATTGACATAATTAATATCCTAGAGATTTGCAGATTTTGCATTGTTTTGCTTGTTGCTAAAATATAAATTGCAGACATCAGGAAAACTCAATTTATATATGGGGAAGGTGTAATAAAATACAGGTTACAGGTCTCTCCCTCTCACATCAGACTGCAGCTTAAAAAATTGTATTTTAGTGTGGGAATGTCTCTGATTCCCACACTAAAATGAGGGTCTGAGCCTGCTTTTGACCTTACTATGGTAACAGAATTCTCTTAATAAATGAAAATTGGAACCAGGAGCAGCAAGACGGGATATTTATCTATTATTTATAATTTTAATTTAAAATTAATTATATTATTTATCTAAGGAATTTGATGAGCCCCCTTAATGAGCGTTTTTGGCGGTGCTGGGCTGTGCATTGAGCTGAAATGCTGCAGCAGCACAGATGAGCAGCACTCCAGGGAAAACAATAAATTCCTGGCATTGAATTTATCTGGAATGGTGCAGAGAAGGTGCTTGGCACCCCCAGGTCTGTGCTGCCTCTTTTAGAGTGGCACAACAACTTGGAACTGGGAGGGAGGGTTGGGGTAAATGGGGCATTGAGGCAGTTTAATCCTGCCTGAAAATTTGAGCCTGGCTTTGGGTTCAGAGCTGGAGTCCCTTGAGTGTCCCAGGAGAAGAGAGGATGTGGAATGTGTGGCTTCAAGGCCCCCAGATTTGGAAAATGATGGAATTGAACTCTTCAATTTGTTTTTTTTTTGATGCCTAAAGCAAGGCTTACCTGAAATGGAGACCAGACAAAGTTAACAGAATAAAGGAGACAGATTTAATCCAGGCCTACAGGTGCATTGAGGGCAGACAGAGCCTCCTCATGAGGCTACACCCAAAATGGACCCTGAGTCACGGGATCTTCCCCTTTTATAAGTTCTGTATTTTAACACATCAGGCCTCAATTCTCCAATTCCATCTTCAGGTGATGATGGCACCCACCCTAAGCTGCTCCCCCCAATTCTCTGCTGTTTCCATATTTTGGGACCCTGAGCAGTGAGGTGTCCTTGAGTTTGGGGCTTGGAGAGGAATTGTTTTGTCTAAAATGGGAGAACAGGAGCACAGCACTGTGCACTGAAGAATTACAAAAATACAGATACATTAAAAATACCGAAGCTAAAAATCCTAAGGCATCATTTTCAGTGGTTTGAGTCCTGCTTAGGATAGAAGGGAATGTGCCAGGGGAGGCTCAGGTTGGACATCAGCAGGAATTTCTCCATGGAAAGGGTGCTCAGGCATTGGAAGTGCCCAGGGAAGTTTGGAATCTCCATCCCTGGAGGTGTCCAAGGCTTGGATGTGACACTCAGAGCTCTGTGTTTATGATGGGAATCAAAGGACATCCTTTATAACTCTCCAAAAAAAGCTATTCCTAAGAAAACCCAACATTTAATTCATAAATTCCTTTAAGTCTGGTGAAAAAATGAAATTTATTTTTCACTCTTTTTTTCTCCTCCCAAAGGATCTCTGCAGAATGCTGCAGTTCCATGGACTGGGGTTTCCCTTCCATTTATTTTCTGTGATTACAACAGAGGCTTAAAATTAATAACCCACCCCAAGCCCTCCATCCACATTTTGCTGTCCCTGCAGGGTGACAGTGCTGTGCTCCAGCCACGTATTCCCGAGAAAATGAAACCTTGCAGGAAGTGGAGGAGTGAGAAGAGGGGGCTGGGAGTGAGTAAGGACTGACAGATAGAGATTTTGCAGATAGAGACTCAGCCTTAGCTGATGCTGCAAAAAATAAAAATCGCTTTTTTAAAATTCCAGAATCCTACAGGAAAAGGGAGGGGGGGGGAAAAAACAAACCAAATCCATCTTTTTTGAGGCTGCTTCCAGCCAGATCTGTCACTTGTCTCACCCTGGCTGAGGAAGACTCTCACCAGTGTAATTTTTCTAATGGATGCCTTTTGCTGGTAAAAATAGCATGTAAGGAGTATTAAATAAATAAAAAAATAAGCTTGTGGGATGGGCTTAGCACTTCTCATCTATCTTGGGTGACTCCGTGGGATGGATATAAAAATAGAAATAACGTTATCGCCAATTTATACTTTTTTTTTTTGCCCCCCTCTCCTCCTGCCTTAAAGTAGCACATCCTCCATATTTTATTAATGAGCCCATTTAAATTTAATGAAGAAGAGTTTTCCGTACTTCTCAGCTATCAAACAGGAAATGTTGGAGTGTGTAGTATTTTATTAGGAGCTGCACCAAATCTTAGTGTCGAGCTGAACTTGGCCTGCAAGTCTTTAATATTAATTAACAATTCCCAGTCTGGCTGGGGTTAAGTGGAGTTTTTGAATTTCAGGGGGGACACTTCGTCTGCTGCAGCAGAGCTGCCAGGATATTGGGGTTTATTATCTTCAGAGATTACAAATTTGCAGACCTGGAATTGCTAAAATAGAAATTGTGGGTGTCAGAAAAACTCCATTTCTATAGGGGGGAATTGTAATAAAATACAGGTTATTTTTAATAGGGGATAAAATGGAGAGTCCCTTTAATAGGGGATAAAACACAGGTTACCTTTACCCCTAAAGCCACTCCACCATCAGCTTTGGGGTCTGGGTGGTTTTAACCCTTCTCAGTTATAGGCTCTACAAATTTTAGGATGGACACCTCACCTGCTGCAGCAGAATTCTTGGGATGTTGAGGTTTAATATCTCAGAGATTGCAAATTTGCAGATCTGACATTGTTTTGCCTCGTTGCTAAAACAGAAATTGTGGGTGTCAGAAAAACTCCATTTCTGTAGGGGAGAGTTTGTAATAAAATACAGATTCCCTTTCATAGGGGATAAAACACATGTTCCCTTTAATAGGGGATGAAACACAGGTTACCTTTACCCCTAAAGCCACCCCACCATCAGCTAGGATGGACACCTCACCTGCTGCAGCAGAGTACCCAGATATTGGGGTTTAACTCCTTTAGTGCTGTTTGAGTGATAAAAGGGTTTCTCTGCTGAGCTTTCAGCTTTGCTGTGCCTTCAAACAGGGCTCCTGTGGCTCCCAGAGGGCTTTTCCAGGGAGCAGCGTGGCAGCTCTGGATCTTTGTGTACAAGCAGAGCTGTCACATTTGCTGTGTGCAGCCCCTGAGATCCCCAAAAGTGGCCATGGGAATATTTCACTGAAATGCTGGGGAGGAGGAAAGGACGTGACTGAAATGTTGCTGTGCTGAAGAGAGCGATTTCCTCCCCTTTGGGTGAAATATTAAATAGGAAAGCATAAAAAAAAGTCGTAAATAATGACAAAGAAACCCCTCAAAGCCAAGAGAAATGTGGGGAAAGCGTGGTGTGTTCACCTCTGCTGTTTGCCACTAATTCCTAATTCCAGCAAAACTTTCTTACTTATTAAATCACACACAATCCCAGAATTATTTAGGTTGGAAAAGATTTCCAAGATCATCCAAGCTGTAACCAATGCCCACCTTTGTCACCGAGCACTGAGTGCCACCTCCAGACTCTCAATCACAGATTCCAACAGGTAAATCCAATATTGCCATCACACAAAAGGCACAATTTTACAGAGTTCCACCTCTGGAGCTGCTTCATTTCCAGGAGACACCCCTGATTCTGTGGAATCTGTTCCTTGGATTCCTCCAGGGATGGACACTCCACCAGCAGCTTTGGCTTGGGGGTGTTTTTAACACTTATCACTTGTAGTCAGTATGAAAAGTTGCCCTCTGCTGAGCTAAAAACTCCATTTTTATTTTATTTATGCTGATGAAAATCTCCGTTTATTGAGTGCATTTATTTTATTTTATGTCCATGGCAAGCTGAGCTGTCAGTGCTGCTCAGCAAGCCAAGCATTGGTATTTAAATTTCCACAGTAATTCAGGAATATCTGCCACCAAAATGATCAAGTGGGTGTTTAACACTGACCATTTCATGGATGGCTCCTGGAAATTAAGCAGCTCCAGGGGGTGGAACTGGGTAATTTTGCTTTCTGTGTGGTGGCAATCTCAGTTTTACCTGCTGGACTGATGGATTGGTGATTGACTCTGTACAGTGAATTTTTCTGTGGCATCTTTAGCATTTAAATTGAATCTCCTGTGAGCTGCTGCCCTGAAAGCCACAAGGTCCTTGTGGTTTTTCTTCCCCTTGTCCCTGCAAACTGCTGGATCCGTGGCTGGGAATTCAGCCTGGAGGAATTGCTTCCTCTGCAGCTCGTTTGTCTGAAGAGGCTTTTTAATTATCACTGAAAATTGTATTTTTGATGGATTACATTCCATGAAGCGTGGTTGGGCAGCATGTTTTTCTGTGAGGATCCCAAATACTCGCTCAGCTTTCTCTGATGCCCCTTTAAAAGGGGAGTGAGTGGTGTTTTGGTGGCTGTGGCTATCTAATTTTAGATTTCAGCAGAGTTATGAAAGCTTTGGGAGCTCTGGCTATCAAAGCATGTCTGTCAATATGATCAGCACCATGAAACTTAAGGAAACCCTAAAATCTACAGTGAATATAATCAAATTCACTGCTGAGCCTTCTGGTTCAGCTTTTGGGGGTTTTTCAGACTAAACTCTGCTCAGGAGACAGCAATTATTAGTTCAAGGGAAGGTTTTTTTAGTTTGTTTTTGCTTCAGTTAAAAAAAAAAAAAGCCCAGAAGGCAGGGATTAAAACCCAGAATTGCTGGTGTCTTGTGAGGAAGCAGCCAAGCTGCTGCTGGCACTGGGGCTGTGTGTGCATTAGTAGAGTGCTTTTATTTTGGTTTTTCTGCTACACATCAATGTCTATTTTTAAGGGTTCTTGACGTCAAGTCCCCTCCGTAGGCTTAGCTTGAAATGGGACTGAATACAGTGAGTGGAGATTTTATAAACCCAGGCTGGTTTGATCTTCATAAACTGCACCCAGGCTGGTTTAATATTCCATAAACTGCACCCAGGCCGGTTTAAAATTCCATAAACTGCACCTAGGCTGGTTTAAAATTCCATAAACTGCACCTAGGCTGGTTTAAAATTTCATAAACTGCACCCAAGCTGGTTTAATATTCCATAAACTGTACCTAGGCTGGTTTAAAATTCCTACAAGCCTGGTTGGTCTAAGCTTCCATAAACCTGCACCGAGCATGGTTTAAATGTCCATAAATCTGCACCCAGGGTGGTTGAATCTCCCATAAACCTGCACCTAGGCTGGTGTAAACTTCCAAAAACTCAACCAGGCTGGTTTAAAATTCAATAAACCTGCACCCAGGCTGGAATTCCAGGCAGCTCCAGCTTCCAGAGCCTGCTCAGGCTCAGTGGCTGCTCCTCCTCCTCTGCTGTGTCTTACCTTGGGTGATTTTTGGCATTTTCTGTGCCCCTCACATGTGGAAAAATGGTTTATTCCCCATGGTTCCACTGAAGGACGTGTTCTGTTGTTGTGCTTCCCCAAATTCCTCCTAACCTTGAAAAAAGAATCGCTTCCCTCAACAGCCTCTTCAATTAAGATGATGCTTTCCGTCATTTCTGCTGTGATTAATCTTTTTTTAAAATAGATCCCAACATCCTTTCTGTGGGATGCTGAATTCCCAGTGTTTTCTTCAAATGGAATTAAAAAAAAAAAAGAAATCAAATCCTCAGGATGCAGAGCAATTGTGGCCGGCTGAAATATTTATAAATCTAAGTGCAGGTTAGAAACTCTCAACCCTTCAAATAAAAACCCCACTTATGGCTCCATCCTACAGCTGTTTTCCTTAAATACCTTTCACTTCTGCTCTTGTTTTTTGAAAGGTATTTTGAGGAGCTTTGTCAACAGAATTGCTTGGACTCTCCTCGAGTCTCTTCCCCTGCAGCTCTTGCCTCTCTATTTCCTG
>CM019226.1:16887682-16907332 GCA_009741485.1 Malurus cyaneus samueli | reverse complement strand
AGAAAATAAAAAACAGAACAAAAAACACAAAAAAAAACCCCAAAACAACCACAAAACCTAAAAAACCACAAAAAAAAAAAAAAAAGGCCCCCAAAAAAAGCAAGAATAAGCCAAAGTGACAAACTTCAACTGATTGTACACAATGGCCATGAGATGTTTGAAATAAACCCTGGTGGCAAAAGAAACATCTCAAATTCTTTGTCTCAGGTGCTGCTGCTTGCTCTGGGTGGTGCAGATTTTGCAGACAGGAGTGTGTCTGGTGGAATAACTGCTCTGCTGTCTGAGAGTGGTCAGGAGCTGAGTCTGGTTTGTTAAATATTCCCAGGAGTGGACATTTACCCCATTATTGGCTGCTCACCATGGGGGAACTGGGTATCACTTCATCTGCCTCGCTGTCTGCTGGGAAAATGAGAAAAAGCAATATGAAGTGTTTAAAATGTGGAAAATGAAGTTTAAAGTGTCTTCCTCCCTGGAGATTGCAGCGAGGGCCCTCTGAGCCTTCCCTGTGCCAGGGGGATCTCCAGGGGTGCTTTGCTTTGCTTTGCTGCTGGAATTGTGATTTGCAGTGATTTTGGTGCTCCTGGAGGAATTTGTGTCCTCATCTCTGCAGTCTTTGGGTGTCCCACCTGCCCCTGGTCCATCCCAGCCCTCCTCCTCCATCAGCTCTGGTTGGTAATGGTCAAAATATTCAGCATCTTCTGCTGGTTTGGCTTCAGGAATTTAAACAACGGGAGAATGGTAATTTTGTCCATGATCAGGTTAAAATAATTATGGTCAGAAATGTCTGAAGCTTCTCCCTTTGAGCTGGGAGCCTTTTAGGGACACCATGGCTGCTTTAGGGACACCGTGGCTGCTTTAGGGACACCATGGCTGCTTTGGGGACACCATGGCTGCTTTAGGGACACCAAATCCTCCCTGGGCTGTGGCACAGGGAATGTGGGCAGCACTCACCAGGCATTTCAGCATTTTTAAATCCTTCAATAAACACCCCAGGCTGATAACTTCAGGTTATCCACTGGGTGTGTTACAGGCAGCTTAACCTCCAGAAAAATCCCAATTTCGAGGAATTTTCCTGGGTTTGTTTGCACCTAGAGCTGGGAGCTGCTTTTTGCTGACAGTTGTCACTGAGGAGCCCGGGGGGATTTGTTTTTTTTTGCTGAGCCCAGCCCGGAGCAGGCAGCGCTTGGGTTTGTAGCTTTATTGCAAAGAAATCCTGCAGCAAAATGAACTCTGGTGTTTCCAGCCGTGCTGTGACTCCTTGGCATTACACAGGAACAGTGAAACCTCCGGGGTGCTTTTCATAATTCCTGGGTGATCAAGGGAGATTTTTACAGAAGGTCACAGTTCCAGCAAGGCTTTGAATTTTTAACCTTTTTGGCTCTCACCATCTGTGCAGCTCCCCAAAGCCTCTGCTCAGGGCACGAGGCAGCACCAAAATTCAATCTTCTGCCTTTATGCTTAATAATTTTTCCTTTTTTAAAAAAAATGTTACAAATAAGGGCACTATATTATTATAAATAAGGGCCTTGTGAAGGAGCAGCACCTTGAGGTGAGGAGCAAATAAATCAGTGCTGCTGCCTCAAATCCTCCCTAAAACCTCCTTTAATCCCCTCCACCCCCACACCTCCACCCAGCCTTGGGCTGGAGTTTTATTTTAGGATGTGGGCACTCATTGTGTCAGTCTGTTTAGCCTCCCTGGAGCCTTTCACATTTTTGCTGGTGATCCCTGGAGACTGAGCAGCAATTCCCTGCTCAGCAGCAGCTCTGGGAATGTCAGCACAGGGAAGGATGGAGGAGTTTGGGAGCAGGCAGAGTGAAGGTTCAGGGCTGTGTTTGCTCTCTCCCCCTGCTGCACACACGTGGCTTTTAGGGGAGTTGTTTAATTTTAGTTTTCTCCTTGGGAAGTGCTGGGAGAGCTCCCCACGCTCCAGCAAAGCCAACGTTTGCTTTGGTGTCCACTCTCAGGGCTTGGCTCTGCTGCTGCTGCTTTACCTGGAGCTTTCAGAATTGCCATCTCAGCCCAAATTTCCTGTCAGATCCACTTGGAGCTCGGGTTAAACTGTCCCAAATCTCCTTTGGATGGGCACTGAGGTGGGCAGGGGGTTGTGTGAAGGTTGAACTCGCTGCCTGCACTGCCCAAGGTGCTGTGGTCTCCAGTTGTTAATTGAACATCCCAAGAAATCAGGGTCGGTCTGTGCCTTCTCCCTCTTTTTTATATTTACCCCTAAAGCCATTCCACCATCAGCTTTGGGTTCTGGGTGGTTTTAACCCTTCTCAGTTGTAGGTAATAAATTGGCCTGGAATGAGCTTAGAGCCAGGGTGGGAACAAGGACAGGAGGAGAGGATGTACAGGGAGGGGCAGGGGGGACATCAGCAGGAATTTCCCCATGGAAAGGGGGGTCAGGATTGGCAGAGGCTGCCCAGGGAGGTTTGGAGTGCCCATCCCTGGAGATGCCCAAGAAAGGGCTGGAATTGGCACTTTGGAGACTTCCAAGAACAAAATCTGTATATGTTTGTGGCTGGTAAGGAAATCTCCATCACTTGTATAAAACGCTTTTGTTCACCTCCCATTTGATTTTCCATTTGAACCCTGTTCCTTATGGGATTTGGGGTGCTGAGTGCCATGTGCTCATTCTGGATTTATGGGAACAGACTGAAAAAATCAGTGTCAACCAAGGCAGTGACAGCTTCTGTAAATCTGAGCTCAGCTTCACCCTGAGCAGGTGACCTGGGGACTTCACACACTGCCAGGGGAGATGAGCTTGGAGAGACACAATGCATCCTCAGGTGATGCAGATATTCCTCTTTCTTTTTCTCCTCCCATTCCCCCCTGAAGAATCCAGATAATGCAGAACAGCAAATGAAAATGAAGAGGGTGCTCAGAGAAGCTCTTTCACCAACCATTTTATTTTTAAATGTTTCATCGAAGAAGCCTGTCTAGACAGGCATCTATTTCCATGCCATGCAAAGCAGAATAGTAGATGAATCCTTCATTAGTGAAATGATTTGTCATCTTTGAACCCTGATGTAATATCTCTTGGAAGCTGTTACTTCCATGGAGCGTTGGATCCAAGTTTGAGCGGGATATGGAAGTGGCAGCACATATGGTGTTGTTAACATGACAACTACCAAGCATTCATGCAGAATTATTTGATTTCTCAAATTTCTCAGTGATGGAAACCCGATGAACTGCACAGGCTGGAGGGATTGGAGCTCTGGGAAAGGTGTGTTAGGGAGGAATGAGCTCCTTTGTGGAAGTTACTCTGCTGTCAGGTCCCTTTTTCCTGGCTTTCCTCTTTTTCCATCAGGTGAGCGTGGTGGGGTGACAGATTCCAGCTCTTGTGACAGGATTGCCACTGCTGTTGGCTTTATTGGGGGATTTTAGAGGAATTTGGAGGGATTTGGTTCAGGGCCCTGAGCTCTCCTTTCCAAAGTGTCCCATCCCTCTTCCCATGGCAGCTAATCCCTCTGCTCTCCCCCTTCCAGCACATCAGGAACACCCAGGAACCGTGGCTGAAATCTGGAAAGTGGCTCATTTATCTAGAGCAGAAATGTATTTATTTCAGAGGACTCTGTTAATTATCTGTCACCTCCAGCCTAGTTAATTAGTGCTAATGAATGAAGTGATGCTGCTGCTCTGCTGTGATAAAGCAGTGGATCAGCAAGGCCGGCAATGCACTTGACAGATGTGCAACAGGCTTTGCCCAAAATTTGGGTGGGAAGGGACCTCAAAGCTCATCCAGTGCCACCATTTCCACTGTCCCAGGGTGCTCCAAGCCCTGTCCAGCCCAGCTTTGGACAATTCCAGGGATCCAGGAGCAGCCACAGCTTCTCTGACAGCCCCTTCAGTTAGGAACCTGCCCTACCCTAGGGCTGAGTTTGAAGCAGGATGGCTTCAATACACCTGAGGGATCTTTGGCTGCATCCTCCACTGGGATTTCCTCTTTAAAAGCTTTATTTTGGTATTACAACGTGAGGAAATCTTCTTTCCGTGGAGGGTGGCAGAGCCCTGGACCAGCTGCCCAGGGAGGTGTGGAGTTCTTCCCTCTCTGGAGACATCCCAGACCCACCTGGACGTGTCCCTGAGTCACCTTGGGGATCTCCAGAGCTCCCTTCCAACCCCAACCATTCTGATTGCAGCAAAAGCAGCTGGGTGTGATCCTGGAGGTTGGGAAGGATGTTGAAGGATGTCAGAGTCTCTTTATTTTCCCCTCATAACGCACCAAGCATGGTTCCTGTCTGTCCTGTGCCAGTTCCACCATTGGGGATGAGCTGCTCTCGTTTTCAGGGATCTCCTGCTGCCTCTGGGAGCTGTTTCTCTGCATGGAATGGAGCCAGACCCATAATGTTCCCATAATGGAAGAGCTGTTTGTCAGTGCCTTTGAAATGGCAATTATTAAATGCTTCGTTGTGTGCAAACCCCATTCTTGACGTGGCTGGAGTAACAAAGGCAGGGCAGGGATGAGCAGAGCGTTTGTGCCATCCCTGAGGATCCAAAGTGTTCCTTTGGCCAGCAGCTCTCTGGCAGCTCAGAGCTGCATAACCCATGAAATCTGGTGTGGAAGGAGCACGGGAGAGGGGTTCTGTGAGTGGTTTATTATTTTTATTTTATTATTATCATTATTATATTCCTCCATGCTGTTAATTCTTGGAGCTGCTTTCTTCTCCTCTGCATGGGGCGCAAGGTGTGAGTATTCCCACACTTTTCCCTCTGGAAAACGGGAAAGCCCCACTGGTAACAGCAGCACTGAGCAGTTTTGGTTGGGATGAAGTCAGAAGGAGCTTTTTGGTGTTAATTCCTCCCGGTTTGGGTGGTTGGAGGTGAGTGGGACCAAGCCTTGCTCTTGTCCCAGCCCTGCTCCCGTTCTGCAGGAGCCGCCTTCACCTCTCCCTCCTGCTCCTGCCATCAGCACAGGGATTTTTGTCCTTAAAAGATCTTTAAAAGATCTTCT
Organism: Malurus cyaneus samueli; assembly: GCA_009741485.1. Taxonomy (NCBI): domain Eukaryota; kingdom Metazoa; phylum Chordata; class Aves; order Passeriformes; family Maluridae; genus Malurus; species Malurus cyaneus. The sequence continues at coordinate 16,902,380 of CM019226.1, read as the reverse complement.
GTTTCCCTGCAATCAGCAGCTTATAAAGAAGAGATAATTCAGCTTTTCTGCCTCATCTTTGCTCTCTAGGAGTTGCTCTGCTAAAAGTCCCCCTTGTTTTCCTAATAAATTCCAGGCATTAGTGATTTATATTGGGTTCAGATCAATACTCTACAGGTAAAAGCTCTACTATTCCCAATTTATTCAGCAATCCAGGCTCAGCTTGGCTTTGGAATGGAAATTTTCCGTCAGAAAAACAACTGAACCAGCTGTTCCTTGGGCAAATGTGTTTTATACACAGACACTCAGCCTCCTTAAATGAGCTGAGTCTCATTGCAGTGCTACATTTGGGATTGTGTTGTCTCAATTTCCCTTCCTGCAGCAAATCTGGCTGGGGAAAAAAAAAAAAAAAAAAGATGGAAATCTGCTCAATTGTTAAATTTTGGGTGTTTCTGAGCGATGCTCTTCGAAAGTGCTCTAAAGCTTAAAGAAACAGAAGGCACCTGGTGAGCAGAAAACAAGAATTTTTGTGAAGAGAATGGTGTGCAGCTGAAGGAAATGCTAAAAAGCCATTTCAAATGCATTAAAACTTTCGATGTTTTCAGGTGAGTGTGGTCTCATTTGCTTGATTTAATAATTCCTGCAAAAGTTGACCTTCCTGTCATTGAGCTCTTCAGTTGTTGGTCCTTTCATGTGCAGGAGGACAATTCCAACCTCTGAAAAGTTTTGAGGTGGCAGCAGTATTTTAACCAGTCCTTTTTTAGTGTTTTCCCAATCCGGTGAAATATCCTAATAATCATAGTAAAATGAAGTTTTTTTAGGGCCTGCCAGGCAATTAATTTCAAAATGTTCCCGTTCCTTATGCTTGATGATCACATCTGCTTATTTTTCCCTCTGAAATTCTCAAGCTGTCTCTTACCTGGATAACACCCAACAAGAAACTCTGCCTCGCAGATCTTCCAGAACTCCTCACTCTCCAATCCCCTGTTCCTTCTGAAATATTAAAATAATCCCATCTGCTGTTGTTTTTTGCGTTGTATCCTCCTGTCTGCCACCCTTCCTTCCTGCTGCTTTCCTCCTGGATCCAGGGGTTGCTTTGGATGATCCAGCAGTGAAAATTCAGTGCCATCTGAACCTGCTCTGCTTTGGGGAAGGAAAGGGGAAAGGGGAGGAAAATCAGGCTCAGTGGGATGTGGGGTGGTTGTTCCCTGCAGTTTTGGGCCCCTCTGTGTTGCCTTTTCCTCCTCTGGTTTAAGGAGGGTTCATCCTTCCCGTGCTGGAGCTGCATCCAAATTACCCTGGCTACAGAAAAACCTAAAAAATACATTTTTTCTCTCTTGTTTTCCACTTTCTCATAAAAGCTTGATGTTCTTTTAGTGACTCTAGCAGGTAAATGTGGTCCAAGCTGATGCATCTTGCAGGAAAGATCAGAAATTGCAGATTTTCAGTTAGAACAGGACAGTTAGGAAGTGTTTCTGGTTGGGATGTTTGATTTCCTGTGATCCCTCGGTGAGGAGCTGCCCCTGGCAGGTGAGATTGGGGCTGATCCCAGCATTTCTCACCCTTCTCCTCTCCAATAATTCATTTTTGCCTTCATCACTTCCAGAGCACCACACTCACATCACCCCTGGTTCACTGAGCCATTGGGATTACTGGTGAGCTTTGCAAAAACCTGTTCTTACTTTAAACCATTTCTCAGGCCAGGAGGGACTATGGGATTTTATTTACATGACAAGAAGTTTCCTCTGCTGTATTTTTTTCTATTCATTTATTATTTTTTTAGCCGCAGACCTCCAAGTTAGCTGCTGTTTGAGAGGATTTGTTTTAATATTGCTTATCTGATGATGATTAAGGAATCCAGTGTTTATAGCATAAGCTTTGACCTTGATGTTGGTTCAGCTGGGCAACGAGATAAATGATGAAGAAATTCCTCAGCAAACTCACCCCTTGTTATTTAAAATGAACTCTTGGAGATGCTTTTCTAAACCTGATGCATTCTTTTTCAAGAGACTCAATTTGATGAAATTTTAGCTGCTTTAGCAATATTGAAAGGCGGTTGAGGTTTAGATTTTGGGGTTTTTTTAGCAGCAGACTTGTTTGTATGTCTGGAATTTAGTCCTGCGACATTTAGCAAATAGATGAGGAGTGAAATGAACGTTTTAAAACAAAACTGAAGGGTGGGAACTTCAGACTTGGGTCTGTCAATGACAAAAAACCATAAAAGGGATGGGTGCAACTCAGCTTTGATAAAAGCTGGTTGGCTCTGAAATTCATTAATGGCAAAACATTGTAATAAGTTATGTAAAATTATATAATTTATTTCCTTTTTTGTTTTTTTTTTTTTTTTCTCACTAATTCTTGGTGCTACCTGCACTAAAAGAAAGCCTAAACATGATCTTTTGATTTACTTTGGGTGTTTTCATCAACACAAATTATCCTTAAAAAAAGAGGATTTCTGTCTAAAAGATTTCCAGCAGAAGATTCTGCTGTCACACTGGGCTGGGTGACACCACACATCTTCATGTTAAAATTTTATATTGTGGTAATTTTGCTGATCAAACAGCAAAGTTTAAGATGGCTCAGTATCATAAAAAAAATTCTAACTAAAAAACCCTCTTAATTTCTAACAAGGAGCACTTGGCTGTTGTGTGCAGAGCAGAGTCAAAGAGGTTTTTTAATATTCTGTAATTCAAGGACTTGGCTCCTCTTCAAACATCCCCAGCTCCAAAAGGATGGGTAATTTGGAGAGTGGCTGTGCCCCCTCTAGGGGCAAAAATGTGGAAATTTGTTCTGCAGGTAAATTCAGACCAGGAGACAAGGTTTGGATGGAGCCGGGGGTTTCACCACAGGGGAAGGGATTTGGGATTTGGGATTTGGGATACGGCTTCCTCAGTTTCCCAGGCTCTGCTTTCAGCCTTCTTTCCCTTGAACTCCTAAAACAATGTGGAAAATGTGCTTTTCCAGGGTGGCATTTGAGATCAACTTTACAAAGTCAAGTCTATTTTATAAAGTAAAATCTATTTGATGAAGTAAAACCTATTTTATGAAGTGATATTGTGAAAAACTTAGCTTGTATTCAATACTTTGGCGTGTGTTGTAATTCCTGAGCTGTGCTGTGAGCACACCCAGGCTATCCAGATGAATATCCAGATTATCCCAAGGGAATTTAGGGAAATAAGGATCGCTGCTGACACTGCAGGGCTTTGAATGAGGAGTCAGAGCTGCTGTGGGGCACAAACCCCGTGCAGCCGCAGCCCTGGGTGGCCGTGTTTGTTTGTCCTGGCAGTGCTCACTAAAACACGAGTCCTGCACAGCCATCCCAGCAGTTTGGGGATGCTGGAGGAGTTACAAAATCCTCCTTTCACAGTGCTCTCCTGCTTTTTCACAGCTCGGGGTCGGCGCAGTGGAACGGGGCCAGGTGGTGTTGGCCGGGCTGCTGCTGAAATATTCCTGCTTTCAGTGACCCCTGGGAGCCATCCCCATCACTCATGTTTGGGATCCACATCCCTGTGTTTGGGATGCTCAAACCCCATCCCTGTGTTTGGGGTGCACATCCACATCCCTCACATTTGGGATCCACATCCCCATGCCCGTGTTTGGGATCCCCATCCCTGTGTTTGAGATCCCTATCCCAATCCCTCACATTTGGGATGCACATCCCCATCCCTGTGTTTGAGATCCCTATCCCAATCCCTCACATTTGGGATGCACATCCCCATCCCTGTGTTTGGGGTGCACATCCACATCCCTCACATTTGGGATCCACATCCCCATCCCCGTGTTTGGGATCCCCATCCCTGTGTTTGAGATCCCTATCCCAGTCCCTCACATTTGAGATGCACATCCCCATCCCCATCCCTTTGGGATGCACATCCCCATCCCTGGATTTGGGGTGCCCATCCCTGTGTTTGGGGTGCACATCCCCATCCCTCCCATTTAGATGCTCATCCCCATCCCTCAGCCCAGCTTTGGGATCTCATCCTGCTTTATCTGGAGGGATGGGGCTGTTTGGCTTTTAGGGGATGCTTTTATCTCCACCCCAAATTTCCATGTGCAAACAAGCTGGAGCACTGATGGTTTTATCCTACACCTTTAAAGCCTGAATTCAGACCTCACCTCTTGGGTGCTTGAGCAGCAGGGTGAAACTTCCCACAGTGACCATTCCAGTGTGAATTTGACAGGAATTCCCAATCATTTTCCCCTTTTTTCCCTCCTCCAGGTGCTCTTACAGAGTGTTACGATGAACTGGGCAACCGCTACCAGCTCCCCGTCTACTGCCTCGCCCCACCCATCAACATGATCGAGGAGAAGGGCGACCTGGAGACTCTGGACATCCCTGACCCCCCTCCCAACTCGGGGCACGAGTGCCAGCTGCGCCTGCGCCTGTCCACGGGCAAGGACCTGAAGCTGGTGGTCCGCAGCATGGACACCGTGTACCACATGAAGCGGCGGCTGCACGCCGTGGAGGGAGTGGAGCCGGGCAGCCAGCGCTGGTTCTTCTCTGGGAGGCCCCTGGCTGACAAAATGAAACTGGAGGAGCTGAAAATCCCAAAGGACTACGTGGTGCAAGTCATCGTGAGCCAGCCCTTAGCAAATCCCACCCCGGTGGAAAACTGATTTCTGCTCGTTTGGTCGATTCTTCTCTTCCTGCGTCTCTGTTGTGGGGTTTGTTTCTGCTGCCCTCTCTTCTTTCGGGGTTGTCCTGCTCGTGGATGGGTTCCAAGAAATGACCAGCAAAGCTTCCATCTGTGATGGAGATCTGCAGAAACAGAAAAATGTAACCTGGCCTCGGGGGTTTGCCTGATCTGATAGTGAACACCACCACAGCAAGGGGAGGGAGAAGAGGGAGGGAAGAGATTGTCCTACACTTAAATCTGTTACGATCCTGAGAACGGTCGGTGGTTCCTGATCCATGAGGCCGGAGCAACAGAGAGCACTTTGATTTTAAAACCACCTTCAAACCCAATCGATGTATCCAGCAGGAAGGAGCCAGTCCCGGGGGTCACCGGGCTCTGATGGGGCTGGGGCGGTGGAGCTGGGCTGGGCTTTGCCCCCTGGCAGCTCCTGGTGATGCTCAGAGCGAGCTCTCCTACATTCCAAGGTGGCACTGTGGCCCCGTGCCAGCGCTGTGTCCCGCTGCAGGAGCTGAGCCTGGCTCCTCTCACTCTGTACTGTAACTGAGCTGTGCAGGGCTGCCTCAGCCTCAGGGGAACTGCCTCCTGGGCACTCTGTGCCCGCCCAGCTCCTGTCCCCAGGGTCCCCAGGGTCACCCGCAGAGGCTGTGCCCGGGTGTGCCCAGCTGTGCTCAGGGGTGCCCAGCTGTGCCCAGGTGTGCCCAGCTGTGTCCAGGGGTGCCCAGCTGTGCCCAGGGGTGCCCAGTTGTGCCCAGGGGTGCCCAGCTGTGCCCAGGTGTGCCCAGGTGTGTCCAAGTGTGCCCAGGTGTGCCCAGGTGTGCCCAGGTATGCCCAGCTGTGCCCAGCTGTGCCCAGGTGTGCCCCGGTGGCCGATGCACCGCGCTGCCCTCGAGCAGCCCCTGTGTCCCGCAGCTCCGGGTCACTCTGCAGATCCTCCCAAGATTGCAGCTTCCCCAGAGGGCACAGAGCGAGGGAAATGGTGAGGATACAGCAGCAGGCAGTCCCCAGCCTTTGGGGTGTCACTGGAAGCCACCCTTGGAGCTTTGGTGGCTCTCAGGATGGCTGGAGGTGTCCTCACCAGCCACCACCACCCCAGAGCGTGGCCAGGGCTCCCCCAGCCTGTGCTCTCCCTTCAGAATGTACCAGGGACCCTCTCAGCACACGACAAATCCTTTTGGGGTGTCAGAACCCAGCTCCTGTTGGGGTTGGGGGATCCCTTTGGTCCCCCCAGCTGGGGAGGCTCTGAGGCTGCTCTGCCCCTGCCTGGCAATGCCTTCAGTGGGATCACAGCCCTGCTCTTCTAATCAGGATTTCTGTTTGCTGGGGTTTAAGCCATCTCTGAAATCCCTTCTTCCACAGTCAAATGTGTTGTTAATGTGGGAAGAGCAGATTTTTATTGGTTTCTGTCTTCCCTCTCTGCAGGAGCGGTGTAAAGCTGCAGCCCTTGCTCAAACTGCTGCATTACACCGATCATTTCAAACTTCTGCTCCTCATTAATTCCACAGAAATCAAATTTCTGGGACCCACAAACTCGGAGGGAGTTCTTGCAGCAGAGTCATGGTGATCAGGGCTGGCTTGGACATCCCAGCAGGTGGAAGCAGAATTTCATTGATGGTTGGGAAACAGAGCCACATTTTGTTTGCATTTCCCACCCCACCCAACTACAGCTTTTTTTTGCTCCTCATTTTGTATCAAATCTGTGAGTTTCTCACAGCTCCTTCATCCCCACTTGGTACAGGATGCCTGAAATGCAGTGGCAGAGCTGTGGAAAAGAAAACAAATTCCCTGTTCTCATAATCACCAAAGTGACTTGCTTTTCTTTTCTTTTTCTTTATTTTTTTTCTTTCTTTTTTTCTTTATTTTTAAAGGCGAAAGTGAGCTGATCAATACTAACCTAGAACAAGTTTTCTACGGTGGAGTTTTTTTAAAGACAAATTTGATTTCTTCTCGTACTTGAGGTTTTTGCAGCCAAATCTTTTGCATTCCAGGGGAGGGGGAAATATTTGATAGATAAACAAGTCAAAAACCTCTCTTGGGGTTTTCTCTGGGCAGAGGATGGTTTGATGCCAGGGAGACACTGCTTGTCTTATAAGGCAGAACTTCCATAAATGTCTGGATAAATGCTTTTTATGGTGTCATTTCCCTGCAGTCCATTCTGGAAAGGTGGTGGATTAAGGAGGAGCAAACCAGGAGCTGTGAATACTAAAACACTGCTTTTTAATTTTTGTAGATATTTTTTTTATTATTATTATTATTTTATTTTTTTTTCTATTTTCATTCAGGCAGTTGTCACCAGGTGCTGGTTTTGAGATGTAGGGGCTGGGATTGCTCCTCCTTGCCCCTCTGCCCCCCTGTTTGTTGGGAAAGGCTCAGTTTTATGACACTTAGAGATGATCATGTTTTATTTTAATTGCTTTTATGGCAGGGTGATGCTCTGAAGGCCATGTTCTGAGTGGATTTGGAGTAGAACAGAGACTTTGGTCATGAAAATTCTCTTTTCCAGCCTCCCCCCTCCTCAATGACATATCAAAACCTGAAAAAATTCAATGGCAAAACATTTTAGAGGTGACAATGAAAACTTTGACCCTCTCTGTATGAAATGACAGCAGTTCTAAACACATTCCCTGCAGAAACACAATTTTACAAAGTTTGTGTTGGGAAAGGACTTTAAATTTCAAAATACATTAAAAAAAATATCAGTAACAAGCTGTAAAGGCACATGGCTGACAGGGCCACGGGTAGAACTGGAGGCTGTGAAATGCACTGAGAGAACATTTGTGTCTCAAATGCCCTGAGTTTGCCCTGAAAGTTGGGTTTTGGTGCAGATTCCAGTGGGCTGGGAGTGTGGGATGAGTTTTGGGGGCAGAGGGGATGTCCTCTGAGGGAGGAAGAATTGTCTGGGGGCAGGACATGGCTCAAATGGGATTAACCAGGTGGGGATTGGGGCTGCTCAGGAGAGGGTGGGTAACCCCAGGAGAGGATGGATAACCCAGGAGAGGGTAGGTAACCCCAGGAGGGGATGGATCACCCCAGGAGAGGATGGATAACCCCAGGAGGGGATGGATCACCCCAGGAAGGGATGGATAACCCCAGGAGAGGATGGATAACCCCAGGGGAAGATGGATAACCCCAGGAGAGGATGGTAACCCCAGGAGAGGATGGATACCCCAGGAGAGGATGGATAACCCCAGGGGAGGATGGTAACCCCAGGAGAGGATGGATAACCCCAGGAGAGGATGGATAACCCCAGGAGGGGATGGATAACCCCAGGAGGGGATGGATAACCCCAGGAGAGGATGGATAACCCCAGGAGGGGATGGATAACCCCAGGAAGGGATTAATAACTCCAGGGGGGGATGGGTAACACCAGGATGGGATGGATAACCCCAGAAGAGGATGGGTAACCCCAGGAGAGGATGGATAACCCAGGAGAGGAAAGGAATGATAACCCCAGGAGAGGATGGGTAACCCCAGGAAGGGATGGATAACCCCAGGAGAGGATGGATAACCCCAGGAGAGGATGGATAACCCCAGGGGAGGATGGGTAACCCCAGGAAGGGATGGATAACCCCAGGAGAGGATGGATAACCCCAGGAGAGGATGGGTAACCTCAGGAAGGGATGGATAACCCCATGAAGGGATGGATCACCCCAGGAGGGGATGGATCACCCCAGGAGAGGGTGGATAACCCCAGGAGAGGATGGGTAACCCCAGGAGAGGATGGATAACCCCAGGAAAGGATGGATAACCCCAGAAGGGGAGGGATCACCCCAGGAGAGGATGGGTAACCCCAGGAGAGGATGGATAACCCCAGGGAGGATGGATAACCCCAGGAGGGGATGGATAACCCCAGGAGAGGATGGATAACCCCAGGAGAGGGTGGATAACCCCAGGAGGGATGGATAACCCCAGGGAGGATGGATAACCCCAGGAGAGGATGGATAACCCCAGGGGAGGATGGATAACCCCAGGAAGGGATGGATAACCCCAGGAGAGGATGGATAACCCCAGGAGAGGGTGGATAACCCCAGGAGAGGGTGGATAACCCCAGGAGAGGGTGGTAACCCCAGGAGAGGGTGGATAACCCCAGGAGGGATGGTAACCCAGGAAGGATGGATAACCCCAGGAGAGGATGGATCACCCCAGGAGAGGATGGATCACCCCAGGATTGCAGCAGGAGCTGCTGGCAGCATGGCCAGGTTGGGTTTTGGCCCCTGGGTGCTGTTCCCCCCTCAATCCCGGGGTAGAAACGAAGGGACGCCGCAGGATTTTAACGCACACCACACAGACCAGTGAGGAGGAACCAATTTGGGGTTCATTTGTCCCCCCACTGAGCCCTTTGTGCCATTCCTGCTCAGCTCTGCCTGGCAGCTGATGCCAGGACAGAACCTTTTCTACCCTGTCAGTGACAGCTCCGATTTTTATACTCTTTATTGTCACTTCTGCCCGAGCCAGAAGTGAGGACCTGGTGAAAATCACCCTCCTGAACAGCTTGAAGGGCAGAGAGGCACAAACACCCAGAGCCTGCCAGGGCCAGGGAGCCCCAAAAAGCCCCAGGTACATTTGGGGTGCTGCAGGAGGATGCTCAGGGTCCCCTTCCCCACCCAAGTGACAGCTGCTCCTTCAAAGCCCCCCAAATGTCACCGCCTGCCTTGGTGCATCGTGGTTTTTGGGGTCCTCTGCACAAAACCCAGCTTGGGATTTATTTCCTGAAAGCCTTCGCTTCTCTGGAGCTGGGGGATATTTTGGGAAATGAAACAGTGCGAGTTGGTGTGGAATAAGTTGGGGTTTTAATAGACACCCCAAAAATTGGGGTGGAACAGCACCAAAAATCCTCAGCCCAGGAGCGACCAAACCAAGCCCAGCTTTTCTTTGCCTTCCACAGAAAGTTCCTTTGGGGAGGAAGGAGGGAATCTTTGGAGCAACTGTGCATAATGTTTGGTGAAGGTCAATTGATAAAATGATAAAATATTGCTGTAGTGTGACGTGCTTCTGCATATATATCCATTGCTAGTAAATAATGTAAAATCTTTTTTTTTTTTTTTTTTAAAGTATTAAAAAAAAATACTCTTTGTTACAATGGTGGGATGCTTTGAGCCATGGAGTTCTGGGAGCATTTTTGCTGTGTAGGTGTTGACAAAGTGAATGCTGAACGTTTCTCCATGTCTGTGATGCTTCAGAAATGGAAGGGGCAGCTGCATTTCTGCCTCTGGAGCTCTCTTTTCCAAACTTTTCCGTGTTCCCTGTACAGACATCCAAGATCCTGCACCTTATGCAGAGAATGTTTACATTAAAAAAAAAAAAAAAGGATTTTTTTTTTTGGCTTTTTCCCTGTGCTGCTCAGATCCTGTTACTTTGAAAGTAGTCTCTGTCAGAAAAAAGGGGGCTTTTTTAAAAATTTTTTTTGCCTTTGCCCTTCACTACTTCTCTGCAATCCCTCCTGGATCGTGGCTGGAAGCTCTGGGACAGCTCAGACTCTTGTGGAGCAGGAGAGGTGTTTGAAAAAGGTGTTTGAAAAACCCTGCTTTGGGTGTGGGGATGAGCTTTGCCCTCTCTGCAATTTCCTTGGAAAACAGCACAAAGTTCTCCGAACCCTCTGGATGTGGCAGATTCCCTGGAGTTGGAATTCCAGGATCCACGTTGGTGTTTTTTCCCCAAATGATGAATGTCCTGCTGTTCTCTCTGCAGCTCCAAACATTTCTGGTGGTTCATGGATACACAGCTCTGCCCCGAGCCTCCCCTTCCTGGGAAATGTTTGGGATTGCTCTTCTCTCCCGAATTCCATCTGTGTGCTGTCTGTAGGGATGGAGTCAGAGCTCTCCTTCCCAAAAGAGACACTCCACTGAGCCTCCACCAGTCAGGCAGCTGGGAAATGGGATATTTTCACCAACAGGCTTCTTAAAGTGGACTTGGAGCCTTTTCACCGATGTGGCTGCTGGATTTTCCATGGAAAAGTGCATCCCGACCCTCGGAGCAGGGGCTTGATCCACAGGAACGCTGGATTTGTGCATTTTCCACATGAAAATAATTTTCCACCATTCAATCAGAGCCACGGGGCCAAGAGAGAACTTCAAATCCTGACTCCTGCCTTAAAACCTTCAGTTCGTCTGGAGCTCCAGAAAACTCTGCACCTGCTCATTCCCAAATCCTGTTTTTTTTTTTTTTTTTTTTTTCTCCTTTAGAAATTGGAATCCGGTCCAAGGCTGGAGACAATTTAGGCAATTGAAAACAAAAAAAAAAAAAAAAAAAAAAAATTGGAAGCTGATGGCTTTATTAAAATAACAAACTGGTCTTGGATTACAAACCCTATTTGTGCCTCTCAAGTCCAGGGAATGTTTCAAAAGAGGTGGATTTGAGCAATGGTGGCCAGGACTGCGCTGGTGGCTGCGGGTGACACTTGGTGACACTTGGTGACACTTGGCTTTCGTGTGCTCTGAGCAAAGGGACTCGGCTCTGTGTCCTCTCTGCCTCGTGGGAATGGCTTTCAAAGATGGCTGGTACCATCAAATTTGTACTTCTTGAATAAATACCTTCATTTTTATGGTAAAACTGCGGCTGTGCCCTTTGTTTGTGCCATGGGTCCCATGGGATGTTCTGCTGGGTTTGGGACTGACCCAGGGAAACCAGGATGAGGATGTTTTTTCCCCTCTAATTTTTAGGAACACTTTTAGAATCAAAGATTTGTGTAAAACAGGCTTTTAAATATTTTTCCCCTTGCTGGTGAGGGAAGAATTCCAGGCCAATTTTCTCCTGCTTTGAACACCAGGTAACGCCCAAACTGCTTTATGGATTTTTATGTTTTTCCTCTGGGAGTTTATTAACACCTCACAGGTTGTCTCCAGACTGATAAAATTCTTTGATTTAATTTTTTTTTATCCTAGGGGAAATCTTTCACTGCTGAGAGCAAATCATCCTGAATTGCCATTGGAAATGCTGTGCAAATTTCTTGTATTTAAAACAAAGAAAAAAAAAATCAATTTTTTTCTTCCCTGCATTTAAAAAAAAAAAAAAAAAAAAAAGAATCCCGGCCATGCCATGCCTTAAGAAACACGCTCAGTGTTCTTTTTTCCTTCTTAAATTTCTTCTGTGGGGCTTTTGGTTGGGAGCTGGAATTCTACAACTTCTCCATTAGCTCTGATACCCTTGAGGGACACGTTTTAATGGCAATTTGGCCGTGTGACCGTGTTTTATCCTTCAAACAAGGTGTGAAATCTGTGCAGAATGCAGGGCCTGGAGATGTGCTCACCCAGGGTGGGTTTGTGCCTGGCTCTGTGGATCAGCTCCTTGCTGAACAAAAATAATGGATCTGGGTAATTGGCCTGTAATTACATTCCCTGACACTTTGTCTTAATTCAGGGCACTGCTTTTATAGCCTTGATTAACTGCCAGAGGTATCAGAGGAGCGGGAATAATTCTTTGTAGGCCACAGCTAAATATTTCCATTTTTTAAATAAATGTAGGAAATTGGAGTAATTTCACTGCAGAATTTGGGATGGGAGTTACAAACAAGGGTGTGATTTTCCTGAAAATTTCCCTGTACGGGTAGAAAAATATATAATTTTAATTCCTTTATATGGGAGTGTGTACAGATAATGTCTTTCCATATCCCTTTTTTAATAATATGTTAAAATAATATAATAATGATAATAATTATATATAATAATTATAAAATATGTAATAATAGATATATTAAAGATATATAGATATCTTTTGTAATAGATATACCTAAAATGTAAGGTATTATAGGTATTTTATTTAAGGTGTAAAACCTTGTATGCATCCATTCCATAGAATCACAGGATGATTTGGGTTGGAAAGGACCTTAAAGCTCATCCATTCCAACCCTTTTTCCATGGGCAGGAACATTTTCCACCATCCCAGGTTGCTCCCAGCCCAGGCTCAGAGCAGCTGTGGGATTCCACCCTCCAGCTGGGCTGAAACCTCTGTGAAAAAGGCTGGGGGAGGAATTTTCTGGAATTTTCTGATTTAATTATTCCCTGATGCTTCAGCCATTCCGATTCCTTGGTGAAATTCTGGTTGCAGAGAGTTCAGAGGGTTCTGTGTGAGGTGAGAGGGGAAATAAATCCATGGGATTGCTGTGCCCAGAGGGGGAACGGTCAATATTTGGCAAAAGAACCGAAAGTGCCTCTCTTGCCTTCTCTCCACATGGCCTTAATTAGGCGGGCTCATTAACAAAGCCAAAACAGATCCCTCACCCTGGACAAAACCCCAGGAATTGCTGTGGGACATGAAGCTGAAATCCAGCCTGGATCAATCCCCAATCCTCAAACAGATCCCTCACTCTGGAGAAAATCCCAGGAATTCCCTATTCCTCAAACAGATCCTTCACCCTGGAGAAAACCCCAGGAATTGTGGGGCACAAGGCTGAAATCCAGCCTGGATCAATCCCCAGTCCTCAAACAGATCCTACACTCTGGAGAAAACCCCAGGAACTGTGGGGTCAAGGCTGAAATCCAGCCTGGATCAATCCCTGCTCCTCAAACAGATCCTTCACCCTGCAGAAAATCCCAGGAATTTTGGGGCACGAGGCTGAAATCCAGCCTGGATCAATCCCCAATCCTCAGACAGATCCCTCACCCTGCAGAAAATCCCAGGAATTGTGGGACACGAGGCTGAAATCCAGCCTGGATCAATCCCTGTTCCTCAAACAGATCCCTCACCCTGCAGAAAATCCCAGGAATTCCCTGTTCCTCAAACAGCTCTCATTCTGGAGAAAATCCCAGGAATTGTGGGACATGAGGCTGAAATCCAGCCTGGATCAATCCCCAATCCTCAAACAGGTCCCTCACCCTGCTGAAAATCCCAGGAATTGTGGAGCATGAGGCTGAAATCCAGCTTGGATCAATCCCCAATCCTCAAACAGGTCCCTCACCCTGCAGAAAACCCCAGGAATTGCTGGCTGTGCTGCCAAACCCCAAAGGCTGCAAACCCTGCCAGGTACAACCATCTCCCCCAGATCATTGATGAGGGGACTCTGGTGGGGCACAGAGGGGAATTATCCATGGAAACAAGATCCCAGCAGCCAGGAGGAGCAGTGGGGTGGGATCCATCAGTTCCTCGTGGCTGCTTTGCTATCCTGGAGCAGGAGGGGATGCTCTGCTCAGGGCAGAAGGGTTTGGGAACCATCAGCACTGATTTCCTGCTGGGAAAGAGCACGTGGAACAGCAGCCCGTGCTCACAGTGGATAATAAAGGTGACCTCCTGCTTCTCCCAGGCACAGGAAATAGCAGAATCCTGCTGCTTCCTGCCATGGAGCCACACAGCAGCGTTTGGGATCACACCAGCCAGGCCCCAAAGCTGCTGACAGGGAGTCATGGCATGGTTTGGGTGGAGGGGACCTTCAACATCACCTCATCCCACAAATTCCACTGTCCCAGGGTGCTCCAAACCCCATCCAGCCTGGCCTTGGGCACTGCCAGGGATCCAGGGACACCCTGTGCCAGGGCTCCCCACCCTCACAGGGAACAATTCCTCCCCAATATCCCATCTAACCCTGATCTCTGTCAGTTTGAGGCCATTCCCTGTATCCTGTCACTCCATCACTAAATCATCCCTCTCCATCCCTCCTGTAGCCCCTTCAGGCACTGAAAGGTCACAATTACACCACCCTGAAATCTTCTCCAGGCTGAACAACCCCAACTCTCCCAGCTTTCCAAGGCTGAGCTCAGAGTTAATCCTGGCTTTCCCTCCCCACAGCATTTCACCCAGTGGGTGCATGAGCAGCAGGATCTGATCCTTACTCAGGTCGGTCCCATCCTGGAGAAAGCAATCAAACTGCCCCTGAGGAGAGCAGGGAGCTGTCAGGCATGGCCTGCACCGAGCTGAGAGCAATAATTAGCAGGATTTATTTCATTTGAAATGCCCACTGCTCCCAGTCAGGTTGGGGCACAGGCAATTAGCACCCGGCAGCAGACACGAGATGCTGCTCAGAATTCACGGACAGGATTAATCAGATGATTTATGAGAGAGCCATGTGTGATTTCTGCACAGAGAAAATGTGAAAGCGCTCATTGCTGTCTGCCTGTCTTCTCTTCCTGACTTCTTTTCCTGTCTTCTTTTTCACC
>CM019226.1:16875107-16885616 GCA_009741485.1 Malurus cyaneus samueli | reverse complement strand
ACCACCAAAACAAAAAGGAAGGAGGGAAAAGATGCGCCGGCTTTTTCGCGCCCGGCCCAAGTGGGTCGCGGGAAAGCCCGCGCCGCCCCGCTTCCACCCGGGGCTGTGAGACCCCCGAGCCCCTCCAGCACCCACCTTGTAGACTTTGCCGAAGGCTCCATCTCCCAGCTCGCCCACCACCTCCCACACCTCGCCGGGGTCCAGATCGCGGCGGACGTGCTCGTATTCCTTGGAGCGGCGCTTCTCGAAGGCGGAGAGGCGCAGGATGCGGCGGAAATTGGCGAAAGCCATCCCGGAGTGCGGCCCCGGGAGCTGCGGAGCCGCCGCCGCCCGCTCCGGCCCCGGCAGGACGGAGCGCTGCGCGCCGGGAGCGAGCGGGACCGGGCCGCCTCCAGCCGCGCACATGGAGCCGGAGCCCCTCCACCTGCTGGGCTGGGCTGGGCTGGGCGTGCTGGGCGCTGCCGGGACAGGCCATTGACACCCCGCCCGCCCGCCCCGGCCACCGCCCCGCACGGCACGGATCGGTCCAGACACGGCAAAGATAGGGAACAGCACGGGTACAGCACGGCACAGACAGGGCACGGCTCGGTCCGGGCTCGGCACAGACAGGGCACGGTCCGGGTACAGCACAGACAGGGAACGGCTCGCTCCGGGCTCGGCACAGACAGGGCACGGCTCAGTCCGGAATGGCACAGTACAGACAGGGCACGGTCCGTCCCGTCCCGACTGTCACGACTCAGTCCGAATATGGCCCGGCACCGCCCGGCATGGCTCATCCAGACACGGCTCATCCCAGGCACGGCTCTGCCCTGGCACGGCACGGTTCGCTCCGGGATCGGCCCGGCACTGCCCAGCCGGGTGAAAGTCCGCCCTGACCGGCGCGGCTCAGCCCGGGTACGCTCTGCCCCGTCGCCTTGGCACGGTTCAGCTTGGCACCGCCCGGCCTGGCACGGATCAGCCCGGCCCTGCCCCGTTCTGCCCGTCCCGGTGCACTGAGCCATGGCCCAGCCCGGCTGAGCCCGGCAGAGTTCCCCATCCCAAACCAAACCCGGGACAGCGGGATAGGGAAGGAGCGATCCCCCCGCCCCGCCGTGCCCGCAGCATCCCCGGAGCTGCTCCGATCCCCGAACAGCCACATTCCCGCATGGAAAACCCTAATCCCGACCTTCCCCGGCAGCCGAGCCGCGTTTCCTGCTCCCCGCGGTTCAACACAGCTGATTCCCAAAATCCGGGAGCGGGAATTGCGGGGTATCCGCACCGCGGCACCCGCCAGGCGCTGTTTTGGGTGATGTGCCCCAGTGGCAAGGTCTCAGGGTCCCCGTGGTGACATTTCAAACGCTCCGAAGGCGGAGCGGCGATCCCAAATGGAATGGGGACATCTAGGGGACCCCCCCGGCGGTGCAGCAGGGAACGGGGCTGCGTGGCTGTTCCTGCACATCCCGGCCACACCCGCGCGTGTTCTGCCCCAAATTCACATCCCAGCGCCCAGCCGGGGGCACGGGAACAGGGCACGCCCCATCCTGAAGGAAATTACAGCAAAACTCAGCACAAGATCCCGCTTTGAGAGCGTCTGAGCTCAGGGATGCCGTACGAGTTCCCTGACACATCATTCCCCGAAATACCGGGCTGATTGTCATCTTTCCTCGTCCTTGCTGTTAAAAATATATTGGCAGAGTATTCCCAGCTCCTGGAGGTTGATTGAAAGAATTACCTGAGCTCCTGAAAACGAGATTGGCGTTAATGCTCGAAAATTACCGGCTCTGTGTGATGTTTTGAGAAGTGACCCACAGGGCTCTGCATCCCCCGGGGTTTAAAACCAGGGATCAGTGACATTACAAATATTGCATTTCAGATTTTCCAACAACAGCAGCACTCTGGAACACTAATTAAACAGCAAGCCCTCCCATGGTGCTCCAGCTCAAATAATTCCTGCAGATTTCCCCCACTGGCAGAGATTAAAAGATGGCAGAATCAGCCCAGGCTGCAGATGCTGGTTGTTTTTTTTTTTTTTTTTTTTTTTTTTTTAGCAGAGGCAGTTTGTCCTCTGTGTTGGCCTTTGGGGAAGTTTGACTGAAATTTTGGAGCTGGAGGTTCAGCTGAAATTTTGGAGGCTCTGCCCTGCACTGGAGGAGACTAAAGAGGACTGAAAAGAATTATTAAAAGTGACACCTTCAAAAGAAAAATGTGGGGGATTTTTTTTCCAACGTCTCTGGTTTGTCAGAAAAGTCTATTTTTTTTTCCCCTCCAGTGGAGTGGCTATGAATGTTTAACCTCGGTATTTAGGGATGAGCGTTTCAAAGACCAAAACTTCCCCGGACTTTGCACCCCAAAGCAGCGGCGTTGCTGTTCCCGGCTCGGAAATGTCCCATCTCCTGCGCAGGGGCTGTGCCAGGGGGGTTTGGGTGCAGGAATGGGCTGGGGATGCAGAGTCACCTGGGCACACCTGGGTGACGGGCACAGTTCGGAACGGGGATGGGAATTGGCTGTTGGGCAGCTGGGGTTTGAGGGATTCTTTAGGTCACTTTTGCTTTGAAAAACTGAGAAATACACAGGCCAGGAAGGAAGGCAGGTGACTGCAGCTCAGGACAGAGAGATTTTACTGCCCTGTCCTGGCATTTGGTGTGTTTATTTCTTGCCTCTATCATGGAATTTGACAGAAACCCTTTAAAACCTGGGTGCTCCGTACCCATTGAGTGAAAGTTTTTAGTGAAGGACCCTATTTTCTGATAAAACACAATTCCTAAATATTATATTTAACTCCCTTCCTTATTTATCCTTCTGAAAGCAGCACCAGTAGAAATTCTGTTGCCAGCCTGCTCTGTGTGGTGCATTAAAAACCCATTTGTGTGTGTGCTCAGTCGTGGATGATTCCTTGCTTACGTCTGTTCAGGTTTCTCAAGCAGTGTCAGGAACAAGGTAAACATTGTAAAATAACTTAATTGGCCTCTGAGAGAAAGGGAAACTTAAATCATTATTTAAATGCTTTCTATTTTAAACAGGTATAATGTATCCAAAGTAGGCTACTTAGAGAATAAAGCTGCTTCAGAGACAGCTGGTTTGGTTTTTAGTCTGTTGTTCTATCCGAGTGTTAACCCCAGCCTCACACCAA
This sequence comes from Malurus cyaneus samueli, assembly GCA_009741485.1. NCBI lineage: Eukaryota > Metazoa > Chordata > Aves > Passeriformes > Maluridae > Malurus > Malurus cyaneus. Next base: position 16,882,507 of record CM019226.1, on the reverse strand, counting down.
GGAAAACATTGTCAGAGTAACTTTATTTACTGCAGGCTGAGGGTGTCAGCCTATCGGGCAATAACATCTCATTTTCAGCTCTTTTCATCCCCATTTTGACCCAAATGAGAATAAAAATTTCCCAGCAGAGACCATGTATTTACAACCAGAAGTTCACTCCATCTATAACTTCAGGCAACTTTTGGCTTTTGTGTAGTTTTAACCCTGTGGAGTGGGGTGAGGTTTAACATGGTGCCAGAAATCAAAGAGTTATTTTATTCCATTTAATAACATTTCACTTTTCTATTGCTTTGATCTCTTCTCCACCTGTTCTCCATTCCAGCTGGCAAACAGACACAGAGGGGTTTGAATTCTTGTGCAAGAGTTTGTTTGGTCATTTAAGAATCCCAAATTATTTCTGTGCTCTGTGCTATAAATCCATATTTTCGGTAATAACCAGGGACAAAGTTTCCCTTCATCTAAGGATTTTTTGTTGCCTTCCTTTGTTTTTTTTTATATCCCTAGTTGGGGATGAGTGTGAGATGGGAGGTGAGGGAAGGGATTTGCTCCCTTGTCCTGCTCAGCTGCCAAAAAACCTGCAGAATAACCTACCAAAAAACTGCAAATCCGGTATTAGGGATAGCGTTTTCAAAGACAAAACTTCCCCGGACTTTTGCAACCCCAAAGCAGCGGCTTGTTGCGTCCCGCCGGAAATGTCCCCATCTCCTGCCAGGTCTGTGCCAGGGGTTTTGGGTGCAGGAAGGCTGGGGATGCAGAGTCACCTGGGTCACACCTGTGGTTTGACGGGCACAGTTCGGAACGGGATGGAATTGGCTGTTGGGCACTGGTGATGATTCTTATGGTCAACTTTTGCTTGAAAACTGAAAACATTAGGCAGGAAGTGGTAGGCAGTGATTTGTAGCTCGCATGAGAGATTTTACATGCCTGTCTCTGGCACGAGCTGGTCGATCTTAGTTTTCTCTGCCTTCTATTCTATTCGTTGGAACTTTGAGTCCAGGAAATTAACGCCTTCCTAAAACTACTCTGAGAGGCTTCATCTCCTCCAGTATCCCATGAGTGAAAGTTTTTAGTGAAGACCTATTTTCTGATAAAACACAATTCCTAAATATTATATTTAACTCCCTTCCCTATTTTATCCTTCTGAAAGCCAGCACCAGTAGAAATTCTGTTGCCAACCTGCCCTTGTGTGGTGCATTAAAACCCATTTGTGTGTGTGCTCGTCCTGGATGATTCCTTGCTTACGTCTTGTTCAGGTTTCTCAAGCAGTGTCAGGAACCAGGTAAACATTGTTAAATAACTTAATTGGCCTCTGAGAGAAAGGGAAACTTAAATCATTATTTAAATGCTTTCTATTTTAAACAGGTATAATGTATCCAAAGTAGGCGACTTAGAGGAATAAAGCTGCTTCAGAGACAGCTGGTTTGGTTTTTGTCTGTGTTCTATCCGCATTAGTTTAACCCCAGCCTCACACCAAGGAAATCAATTGCAGTAACTTTATTTACTGCAGGCTGAGGGAGTCAGCCTATCGGGCAAAACATCTCATTTTCAGCTCTTTTCATCCCCATTTTGACCCAAATGAGAATAAAAATTTCCCAGCAGAGACCATGTATTTACAACCAGAAGTTCACTCCATCTATAACTTCAGGCAATTTTGGCTTTTGTGTAGTTTTATACCCTGTGGAGTGGGTGAGGATTAACATGGTGCAAGAATCAAAAGAGTTATTTTATTCCATTTAATAACATTTCACTTTTCTATTGCTTTGATCTCTTCTCCACCTGTTCTCCATTTCCAGCTGGGCAAACAGACACAGAGGGTTTTGAATTCTTGTGCAAGAGTTTGTTTGGTCATTTAAGAATCCCCAATTATTTCTGTGCTCTGTGCTATAAATTCCATATTTTCGGTTATAACCAGGACGAAGTTTCCCTTCATCTAATGGTTTTTTGTTGCCTTCCTTCGTTTTTTTTTTTTATATCCCTAGGTGGGGATGAGTTGTGAGATGGGAGGTGAGGGAAGGGATTTGCTCCCTTGTCCTGCTCAGCTGCCAAAAACCTGCCAGTATAACCTACCAAAAAACTGCAAAATAACCCACGGAAAACTGCAGAATAACCCACCAAAAAACTGCAGAATAACCCACCAAAACCCTGCAGAATAACCACCAAAAATTGCAGAATAGCCCACCAAAAAAAGCAGGAATAGCCCACCAAAACTGCAGGATAACCCACCAAAAATTGTAGAATAACCCATCAAAAAAGCAACTGAATAAGCCCACTGAAAAATTGCAGGATAACCCACCAAAAATTGCAGGATAACCCACCAAAAACCTACAGAATAACCCACCAAAAACGCAGCTGAAAAAATCCATTTGTGCTCCAGGAGAACAGAGGCGGCCAAAATTGAGCGATTTGAATAATTCTCCTGTAATCACCTTAAAGCCAATGTCATCATCTCACCAAAGCCATCGCTGGGAGCGAGCTGAGTGTTTGCACAGCCCCGGGATTTTCAGGATGTTTGAGCCGAGTTCCTGCCCGTTTTTCCGCCCCTTTTCCACCGGCGGAAGCGTGGGGAGGTGCCGGGATCCTGTGCCTGCATCCTGCCCCCTGTGCCATGTGTTTTGTTCCCTCGGGAAGCTCTGTCAGCCCCAGCACGGCTTTGTCTCAGACCTGCGAGAAATGTAGGTGTGGAGAGGTGGAAAAGAGTTTAGTGGGGTTTTTATGAGGCCAGGAGTGAGCAGAAGGAAGGAGGGTTGGGGTTTATTTGGGGTATTCCTGGCCTGGAGCCGTGTCCTGGGCACTCAGCTGAGCCCAGCTGAACTGGCTCCACGCAGGGTTTACAAAACTAGGACAGGCTTATTAAATATATACAAATTGAAAATAATGAAATTTATAATGGAGGCTGGACACAGCAAACCTACAGAAACCTGCAGCCTGCAGAAACCCCCGGGATTTCCCTTTTTTTTAGAGAAAACCTTTTTTTCAGCACAAGAGGATCTGACTGCTGAGGAAGCAGTAATGAAACAAGAGGGCCAATGAAAGCTGAAAAGTGGAGGGGTGGGGAGGAGCTGTTCCTTTTTAGCTCTCGTTCCGTGAATGCCTCGGTTTTGGCGATGCCAGGGGCACAGTGAGGACGTGGTGGCACCCACAGGTGACCAGGCTTTGTTAGCACCCTCCAGAGCTCATTAAATGGATCTGAAATGCCATTAAATGGAACCTCAAACCCAAAGCCTGGACTGGGGTCAGTCTGTGCCAGCCTGGGGAGGCTGCAGCTCGCTCAGCTTTGGGGGCCTTGAAAGATCTTAAAATCAGACCGTTCCCAAGCTCAGAAGGAAAGCAGAGTTGTTTTTGTGGACAAAACCAAAGGTAGAATTGATAAATTCAGAGGATCTGTGTCACCCCGCAAGGCTGGCATAATTTGGGAGGGGCGAGCGGCAGCCCCGAGCTGGGGAGGGATGCTCGGGGGATTCTCCGGGTCAAACTTGTGCTCGGATCCACTGAATCACCTCTCAGCCCTGCAAACCGAGCATTCATTCACCGCTTCACCCTCGCAGGGAGCGCGATAATGCCCGCAGATGAGATGCCCGAGCTCCCAGGCTGGCAGGGGATGCTCGGGCTCCCGGAGGGCGCCAGGGGAGCGCTGCTTTCCTCCTGCGGGGATTGTTTTGCTGCTGCCGAGTTTCTTTTGCAGCGCTATCTGCCCTTTCCAGCGCCGCCCACGGAGAACAGCGGTGCACATTTAGTCTTTCCTCACTAAAACCAATGACCATTACATTTTTATAATTACGAGACCTGGAAAAAATGCACAGTTCCCGTGGGAAAACAGCCGATTTAGTCCAAATGCAAGCTAGAGATATGATTTCAGTAGCTCCCAGTGTATTGAGTACTAAATCAATTATAATCATTGGACGTATGTTAGCGTGCGCATGAAAATATATTTTTTTTGTCTTTTCAGATACCATAACGTTAAGAATGCAGTCGGTTTGTGAAAGAGTTGTCCTTTGTTCCTCATGTTTGAAGAGACAGCTAAATGGCTTCCTGGGATTAATTAAATGGCAGAGAAGACTGGTTCCTGCTTGTGTGAGAACTATTTACAGTGAGACGGGGAAATGGGAAAAAAGCTATGGGTTGGAGACAAGAAAACGAGTTGAAAATTGGTGGTTCCCAAGAATAAAGGATCAGTTCTGCAGAATTTCAGAAACTGATGTAAGCATTATGAGAAATTTGGAGATTACATGTTGGGTATTTTTGGTTTTTAGAATGAAATTATTTGAAACTTAGTACAGATGGCTTATAATGATTAGATGTGCCTTTTCAGGGGAAAACAGTTTCATGTGGTAATAAATTATTAAACACCATTAATGAAATAGGTTAACAAAAATAATTTTAAATCCTGAGGGAAAATATTAGGCCAGTGATAAGCCCAAAGTATAAGACTTGTATAATTTAGTGAACATTCTCATGACAGTAATTTCAGATTCTTTCGTTTGTGATATTATCCACACTTGCTTTGGGGACTAGTATCTATTGTAACAGCTATGCAGTAGAGAAGCATTTATTCATTTTTTTTCTCAAGGCAAACAATTTTCTCAAGGTTCTATTTCCAGTGTTATGGCAAATCTATTACAATACACCCTGTGACTCACTAAAGCCTGTGTTAAGGGAAAATGATTTTTTAATATTTTCTGGTTTTCAGTCTCATAGGAGTAGTAAGTGACTCGAAGAAAAGAAAGTTCTCCCATGCAATAAAAGATCTTGAAAACAATGGTATCTCCGTGTCTGACTCTTTTTGCCTTCACAATTATTCTGCCACAATAGCTGTAAAGCATTTTTGTGCCCCTGTATGTTTTTCTGTTCATCTCTCTTAAAATATGCCCTCTCTTTGACAGAAAAATAATTCTATCAAAACGTTGAAGAGAGAAAAGAGCTTGTTTTTTTTGGGGGAAGAAAACTGAGATGAAATAGTGTGCATATATACCTGTAGCAGGGAATGCATTCATTTAAGCTTCTGTTCTTTGAATATAAATACATATATACATATTGGTATCACATATAGGCATACCAAATGGCTAAGTCTCTAACTCGCTAACCGATTGCTCAATGGTACTTTTCTTCTGCTCGTCACTGTTTCTATCCTTATCACACTATTCAACGTAGATTTTTCACCAATAGAGACATATTCAGCCTCTCTCAGTTAAGAGGCAAGTAGTGCTGGCTTCCTATAATTGCTGCAAGTGGATGATTCTTTTGCTGTCGTACATTGACAATCAAAGTGATAAATCTATGATACTTGATATAAACTCATTAAAGAGTTTAAGTGCTCATAGCAATATGGTAAAAATAGTTGCCTTATATGATTGTATAATATGGATTAAACAAGTGAGAAAAAAGTGGAAGTATCTAGGATATGGTACGCAAGTGTCAGTATGATTAGCTGTGTGACTGTTTAATGTAGATACAATTCGATCAAATTCTTCATCTGGTAGATGTCAAGAGTGATTGGTAATATTGATGTTGAGAGAGAAATGTGTGATTCTGTTAGACGTGGTTTGATACATCTCCTAAGTTGAACAACCTAACGTGAGAGAGAATTGAGGAATATCTTTGCCTCTCTTTTCATTATGCAAAGTATTGCTTGTAAGATGTCTTTGGATCTTGGCACACATAATGAAACTGAGCAGTTTCCCTTTAGCAGATGTTCATGCAATTGCAAATGATGTAGTCACTCTGGGAGTTACTGAAGTTCAACTGGCAAAAAAAAACTCGAGTCAGTGAGGTGAACTTGTGTTGCTGTTGTAGATACAAAGTAATCCAACTCCATTGGTAGATTAGATCTTAAAGTTGTTATGGAGAATGGAATTTAATGCTGCTCTATGTTTCACTGCTTTTTGCTCTTGGCTAGGGCCACTAAGAAACATCATAGGGACAATTATATACCATTGCAAGATGAGCCTTTTTCACATGTTGCTATATAGTTCTCAACGCTCTCTCGTTTCTGCCCTAAGTGTCGGCTTTCCTCTCATTGATGTGCTAACGTAAAAGTGAATTAATTTTCATAACATTCAAGTGCCATATAAGTGTCAGTATAAATTGATGAGATGGCAGCAGAGTCTGATAAAACATCTCCATTTACAGCCTCAAATAATTCAATAATAAATGCTCACTTGTATCAGTTCCAGCAGAACTGTGTTTCTCTTCATGGTATCATTTAGTAGTGTATAATGTGCACATGTATTTATTCAAGCAAAATGTTAACTCATGTAGTTACTGGTTTCTAAAAATTTCTTTCTAGAAATCAAGACCAAAATTCTATGTGCTTTCTATGTTCCCATATCCTTCTGGGAAGCTTCACATGGGCCATGTTCGTGTCTACACCATCAGTGATGCGGTAGCTCGGTTCCAGAAAATGAGAGGGATGCAGGTAAGAATAGATCAGCAGTAGGACTGATGGCTGGGGTGTATGTTCTTTCTAATAGTTAATTATACCACTCATCCATATCATAATTGATCAGGCAATCAGTATTTTCCAGAATCCATGGAAGTGGAATACGTGCTACAGATTTGTAGATTATGACCTGTGAAACTTTGTATATTGAAATTTGAGACTTTTAAAGCCAGTGGTGTCTGGAAGTCACTTGGTAGCAGGTGGTCGGAAGCTCCCTCAGATGATACAGCTGATGCCAATACTTACCTGGTGTGTCCAGTGCCTTAAAATCCACTCATGTATGAGCACCCCGGTGTTGCTGAGACCGATGTGAAGGAATAGGAAGATTTAACGATGTGAAACCTCCTGAACTTCACCCTTGTGTTCACTGTCAGCTCTGGGAATCGTGGGACGCTCCCTCCCCGCCGCCCTCCGAGGCTGTAGTCGGTTGTGACACAGGACAGGGACACAGCTCTCCATGGCCTAAATATTTGGATCATGACTTCAGTGGCACAGCCCCGATCTTGGCAGCGCTGCAGGCGGCGGGAGCTGTGGGCAGAGCTCAGATCAAGGCTTGGAGCTCTCCCCCTGGAGCACGTGGCGATGTTGCTCCTCGGTAAAACCCTCCCCAGCAATCTCATTGTTTTAAAATGTGTTTTTATGGTTTTTTTTTCTCCTGAGAGCCCAGTTTCCTTGGGAAAATGTTCTTTTTCTCATCAGTGGGGTTGCTGCTGTCTGTAAATGTGGGGCTTTCGTGAGTCTCAGGTGGTCGGGTCCTGGGGTGGGGGTGGCTGTGCTGTCCCCCTGTCCCCCCTGTCCCTGCCACCTGGCCTGGCCTCAGTCCAGAGGGAAAAGGATTCAGCAGGAGGACAAAGGCACAGATTGCTCCTGTTCAAAGGGAGAATTCCCTCCCCTCAAGAACGGGTGTCTGATGTGCCACCCCCATGACTGGGGCTGGAAGGGGCAGCCACACGTTCGTCCCTTC